>BPLQ01004762.1:0-184449 GCA_021605075.1 Caerostris darwini
AAAGAATAAATATTAATAGTATAATGCAAATATGTTCTTACAAATATTTTTATTCATATCACTATCCAAATATCAATGATAAAATCTGAATTTAATTTAAATTAAGACAGAAAATCCTGTTTAAAATTGTTTATTAGCATAATATTTTCTCATTAATATTAATTGTGACATTATGAAATATTAGGAACTAAAATAGAAATTTAAACGCATTAGTGGATTTTCTACCTATTATTTTAATTCTGCGAATAATAATGGTGAAGTTTCAAAATGACAACCCTTTTATCCAATGATTCTCCTTTCCAGTTCAACAAACTTGCTCATTATCTGACTATGGATGGCTCCAGGCCTAACAAGTTAATGCGATTATGGAATTGAGTACATCGACTACTCATTTCTAGCTAATTTATATTAAAAGTCAAGTCATGGATAACTCTTTGCAAGAAAAAAAATCAAAGGCAACTTGATTGTCAACTTCGTCTGATTGCATTTACCAAAACTCGTTTTTTTTTTCGGCGATTTCCATTATTTATTATAAATCGATATTACATTCAATCTAAAAATACTTTTGTAGTATTTATTTGGTGATATATGAGATACAACAAATGTATTAATGCATAAATCGTACAGCTGTACAAAATTAAACGAATTAACAGATTTCGCCATTTTATTCAAAAAATAAGTAGAAAAAATAATAGAATAATTCCAAATAAAGATGATAATAACTAATTTCGAATATGGAAGCATGTAGAGATAAAAAGTAGTGTATAAACAAGAATAGATATTAGTGGTAATATCCGTTTTTCTTTTGCTCAAACGAGTTTCATTCGGTGAAATTCAAAAGTAAACTGTTAAAATGAATATCCTTCAAATCTTACATTAGCAAATGAGGTGGAAAATCGTGGGAAGATTAAAAGCAAGGAAGTCTCAAGTGCAGATCGTTGGTTACATAAACGCAGTGTCGTTTCCAACTTATGGAAACCATTTAAGGATATTGGATTCGTAGAGAGTATCTCATCACGATTATCCAAAAGCCATATTAATCAATCAAAAACGTTAGTTATTCATTACAGCAAAGTGAAATTTGAATGCAAAGGCTTTTGAGTTTTCATTTCCCCGGACCTTAAGCGCCCGAATTTCAGGTTCTGCTTCCAGAAACTCCACGAGAAATGTCTGCTTGCAAGATGTTCCCTGCGTGATTTTTCATTCCTACCAACAGGAGAGTCTGTTTAGTATATTACAAAGAAATTCGTTGGTCCAAAGATCAGTGGAGACAGGTTTCACTAATTAGTCTCAGTTACCCACAACTGATACTCGACATATGTTAATTTGAAGAGAAGTACCAGAGACTCGATACTTATCTTTAAAAATCGAAGGAAGAGAACACAATTGTAGTGGATGTTTGATTATGGGAAAGACATCTTGCTGGATGGGCGCACATACCTTGATATGAATAACTCCATATGAGCCAATGCCTCTGTAAAATGCTACGGTGAGATTTTAGAGTATCATTTTTGCAACTTAAGGATACAGTTGGTCTTATTTTAATTTAAAATGATGTCAATACAATTCCATTAGGCCGATAAAATTTTTGAATAACGTTTTTTGGAGTCCTAAAATCTAGTTTTCTAGAACTGAAATTTCAACTTACTTTCATCTTCCAAGAATCACCAAAGTTCTGGATAAAATGTTGCCGGAGAAGATTGACCGACTGTCACGGAAACTCACAAATTGCCTGATTTTCGGTATCGACATAGGTTGTAAAAATTGTCCTGTTTTAGAACTTCTACCGTTCATGAATCTAATACGTGATTATATGTATGGCTGCTTAATGTGTTTTATAGACTCACACGTACTCAAATATAAAACAGTTCACTCACGTACTCAAATATAAAACAGTTAATAGAAAAATCCTCAGAAAAGATCGATCATTTCCATAAACTTATTGTTGAGTATTTCAAAAGGTATTTTATTAGAGTAAAAAGTTTCATTATAGTAAAATGCTAATTTCATTTTTTCAAAAATAAAATTAGAATTTTGCTGTAAAATATACTGATACAGCGCATTTTAAAGAAAGTATTGGATAATTGTATTTTACTTAAAAAGAGTCATATTTGTTTCCATATCGTCGTGTTTTTATCTTATGGTAACATTTTAGTATGATAACACATTAGAGTTACTGGCAATTTTTAATATAATTGTCTAACTACATATTTTTAAAACTGTATTTTAAATTAATAATTACAACTATTTAACAAAATAATACATATTTTTTTTAAATTTTTTTCCATAAATATTTAATGATATCAATTTTCTCAAAAATGCGTTTGAAGAGATATGTATGTCCTCGTAGCATATTGGTGGCTTACTTTCCAGAATAGACATACAATTAATAAAAACAGGGAACAAATAAGGAATTAATTTCTGCTCTTAGAATTCGTGTTGAAACGCAGAATTAGGCTTTATATTTAAATTTACTTTTACAATTGAATCATTTTCAATGAAAATTTTAATATTATTTTTTTTATACTCTATTTATTACAACAAATAGCTTCACGCCCAGAAATAAATGTCAAAAAATCAAACCTCTACATATATACATCAAATGCCATAATCCGATATTTTATTGTTTCTTCGTACCTAGGGCTATGTGGCCCCCTACTAGTTAGAAAAGGTGGAACATTTGTGGGCTACATGCATACCGTGGACAACCAACCGACGGCAGTGATAAACTCCTAAAATGTTCTAATCACTGTTCTCACCCAATCTGGCTTAATGACAAAAAAAATATTGCATTGAAACTTATTCTTTTTCAAAAAGAGCGTTTAAAAAAATATGAACAGGAATTATACTCCAAATAAATATTTTTCAAACTTATCAGCATATTTTAATCTTCATTTTCTTTGGAAGGTGAGGGAAGCAATTTACAAAAATAAATTTTCCCCAAAACATTTGGAAGCACAAATAAAAGAAGTATTTAAAAAACGTTTTGAGAAAATTTTATTTAAAAAATAAAAAATAAAATACAAGTAAAAACACTAATTTCAACGGAAAAATAAAATAAAACCCACTTTCTTAAAAAAAAAAAAAAAAAAAAACATTTCTAAGTGTTGCAATTACTGCCATAAATCCACAAAGGTAAAATGTTCACAAAGAATATTATAGAAATGGTTTTATATATGCATATCGGTTATTTATGAATGCATATTGTATTACTAAGTTCGAAATTAAATCTCAATAGACTAGCAAAATATACGACGTTTGAAGTCTTTGTACACAGAACAGGTTTCCACGGAAAATAAGTTTACATCAAAGGAGAGAATTAATTTTAATTTCCTCCAAGGGAAAATTGCATATCGGAAATGGTAAATTTGAATATCAAATTCATTTTGCTTTCAGCCATTATAAATAAATCATGACCGGCAATAAATCTAATGAAATTCGATGCTTTCAGGTTGCATAAAAGTGTTACATTGAGAAACGTAAATTAACATGAAATGCCTGGTTCATTCTCGGCGTCCGTGGTTTAAATATTCCCTCCTTTTACACATATTAGATGCATGCTCTAAAAATGTGTAGATTAATGGAAGCATGTCATATATCAGAAGCTGTAATGTGTATTGCAGTTTAGTTTCGATATATTTTATAGACATATGATAGTATTAGGCAAGACTAAAAGACTTTTAAAATTTTCTTATTCTGTGATAAAAAATTACTTCTGTATGATTTTTGTGCAATATTTTATATTTTTCTTTAATGCGTTTAAACTGCATTTTTACGTTTGTTTTTTAATTATAAAGGACCTAATAAAATTAAAATAATGAACGGTATAGTATGAAATGAATAATTTTATTAACGAAATCTTTTGTTATTTTATTTCTTTTCTTTCTGAAATTGAGTCCAGTTATGGTAAACAATAGCAGATCAATTAGTTTTCATATCTTCTTCTTACTTCTATTTGAATGTGTAGTCAATTTGTTTTCCTTAATTTTTATTCTAGCTGTATAAGAGTTTTTCAGGCTTTCTTGACGTGAGATATATGACTGACCAATTCCTTTTTTTCTTATACACTCAAGAGCCAAAACATTATGACCACCTGTCAATAACGAGTTGGCCCACCATTGGCGCGCAACACAGCTTCAACCTGCCTTGGCATGGATTAATACCACCACTTAATATAAGTTAAATACCACTTCCACCTGATCACGTGCCTTCCACGTCATCCAGGCGAGTTCATTGCAAAATGTAGGGATGGTCATAATGTTTTGGCTCTTGAGTGTAGTAATCTCTTTAACTATTAATAGCAGTATGTCATCTATGGTTTAAGTGAATAACATTATATATATTATAAATATGCTGAGTTAATTTATTAGTGCAAAAAATTATTTCTCGAAAATTAATTAGTAAAAGTTACAAAAAATAAGTAAATTTCTTTTTTTCATTTAATGTATTATATTTAATTTACTTGTTAAAATTATTTTCTTTTTCTTTAAAACATTTCTAAAGTGTTAGAAATTAAGACTTAGTACAATCTAAAAAGAAAATAAAAATAAAAATAAAAATTAAAAAAAAATTAAAAAAAAAAAAAAAAAAAACCCACTTATAACTATTAACTTTAAACAAAAAAAAAAACACTTATAACTCTTAACTTTAAGCAAAAACAAATTGCACTTCTCAATAAATATTTTATTCGTAAAATTTCTGTTTACAAAATACAATTTTAACTTTTAGATATCAGGTATAATCTAAAATCCTTTCTTGGTCTTTATTTCTGCAACTGTTGATCAAAGACACATTCTTCGAGTTACAAAAATGTTATGACTTTAATTTAATTTTGTTTTTAATTTAAAAAAAAAAATTGTAGAAAATGCAAAACCTAATTTTTTATACAATTTGTTTTCCCCTATAGTTATATTTAACAAAATATTTCCACTTATCTTAACAAACTGTTATTGTTTCCCCACTGTGAGATACAAATTGACCTAAATATTAAATGTAAGTTTTATTAACCCATTTGGACATCTTTGAAAGGAAATTTAATGAATTAATTAAAAATTTCAAAATTTACATCACGTATCAACACCTCATTTACGGTTAAAAGGAGGATTGATTATGCAAGGGCAATTTTTGACAAAACCGAGCTAAACAATTTTTCCCTGACTGAAAACGATGGGTGTATCTGTAGTAAAACAGACATGTCCGATTCACTGAATACCATTACGGCGCTCTCCATAAGCAAAGGAAAGGCAAGGTTGACAAAAATGACAAAATTGACAATTCATATAAACTAGACAGACTTCTAATTATGTAGAATCGACTTTATGA
The DNA here is from genome assembly GCA_021605075.1 of Caerostris darwini. Lineage (NCBI taxonomy): Eukaryota > Metazoa > Arthropoda > Arachnida > Araneae > Araneidae > Caerostris > Caerostris darwini. The sequence goes on from BPLQ01004762.1 coordinate 5,323, forward strand.
TAATGGAAAATGCTACAAAAAAAATCAGGACACATATTCCTAAAAATAAAAGGAAACGCATTTTAAAATCATTAGAAGTCGCATGTAATGGTTGCAGACAATTATACAGTATATAAAGAGGTCATACTAGTGAATATATATATATCTTCAGTAGACTGACTTCTTTATATAGTGTTTCGTCTGTATAATATATATAAAATAAACATGTGAATATATATATATAACAGTCTATAGAAGTTGTTGTTCAAGTCGATTTCTATCGATGGAAATGCATAACTGAATGGATGACCGTACCGAATCACACTAACTTTAGAACATGGCTAGCGTAACTCTGAGACAGTGACGTATGATATGGGGCTTCGGATCTTCCATAGAAATTGATTACGATGTATAGACCTATTCCTTAATGTATCCCGGGAGATAGAATTTCTTGGAAGTCAACACCAGTGCACACTGTGATATTATACCCGACCACCCTATACAATGATAAGAGGGATAGACTAAACTTTCTCGGAAGTCAGCGGATGGCCCTATTATGTATAAAAACATAATATAACTCTTTATTCTCATAATAATTGTAGATAACGATTGGTATTTACTATTCCGCAGTAGAAAATTGGCCCATGAAATTGGTTCCAAATATACTACACCGCATATTCATTAACCATTGTATTTGATGTCATCAGATGTCGGGTTTTTCTTGTGAACAGTAATGCACATTGCCGAACAGACAATCGCTAATTTCATAGTGCATCATTTTCCATGACACTGATTATCTGCTGTCAGGTTTTAATGGCAGGCTGTTCTCATTAGTACAAGACACTAATTGCATGTAATATGAATATCCACAATATTGCTTATCTGCTGTCAGATTAAGTGATAGCTTGTTAAGGTGCACTTGATAAAAAATATGCATTCCTTTCCCCTCGGAACAGAAATGTAATATCTCTTCCAATAGGTAAAATGTTTCAACATCTCCCTATTCACAGTGCAGACTAATTTTTTTACTACTAGATTATTCGTCTTTTATCATAAATTATTCGATAAAATCCAATGATGGTCTACAAATTTTTAATTCACAATTTAATCTACCTTGTTTCGTTTTGTAGTTAGATTTCCAAACTATCGTGTTTCGCCACTGGTGATACTGCGATGGAATTTAGTGCATCAAACATGCTGATTTCAGTATATACACACTCATCTCATGAAAACTTCCATTCCCCTTCACCGTAAAAGGGGCGTTGACTGAATTAAATCTCGAAATGTTTTCATTATATTTTTTTAACCAGCCCCTCAGTGAAGACAATTATACATTTTAATAAGATCTTTGTCTCACAAGTGTGAAACTTATTGTGTTGCATTTGTTAGAAAAAATGAATATTTTAAGTAATTGTATGAAACATTGGAGTGTAAGGAACATTAAAATTTTTAACTTCTACAAAATTGCTATTTTTAAATTTAAAAAAAAGCTATAACATGAAAGATTATATCTTTTGAAACTTTTTTTTTAAATTGGAAGTATATGTCTAGGAGATACAGTAGCTCAGATAATGGCCAGGTATGCATTTTAGATTGTAATCGTTTATAATTTAAAAAAAAAAAAATATTTTCATTTAAATAACTGCATGTTTGAAGTATATTTGAAAGGCAAATTATTTATCATGCCTTTCTTTCAACATCCAAAAAGATATCTAAGAAAAAATAATTGTATGAGAATTTATCTTTATATAACAATTTCCTTATATGATATCCGAAGTATCCGATTCTTATATGTTATAGAATTTAAAAAAAAAAAAAAAAAAATTAAAAAATTACAGTAATGAATCCAAAAAGACTTAAGAATTTCTTTAATTTTTTCTCGTAGGAAATTTATTGATATAAAAATTGGATTTCTTTTCAAAATTATTTATTTAATAAAAGGTTAGCCAACGACATCGTTTCATACATTTTATATTTATTATCTACTGCAAAGATTCATTGTTTCTTCTAGAAATGTGGATTACAACTACTGTGGAATCGTATTGATAAACAAATGGCGCAGGTAATCGAGAGAGACAGGAGTAACTCATGCTCAAAGATCGAGGAAATGGAGCATTATTTTGATACTCGATAATGATAATGTTGATAAACATTTTTTATTCTTTCGTAGCGATAAAAATAAATTGTTCTGATTTCGTGAAGGCATAATTTCTATCGTTTTCTTCCTTTTGATATAAATAAATGTATGTCGAAATCAAATACGAACATTTCACATATTTTTTTCTTTCCCTTATAATGCATTTAATGAATTGTCAAATATTCTTCGCTAAATAAATATTTTTAAACTGTTATGCCAAATACATAATATTTAATATTTTGAAAATTCAAAACTATACATGTGACTATATACATGACACTGTATTTCGAAATGTTGTAAAACTTAACAATACTTTTTTTAAATCTCAGATTTTTAACACATAATCAGACAAAAATGTAATTTAAAATATTTTTTTTTTTTCAATAAAATCAATTTTTATACCATTATCAATTTTTTTTTATGATGACGACGTTCTGCTTAAAGAGATAAACATTACACTCTCATCATGGGCTGAATATCTCCTTTTGAGAATTATTCTGAAAAATAAATAAAAAGTTTTTTAACCGAATATTTATTTTTCATGAAAAATTTTGAAAGCAAAATATGAAGAATAAACTAAAAGAATTTCAATAAATAAATTTGGCAATGTATTTTTTTTAACATTTTTGCAAACTGAATAATTGTAATGACATTACGTTATTAATGTAAAAATTCGTAATGTTGTTAATGTAATTGTTGGTAAAATAATATGATTAATGCAACAAAGGATTTCATTTGTAACATAAAATAATATGGTAACATAATATTCACATGTAACGTAAAATGACATTTTAGCATGATTAAAATTATAACATAATAATACGTGTAGCTGTAAAATAAGGTAGTATATCATCCAGGAAAGATTCTTGAGGGTATATGCTCCTCATTTGCTTAATGCTTAAATGGAAAATAGAAAAAGATTACACAAAATTTAAAGCAGACCGAAATTTCGATTGCATTATTTAAATGTCCTATGTAGTTGTCTCTGTTCACAGAAACTGCATTTAAGAATATTCTACACACATTAGATGTTGTTTGTAGAATGTCTTGAACATTCATATCAATACATATATTAATTTATTAGGATTAAAGAATAATCTGAAAACTATTTCACCTAAAATTTCAATTTTCCTTTTCCTCCTATTTTGTACATTAGGGATTCACTATTATATACAATGAACAGAAAAATAATAAATTAGGATGATTAGTATAATGTTAAGGAAGGAATTTTAAGTCTAGTTGTACCAAATTTTCTTTATAAAATTAAATAAATGGAATCTAGAAAAGCATTCAACATGCAACAGAAAGGCGGAGGCTATGCATTCATTTGTGAATAGCATACGTTTGTAAAAACATATGTTTTAAACTTGCCACCAATTATTTCAATCTCGTTTCTATACTCTCGCTACCTATATTATCAATGGTTTAAATGTCGGCCAGCTGTCAGTTTTTGTCGAACAAATATTATGATTTAAAAAAAATAAAAAATTTAAATAAATATACATTAATTATCAAAATCTTATCTCCATAAAAAATTTGTCGTGAAAAAATAGAACAATCGTTATAATTTGCTTAAAATTTTACAAAAACGTAATAGCTGATATATTCTTCTTCTGAAACGTTAACAGATAAACCCCAACTAATTTTTTAAAATACTGTTCTCTAGGTAATTGAACGCTACAGCTTCTCTACACTATTAGTCGTCAATTATCTAAAAATATTTTATCAAAGACTGTAACGACTTTACCAAAGAAGACGAATTAAGACAAGTTGAACTGAAACTATAAAAAGTACAATCATTGAGGCTCCATTTACTGTAAAGATGTGTACACGATGAGTAAGTGCGTGCCACAATCAAAACGGATGGCTGAACTTTCAGATGTAACTATTACAGCGTTCTTTTAATAGCTCTCAATAGATCTAGCGAATTTCATCAGTTTTCGGTTCTAAAAAAGGGTTTTAAGGTTACAACTTTCGAACACATGCTATAATGTATTTTAGCTCGATTGTTTTTCAGAGTATATTAAACACGTGGAAGAGGTTTTCGCGAGAAAATTTTATTTCCTTGTAGTTTTATTGTAGATGAGTAGTATTACTTAAAGCAGTATATTATCTCCTTATACAAGATAAAATAATAGTTACAAAATTTAGTTTAGGTCAATAATCAATCATTTACCTTGCGTCTTCATTTATATGAATTGTAAAAAATTGTATGAATTCCGTTTTGTTAAGGCTTTTAATATGTGGATGGCATGTTAAGTGGTAAATGCACCTTATTTTGAATACATTATATCAATTAAAAGAAATTCAAATGTGTTTTGTTTCACTTAGCAAAGATTGGGTGGGACACATATCAATATGTTGTGTTCTTATTTTTTAAAAACATGTATTAAAATAAAGGATAAAGAGTTTTTTTTTTTTTTTTTTTTTTTTAATTTTAAAACAGCCTAATTTTTAAGAAATGCACAAAGTACATCAAAAACTTTTTATATTAGAGTTCACACGTCAAAAAATTGCATTCATCTCCAAGAAATAATAGTCCTTAATTTTACAATGTATAAGCAATAAAATGTGAAGCTTTGGCCAAATTGGCTAAATAACTGAATGCCTTTGAGAAGGGACGCAGTAGAAAATATTATTTTGTAATATTTTCATATTTTCAGTTCCATTATTAATTGATACATAAATTTGCCTGATGGGCAAGATTAAAACATGATCATTGATTAATGATCTGTATTATTATTGATTTAATTCATTTTAAAACATTGTATAGGTCATTGGATTTTGTAAAAGTTAATTAAATTATCTTTTTGCGTTATATAATCTCCATTTCCAAATGTCCCTTCATGATTGATTGAATACTTCAACGGTTTTTAGTTTCTTATATTTTATTACAAATTGATTTCCTACGAAACAATTGCTTGCAATTATAACTGATGATGTAGGAAAATAAGTTGATTAATGTGCATCAACATTTGAGCCATTTTCTTTGAAAATGGTGTACATACATCTTATATTATACGGATAGATTTAAATGTTTGTATTTGAATGGTTTGAAAAATATTGGTATGTATTAATACGATCATTTTATGTTTATTACAAATTAAATTGATTTAAGTTTGCAATGTGATCGTTTTTAAAATGTCAGTTAAAAGAAATTTATACTTTTGATTACCTCCAATGTACTTACACTACTTCCAATGTCACCAAAATGTGAAAATCCTACATTTATGAAATATTACATATATAATTTTGAATCATTGATTGAATTTCGAATATTATATAATATAAAATGCACGCTTGTCATAAAACTAAAAATTATAAACTTTAGTGGTAATCGTACCTATTTACTTAAGTGAACAAACAGCACACTCTAAGAATAGTAATTTCAACTCTAGTTGGGGAATCCTCCTCTGACGACGATTCAGAAGCAAACAACAAAATTCCAGTACACAAACGAAAATTTTAATGTCATTAACAGTGTTGGCATACATATAAAAATGAAGTAGAGAAATTATGTATACAATATTTGAACTAAATATTGTTCATTTCCTAAAAGTGGTCTTACATCATTTTCAAAATAATTATTTTGTAATTTCATTAACTATGTAAATTGATAATAACAAAATGATAAAAATTTTGAAGCAACTTTTTATTGATAAAAACTTCATAGCAGATTGCATTCATTGTTGACATTAACTAACTTTTTATCAAAAATTGATTTATATCACTTTCAGAGAAAAATAGTCTTTTATATATTCAATTTAATTTAGGATTTTGAGTGCTTATTTGTATTAAAGTAATAATTATTTAAAAAAAAAATAAACTTAATATTACATTAAATAAAAGTATAATTTTTTATGAAAAAAAGTTGAATATTGTAAACTTATGTAAATAAATTTAAAATTTTGTAACGAAATATTTTTATAGCATATATAATGCTACTTCACATATTATACATAGCATATTAATCTTAAAGTTTTAAAGGAACATAATTAATTTTACCATGAACTAGTTCTATTATTCTGAGCTTATTGTACTTTGGATAAAATGGTACCGGTGGAAAGTCTCAAACTAATCTCCCTCCAATTTCACGGCCGTCATTTAGCATAATTAATTTTGGAATTTAGAGATACTGAAATATTCTAATTTAAATTGTACCCCTATCCAGTCTAATCCAGAGGTAACGCGCTAAGCTAGTGTACTGCAAGGTTTAGATTCGAATCATCAGGTCGTGAATTTTACAATTATTACTTACAGAAATAAAGAGACTCGGTGGCGATTGTGATAGTGTATGCAAGTATGTTGCTAATAAAATTAAGTGTTTGCTGAGAATTATTCAAAGTTTCTTCTATTCGGCTATTCTTAAAATTTCTGCCAAAAATCAATGTATCCTTCGTGTTCAAAATCGTTCGTCAAAAATCAATGTATCCTTGCTCGTGGTATAAATAAATGGAAAACAAGACCATGCAATGTACAAAAATAAATAAATAAATAAATAACACTAATACTTTAGTATTTTTATCCACCATAGTAAGATTTGTTCTCATTTTTCCATATTCTAAAATTTCAATGAAATGTGTATTAAGGTACTTCGAACAACATATGAAATATTTTGACTACCTTACTATTGTAACAGATCAGAAAATATATTTATATTTACATAATTTAAGATTCATAGTTACATCATTACGTAAAATGCGGTATATGCTGTATTATTGGTTAGCGTAACTATTAATACGTTGTATTATTAGCTAAGTTTATTATTGTTAATCTGTATTCAAATATAAGTTTAAATTTTTTAAATTAAACAAATAAGCCACATTCTTATTTTCATATTTCTTCAAGCGACCGAGAGGTTTGATATCACATTGAACTTTCGATATAGAGGAATTCAATTTGAAATTTGACAAATGATGCGGAACCAAAAATTCTGTCTGCACACTGAAAATGTATCCAATAAATCATACATTACTCTTCTGTAAAGACATCAGAGAAAGTACGAGGCTGACTTGTGAACCTTGGGAAATTTATTTCAAAAAATTTTGCTGAAATTCAGATGCAGTACAGCATGTTCTACATAATGTATAATGGGTAATACTAAACCTTCTCCACATGTATTGTTGTAGTGGCAAATAATCTCAGGTCGGTTTGTACGGTATTAAAAAACAACATAATTTCTTCAAAGATGCAAACCAAATCCTATAAAAAGTCCGGAAATGTATGTAATTTCATTGGTATGTCAATTTATTGCCTAGCAAATGTCCATGAAAGCCAAATATTCCAGCTTTTCAATTATTTAAATTTAACCATTACTCAAAAAATTATTAATCATATCCAGTGAACCCTTACTGTCAAAGCCTTGCATAAAGCAATAACTGAATTAATTCTTCCTTCATTGACCATCATATTTATTTTATTAGTGATATTTCCGTCTACTCAATTCGAAATGAATTTAAAAATTAAAAATATAGCAAGTGAAAGAAGTTTTTTCGTCAGTATGAAATGGTTCCCTTTATACTTACATTATAATAATCTGATATACAAAGTCACATAATTATAACAACAAATATTTATAGAAAGAACAACATTGAGGATTATTAAAAGCTATCTAGTATCAACAATAAAAGAAGATCCTATAGAAGCTATTCTATTCTTAAGAAAAATAAGATTTAATGTATTACAAATATAGCATCTTTTGAGGTTAAAATGTACAATATTCTTTAGCTTTTCTTGATCTATTCTATTATACTATGATACCTATTAATTTTGTGCTATTTTATTTATAGGATACATATATTTTTCATAAGCAAATGTAGAGTACAACAATGTCTTGTAAATTAGTACAAATACTACGCATTAAAATTGTAAAAAAAAATATTTTGTTATGAAAAACTGCTTATAAATAAATATATATGACTTATTAAAAAACATTGAATTTTTTTCGCATGAGATACACTAGGCTCTTGCTCTAAATCCAATAGTAAATATAATACATAAAATTATTTTTTGTCCAAAAAACTACTTTCATTAAATTTCATTTCCTGGTCGAAAATTAGGAATCGAGAATCGATAAAAAAAAAAAAAAAAAAAAAAAAAAAACGACTCAGGAGTCAGGAATCGATATTTTTTTTTATCGACTCCCTATCCTGGGTTATAAATTCACTTCCCACTTACAAAAACTTTAATCGGCCATCATTAAACTGCTATTAAAATAAACCATCAACTTAAAACCGTCATAACACTACAATATTAATACCGCTTTAAACTGCTGGTGAAAAATGAGAACAGATCATTAATGAGATTGTAGTTTCAGGGTGATGCCTGAAGCAATATAAAAAAAGCGCCTGCTTTTGTCTGAACCACTATGGATTGATAAGAATGACTGCCTTTCCCCCCTTTTTTTTTTTTTTTTTTTTCTTCCTGTGGCAACATCAGAGTGAATTGATAAGCATGAATTTTTTTTAAAAAAACTTTTTTCGGGCATCATGTAACATGTGGATTTTGATCACTAAGACAAATATTTTTTGTCTTCTTTTTTTTAACAAATTTGATATTTTTCCAGTTTATTTATTTATTTTTTTTTTCAAATTTTACGGCGTTTATTTTGATGAAGGATTTTTTTTTTTTTTTTTTATTTAATTTTTACATATAATTATTTCACCAAATCTCTTTGTTTCTTGTTATGCATTTATTTTTTTGCTCTGTTTTTTTTTTCAATTAAATTTTTTATCCAAATTTCATATTTTAAATACTTATTACATATTTTAATAAACATATTTCTATTTATTCTCCTTTAATATATTTTATATTTCTATATTTTTCTATTTCTATTTATTGTCTTCTCTATTTTAATAAAAATATTTCTATTAACTGAGGTTAAATACAAAGCAGTGTAACTGAGTTATTTTTAAAGATTTAAAATCCTCAGAGTATTTTATTACATAAACAGATTTATGAAAACATTAATGTTTTCATAAGAACTTGAATATAGGTAACTACACAGACAGAATTATCATCGAACCAGTAATTAGGCCAGATTTATATGAAATACCAGATTTGTGAATATTCCATCAAGTAAAAGGCACATAACTTTTTCATTTTCTTTAATTAATTCCACCTTTTCCTTTAAATATGATGCATGATTATTATTATCAAGATTACTGTTTTTAAAGAAATGATTTCATATTTTTTTTAATGAAAGAGAGAAGGTGAAATAAAATTAGGCACAAAATTTTATGCTGTAGGATGCCTGAAAATAATTAACTGGCAAACAGGAAGAAGTTCATTGATTCCACAATCTTAGTTGAAAGAACATGAGTTATTTTTTCAATTATAACATAAATAATACAATTTCTTATCCTCCTCTTTCTCTCAGACCCTAAAGAAATTTTTATAGTTATTATATGATAATGTCATCCATGCCATACTGTCATACTTAAATTTTAACACAGTTACGTTGTCAATTAAAACAGAATCTTCTGGCTCAATAAAGATCCACTCTTTATAGAACAACTTTGAAGAAAATTCTTTTCGAAAAATAAAAATACAAAATATTTCGAATACATAATAATATAATACATATTTTCACATAAAGTATATATATTTAAGCTTAGAAAACATTAATGTTTTTATAAAAGCTCAAATAAAGATAGTTTCACAGACAGAATTATTATCAATCCTAATAATCTGAACATATGTATATAAAATACCGCAGTTAATAAAATAATTGCTAATTAATAATTTTATCTATCTAAGAAAATAATAAATAGAAATACATTTATTATATTGTGTAATGGTAACTTAAAATACTGTATTCAAATTCCATTTTAGCCAGAAACTAAATATATTCTTTTTTGTTTTATGCTGTTTTTAACTATTTGATATTATCATTTTATTTCACAACCCAAAAGATTTTTCAGAATTCTTATGATATTTATCACTTGCTTGCAAAATAAACCTACAGACAATGTAAAGATTAAAAAAAAATTCCAGTAGGCAATTTTGAATGGGTAATGATATGAATAATCATGATATGAACATCATGAATAATTTTTTATGGCATGTTTGAGGCTCTATAGAAGACTTGATTATGTCTCTGTGTCCGTCTGAACCTACATTATATTATAGATTTAAAAATCTGAGAGGATAGCTTCATCAATGTGATGCCAACCAATAGACATTCTGCCTTTCTGATTTATCTTATTTATAAACTAAGTAAAAATAGAAAACAGTTGACTTCCTGAACTGATATCTCTAGTTTGAAAACTCAATATTCTGTTCATATCGATTTTTAGCTTTTGTGAAAAAGTAAGTATACATTTATTCAGCAATTCAATTTAAAGTTTACACAAAGTTGCGGAAATAACATTTTATTATGTCTCGTCATTGTGACGTACTATCTGAGCCATCTGGTGGGTTTCTGTAATTTGCATATTCTTCTTCAAGATGTGTGTGATAATTCTACAGGTGAAATTTCTATTTTAGAATTCAATTTTGTGTGATTCTGAATTATCCTTAATTTATGGACATGAGTGTAGATTTTTAACTCTTGTGATAAAGTAAGTATACATTTATTCAACAGTTCAATTTAAAATTTAAGGTAAGTAACATTTTATTAGATTTGTAACGTTTTATTTAATCATTCAAGTAGATAGACTTTTTTTTTTTTTTTCTATATTTTTTACTATTAAAAGTTTGTTTCCATTAGATAAATAATGCAGTTTCGCTTATTTATAGTACAAGAAAGCTGATTGGATTACTGCATTTGTAAGCTAACATAGGTAATTGGATTATTGATATTTCACTTTCATTTTAGTACGTATTCCAATTTCAGAGGATTACGGTATAGAAAGGCATGGATATATCAGCTTTTAGATAATTCCTCTCTGAATGTTTTACTATTAATAAGAAACACAAACTTTATTTACTTTTCTGTGTATTTTTGTACAACATATAATAATAACAAATAAAAAATACAGAAAAGCTATATTTTCTATTATTCTCTATTGGTGCTATTTTCAGCATTAAACGATTTCGAAACATTAATATTGAATAAGTATATTGATGTAGGTTTGGTTTGTCGCTCTACGGTCATCTTTTGCACACTTTGGGCTAAACAGACCGGGACCTACAGTTTAAAGTGGATTCCGAACCACTACAAACATCCATGGCACCGCCGGGACTCGAACCCGAAACCTGTGTTACCGAGCGCCAGAGTATTGATGTAGGAGATCGTCAATATCTTATGAATTACAATAAGGAAATATGAGGCTTTGTGAGTGATAACAGAATATACGTTTTTCTTTTATAGCGAAGCAATAAATGCTTGTTCAAATTATTACAACATTTCCTAATATTATATAATAATCATGGGGCCTGATGGCCGAGTGGCTAGCGCTCTGGCTCTCGGTACCACAGGTATCGGGTTCGAATCCCGGCGGTGCCATGGGTGTTTGTAGTGGTTCGGAATCCCCTTTAAACCGTAGGTCCCGGTCCTAATAGGATCATAGAGCGTTGCGGGGGCATTGTTACTCCGCGTCCGTGGCTTACCATCATGTTACACGCGCCCCCCTGGGTAGTGCAAAGTGAATAACGTCGGTGTAGCCCTTATGGCATAAAAATATCACGGTCTATCTTGCCAGCTGAATTATAAAATAAAAAATAATATAATAATCATCAAAACTATTTAGCTGTTTCTTATAAAAAGAAATAATTTTACTTATAGCAAAAAACTTTTTACTCTTCAATTCAAACATATTCTATATTTCAGGTAATTACACAAAATGTAGTATAAAAACTAAAAATTTTAAATAAGCAAAATGAATTCAAATATCTAGAATTGTTATACTGAGGAGAAAAAATAAAAATGTTGATTCAATTCCTGGAATTAATAAAAAAAATGAAGTTATTAGAAGAAAATAGTAACAATTAATGCTATTATTGATAAACTGTTCATCTTCGTATTAGTTGCATATATTCATGGTCAATTAGATCGCCAGATTTTTCACCAAAATTGAGGCACAATAACGAAGAGCTTACCGATCTAAACCGACCATTGGAAATAGCTGGCTAGAAATTCTCAAAATGGGGCATTTCAAAATTTATACGAATTCCGAGTTGGGTAACATCTTACAAAACGGCTAAAGATGAACATTCTAATTAATGTGTTTGTTGCATATCGTTGTATCTTTTGAATAAAACTTTTAATAAGCATATCTGTACATTGCATAACATCTATTAATTTTTGTTTCATCTGATTAAAGTGGGTAGTATCTTCTTACTTTGTCTCAGAACACGAATTACATAATTTAAACTTTGAACAAGGTATCAAATCGAATTAGACAAAGATCGGCTGTCTTTGCAATTTAAATGTTTGTTGGCTTGTGACTAATCCTCAATGTCCTCCAGTGCGGAAAGGACATCGCATGATGATCTACTCATGGATGGAGGGAAAGGATGGATTTCTCTCCTATAAAGAGAGAATGCTAATAAATATCAATAATAAAAGTGACTATGTTGTTGTTGTTTCTTATGCCACTTGGCTGGCCAAGCCCACAAGCCCATACGTACTCATGATTGAAGGGGAAGGAAGCAGCTTCCGTTGCGATAGAGCACCCGTGGGTAGAAGTCTGACTTTTGCTCCATGACGCTCTTACAGTCATATGAGACTGGGACCTACGGTTTAAAGTGGATTCCGAACCACTGCAAACATCCATGGCACCGCCGGGACTCGAACCCGAAACCTGTGGTACAGAGCACCAGAGCTCTAGCCACACGACCATTCAGGCCCGCAATTTAAATGCTGACAACTTTTTCCATATTTAATCTGTTTTTCAGATCTGGGGAAGCAGGGCTATCATCAGAGTTTTAAAATCTAAATAATTTTCATCGCTTTGGCTACATGACTTCATATCTCTTATTCGAGATCCACGAAACGCCATTTTTAACGCATCCACCAAAAAAATGCTGCAGTCAAAGCATTAGACTTGCTATAGTAGAAGTGATCTTTTGTTAAATTTCTTTGTTCAGTCATACTTATCTCTTATTCCGGATTCTGGGAAAAACTACATAAGATAACTATAACTATTTTTTGAAAATTTAATTTGTTAGGCCCTTTCTATTAGAACGTTATGATATACATTCTTCGAACATGTTCTTTAAAAGGTTAAAATCTAAAATACTTGATTCACGAGAAAAGATTATGCAGTGTGATGGCACTTTACAATTATGATTTAAAAAATTATGTTTCTGTACGTACAGACTCGCAATCAAATATAAAATTAATAATTGATACTTAATGGTATAATTTAAGCCATTCATCAGTAATGAGATTTTCCGTTTATACAATAGTATCCAAAAAGGATCTCCTCTACTACAAAATCGAATAGCTGAAGAATTTTTTTTCCTTCTTGTGCCCCGTAAAGTGTCAAAGATGTTTAAGATATTTTTTCTGTTTCACGCAGGGTGATTCCTTTTTCTGAATAAAAATATAATAATAATAATAAATTTTATCTATGTCTAATTTGTCCTATAAGTTACAAAGGTATCTAAATACTCATAAAGGTATCTATAAGAACTCAGTTAATAAGAAAAAGAAACAGATACATCACAAATTGTTTTCTAAAAGGTCACCCAAATTGCTTCGATCTATTGGCATCCAGGGCGATATTTTTCAACATTTCCCATAGAGTAAACATTCCAAACATCAAAACTAATAAAAATAATAAGAATAATAAAACAGGAAAAGTGCCATTTACATGCTACCTAAACCACCGAATAATTTAACAAGATAATTATCATTTGATTAATCGCAAAATACAACATTTGCACGTACATAGCACATTTCATAAAATATTACACCACCTAACTCTACCTGCATGCTTCTAACACAAGTAAATCAGATGAGACAAAGTAAAATGATATCTCCAGGTTGGACGCCACTAACCATTTTACCTTTAATCAACTTTCTCGTGGGCGTCGCTGATGTGGGGAGGTAAAGAGATTATTGTGGTGTCAAAACCTAATTCATTTTCATCTCCGATGCAATGCGACTCGGTCTCAATTACTCCTGATCCGGGCAAAGCCACCTACAACACATCCGCAAAGGAGCGGAGCCTGCGAGGGATTATGCTCGCGAAAATGGACTGTTCCAGGTGATCCTTCATCCTTTTTTCCTGCTCCATCTCACCCATCATTTATTCCAGATTCTTGGGAGGAAAAATGCCCAAATACATTCCTGCAAAAGGGTTTCATTTTTTTATCGTGACATAAAGAGCAAACTCCATCTTAACTAACAGATCTCGTTAAATATAAAGAAAAAAATAGTTAAATACAAATTTGACAAAGAAATTTTAATACCAGATGCATCAACATTGTTAATATATAGATATTTATAAAAGTGAAGATATATTAAGGTGTATTCTAAAGGAACTAATTTAATTATCTATTGGGCAAAAATATGATTGGTGTCAAATAATTAATGAAAAAATATATAATTTGTAAAGTGTATAATATAGTCTTAACATATTCAATAGGTTTAAATAAATACAGGTATTGAAATGACTTTAAAAATGAAGATTACTTTATGAATTAATTATATTTTTAGTAAGTCGATCAAATGGTCTGTAGATGGTGTATTTTAAAGTAGTATGTAGAATGCGTTTAAATGAATGTGATTCATGCTAATGATGAATTTAAGCATTCTTATATCAGGCAGAAATTTGCAAATGAAGTTTTCAACACTTTTCTATAGAAAATGTGTTATTTTTATTTATATAACCATTTTGTAAAATTAAATTTAAAAGATATAATTTACTTTTACATTTGCAAATTATTTTAAAACTCTCTCTTTTTCGCAGTTTAATAAATATTTTTAATGGTGTTTTTGTCTTCAATTCTTTAAATTAATTTTAAATAATTGTAAGTTTAGTAATTAAAGCAGAAATCTTTAGCAGAATCTTTTGAGCAATTAAAGCAGAAATCTTTAGCAGAATCTTTTGAGTAATTAAAGCAGAAATCTTTAGCAGAATCGTTTTAATAATTAAAGCAGAAATCTTTAGCAGAATCGTTTTAATAATTAAAGCAGAAATCTTTGTGGTAACATTGTTTCTATATTTTATAGTTAAGCAATGTTACCATAAGGATTGAACCTTGCCTGGTTCGTGGTTTAGTGGAAACGTACGCAACTAGTGGCGACTTGGTTGTAGACTCTGTTTTAACAAACGAGGGGAATGAAGAGCGTTTATGATGTTCAGCATCTGGCCTCGTTAGTCAAACTCCCTGGTGGGAGTTTTCCAGTTTACTACCATACGCTGCATAGATGTGCGGCAATTTTCCCTAAAAGTCCTCCTGCAACACACAGCCAAGTCAAATTATACCTACAGGGTCACCATCACAACAGAAGCTGCCCCTTTCGTTCCATCCATGAATACATGTATCCTAAAATAAAAATTATATTCGACTCAGTAATTTAATTAATAAAAAGTACTCACTCAAAAACACACACAAAATATAAAATAATTCTTAACACATGCAAAAATGATAGTTCAACATATAAAAAAAATACTATTACATTAGGTCTTCACGTATACGAATTAAAGAAGTAATTATATGAGATTAAACATGTCTAACAACATAATAATACAACAATATAAGATTATTATGTTGTATTACTATGCTATTACAATATATTTTTACGCCTTAATAAATTTTTATTTCTTAAGGCGTAAAAATATATTACTCCCAAATCAGAAATTTATTTTAAATTGTCTTATCTCCTGATGTACATAATAAAAGAACAATCGAATTTATTGATTAAATTAATGATGCAATATTTAAAGCAAAATCTGACATATGAGGTCGGTGAACCAATGGTACTCTTATTTAGGAATTAATGACAGTTATTCTTTTGTTCATTGCTATATTATGCTGTTATATCAGCTTAAAAGATTTGTAATTCTAAATTGTCTTTCGTAAGCTTTGAATGTTTCATTCAACCTATTTTTTGATCTTTTAACGGGACAGGAATATCAAATATTTTCTCTGGGTGTTATCGCAATCGTAGTTAATTACTTCCTCTTCATTTTCTTACTGTAACAAAACAACACAATCTCTACATTGTATTATTAATTATTATCCAATATTATAATTATTATCCATTATTATCCAATATTATTAATTATCCAATATTATCAATTATTATCCAATATTATTTATTATTATCCATTATCCATTAAATGGAAATTCTCTTTTTAAAAAATGTGATGCTGTCTCGACCATACAGATTGAAATTTATTTGTTTGACATGTTTAAAAAATACATCTTTAATTATGATGGTCGCCTTCAGATTTGTCATGTTGAGCTTTTCGAAATGAATTTTATTGCACAATACAAATATTTAGTAATTGCTTACTACGTAAATATTAATAAATTAAAAATTTTAATTGCGTTAATAAATAGCTATTTTGATAATGAAAGATAAGTCATTAGATTCATATTTGTTTAAATATAATTTTTATTTTTATAAATGATTTATCGTTAATTATCAATAATGTTATAATGGTGAAATTTTTTTTTTCTAAAAGTAAAAAATAACTCGTTTTACAGTAAAATAAATTTTTTTTTGATTTTTAAAATATAACGCTTGTTCATTTGGTTTTCTAGTTATATTTTTCTAAAAGAATAAAGATTTAAATTGCATGAACAAATGCCTTGATGATATGCCCAAAGGGAACTATAATCACTTTGCCAGAAGTAAGGCTGTAATTTCCAATTTAATTCATGTCCTTGTAATGATGTGTTATTTAATGCATGTAATGTCATAAAATGAGCATTCTACTCATTTAAATTATAATTTGTATTTAAGCAAAGATTATTTATACCTTTGTTTTCCGTTCACGATCGTTTTTAAATCATAAGTTAAATAAAGTGTAAGTTAATTAAGTGAAACTAGCCGTAAGTTACTTAACAACAGTCATGACGAATATAAAAATTGTTGCACTACAATTACGGGGAGTGTAATAAAATAAATTATATAAATATGTATTTGTGTACTGTAAAAAGAAATCAAATTAAAAAAAAAAAAAAAAAAAAGAGGAATTGTTCTAACACAGAAAAATCACAAACAACACATAAATTTCACATTACTTAGTATAATAAAGCCTGTTTTTTTTTTTTTTTTTCCTTTTTCTGGTGAATTTCAGAATCAGAAATATAAATTATGATTAATGCATTAAAGTTGTGTATCAATAAAAATTTTATAATTTGCGAAAGTATATTTCACTATAAGAAATGTTCAGAATTGCCAAACTGTTTTTAATATTTCTAAGTTTCTCTAAACATGCTTATTTCAATTTTAGTATCTTACTATTTTTTTATTAAAGACTATTATACAGATCTGTAAAACTTCTTATAATTGACACCATTATAATTTGTTTTTTAGTAAATATTTTTTAACCGTATTAATATGTTTAAAAATTTTATAAGGAAAAAAAACTGTTACTAATTTCTCGTTTTTTTATATTGTGTCATATATATTATAAGCCGTAACATATAATATTAATAAAATTACATTTCAATCCAATTCATGAAAAATACATAACATATAATTAAACGTTAATTTAATATAAAAAATTACATTTATAACCACATGCTTCATTGATTTTACAGAATTTAAAATAAATTTATAATTATTAATAGACGACTCTCTTCATAATTGAAAATGTTTGACACATTTACAAATATTTTATCTATAATATGAAGAATAATATCGAAAATTAACTGTACAAGCATAGAAGGCCTCATTTTGAAGCACGAAAATAATAATCAATTTTTACAATATTGAATTTCGATAAATATTCAAATTAACCTCCAATTTAATTAGTATTTTAATTTAAAATGTCAACTAATTGAGATATAGAACTGGCAAAACAATTGTTTTCCTTTTTTAAAACTAAATTATAGTTTTCTCGTGTTTCTACACTTGTGTAAAAAATATTGATTTTAATTTCTACACAAATTTTAAAGGAAAGATATTTTGACATATAATGATTAAATGCAATATTGATTTTAATAAAATATGTATATTCATCTTTATATTTATTGCTAGCATATTTCTGCATTTTCCTACCTGAAAGATTTAATTTTTATGACAAGTTTTATGATGTGTTCAGGTAATAAACAATGAGATTTGGTTGTCTTGAAGAAAATAAGGTCTTTTTTCTGGAGTTTTATAGTTTTCTTTCAGTTTTATGACTTTAATACTTTTTATGTTTGTTTGGAAATTATGTTATTGCTAATTTATATAATTATCATTACCGTTATCTCAAGTATTTATATAAATAAAATTTATGCTCAACAAATAAAAATTATGAAAATATATAACAGAAATAAAACAATTACAACACAAATTATAAGTTGTTGAAAATTTTATATCATTGATATTATCCAAAAGGTGTGTTATTTAAAAAGCATCAAGTTAATACATGTAGAGTTCCTGGTTAATAAATACAATAAATTTTAAAAAATATAAATATTTAATTTTTATTATTTTAAATCTAATTATTCATTTAAAAATGATCTCATAAAGGTTCTCACTTGTCAAGTTTCTGTAAGTGAATTTCTTTATAAATATTTTCCAAACAAATTGTATTACAAATATTTTTAAATTTATATTGAAATAGTTTATCCAACATTTATTATAAAATATTAAAAATTAATTAGCCATATTTCAAAACTCTTTTTGCAATATTAATTTATTAAAATTACTATATATACTTTTCTCCCGTTTCTTTAAAACATTGATTTTTCCTATGTAACCTAAATATTTATAAATTTTGCACTCTTTTTATTCATAAAATGAAAAACATTGCGTATAATTGACTAACAATAAAAATAACGTTATGTATGATAAACTAAGCTACACAGCCAATGAATGTTAAATAAAGCTGTAAATATAATAAAGAAAATGTGTATATACTTAATAAAAATATCTAAAGCAAGTAAATTAATTTATATCATCCTAACCATCCTCATAACCTTTCTTTTATACCTTAAACAACTTTAGTTAGATAATTATTTTTACATCGTACTCCACTGAAGTAACTTTTATTTATTCCGTACTTCTAACGAATTGAATTTATTGAATAATATTAATCATCAGACAAAAATCTGTCTCTTCGAAAAATAAATATTAGCAAATAGCGCACACATCACCTGATGTTTGCTGTAATGGATGTTCTTCACTCCGCGTCGAAGAAGAGCTTCCATCTCTGGCGGAAGAAAGTAAATAAAAATCCGAACCCTTCTCACATTCTCCATCGGGATAATTAATGACGAAAGGTCCAAATGCACCTGAGGCTTCTGCGAGAATCGCACCTTCAAAAAAGAAATCTTGGAAGCTAATTGAATCAAGGCGAATGAAACGCAAATTTCTCGCAAAGATTCGTCATATACCGTGTAGCGTCTCAGACTCGCGCAAATAAAATTACCATGCTTCAAAATCTATCATTTATTTTATTGTACGTTATGATTCTCAGTTTCCTTGAAATATGTCAATTTTATTAGAAATGTGCCACGCAAAATCTTTACTAAGTGAAACAAAAAATACTTTTCACATTTTTTTTTATTAAATATATATAAGGAATTCAAAATAAAGTGCAGAACACCTGACATGACACCCACATATTATAACATTAACAAAACGGGAATTATACAAATTTCAACAATACATATACATGAAATTGCAGGTAAATAAATGATTTTTGATCTAAATAAATGTTTGTAATTATTTTTTATGTTACATAAGGAATTAAAATATTGTTTTAAGTTATATCATCAACTCTTCATCTATTTCATCTACATTTTTAAGGAAATAAAATTGTCCCTTCAAAACCTCTTCACACATACTCTTAAAAGAAATCCAACTCATATACATTATAGCATGGTTTCAACCGTTGTAACCTTTAAACCCTTTTTTAGAGCAAAAAACACATGGAATTCGCTAGGTCTAATGATAGCTATTAAAAGAACGTTCTAATAGCTACATCTAAAAGTTCAGCCATCCGTTTTGATTGTGGAACACACTTACTCATGATGTACACATCTTTAGCGTACATGGCTTCTCAATGGTTGTACTTTTTATAGTATCAGTTCGACGTGACTTAATTCGACACCTTTGGTAAAGCCGTTACAGTCTTTGACAACTTATCTGGTAATTTGTTAGAAGATGCTCCATCTGGTAAAGTTTTAGAAGAAGAATATATCAGCAATTACATTTTTGTCAGGTTTTTACCAAATTAAAGAGATTGCTCCGGATTTTTTTATTTGTTTTGTAGATAACAAGACAGAACATAAATTTTGTTCTACTGTATAAAAACGTTGATTGAACCCATTGGTAATATAGGTAGCGATAATATAGTATTGAGATTGAAATAATTGGTGGCATGTTTGAATCCCATGCATTTGCAAACATGTGCGATTTACAAATGTATGCATAAAAGAATATACTAGATATGTTGCAATTACAAGAATTATTATGTTATAATGTAAATCATGTTAAAATTACATTGTTATAAGTGGAAAATGTTATTATATTATTTTTAGAAATGATATGTTACTGACGTTGCATTAATAATGTTATTTTATGATAAAGATTCAATTTTGTCTCATGTTACATTAACAACGTAATTTTATTATACTTATTTATTAAAAAAAATTTTAAAGAAATGAATTGCAAAATTATTTGTTGAAATAAATGTTTGCTTTTCAAATCTTACCTTAGAAATTTTTTCATGGAAAAAATATTCAGTTAAAAAAAAAGATCGTTTTTCAGAATAATTCTCAAAAGTAGGTATTCAGAAGATAATGGGAATTCCAATATTTATCTCTTTAAGCAGGGCATCATTATTATAAAAAAACGTTAATATTGTTAATAAAACTGATTTTATTAAAAAAAAAGTTTTTAATACTTTAAATTACAGTTTTGTTTGGTTATGAGTTAAAAATCTAGAGAGTTAAAAAAAAGTGTCTTTAATTATTATTATTATCAAGATAAAAGGAATTCATTGCCACGTACACACTCAGAACTGTTTTGAACTTTCAAAACATTAAATGTAATGTATCAGACATAACAGTTAAAATATTTATTCAGTGAAAAAACTCAGACTGTTCATTAAATGCATTATAAAGGAGAAACAAAAATGTGTGGAATGTTTGTATTTCATTTTCGAAATACACTTTTATGTATCAAAAAGAAAAAATTATATCTTCACTAAATCAGAACAATTTATTTTTATCGATACAAAAGAAAAAAATTGTTTATCAACATTATCATGTAACGAGTATCAAAATAATGCTCCATTTCCTCGATCTTTGAGCTTGAGTAACTCCTGTCTCTCTCGATTACCTGCGCCATTTGTAATCCACTTTTCTAGACGAAACAATGACTATTTGAAGTAAATATTAAATATAAAATATAAAAAATGGCGTTGCTGTGAAAACGTTTAATGAATAAAGAATTTTGAAAATAAATTCTATTTTCATAACAATAAATTTCCTATGGAAAATCAATTAAGGAAATTCTTAAATCTCTTTGGTATACTTGCTATAATTTTTTTAAAATTTTTTTGTCTTTAAGGCTTTAGCTTGAGATCTTGTAACCAAAAAATTGTAAGTATATAAATTACCATACAAATTAATTTTTTGTCTTAGACAACGTCTTAGATAACAGAAAAGCGTAATAAATAATTTGTCTTTCCACTGTATTGTGAAAATGCAATTATTTATACGAAAGGTAAAGAGTTTTTTTTTTTAAATTGAAAACTGTTTTGATACACAAACTGCAATTTAAAATCCATATCTGGCCATTTTGCCTGCTACTGTATCTCATAAGCTTATATTCCCTGTTACAAAAAAGTTTCAAATGAGATAAATATTCATGTTATGACTTTTTTTAAATTTAAAAAATAATTTTATAGAAATTACAACATTTATATTTCCATACACTACAACATTCTCTACAATTATATCTATAGTAAAATTTACATTCCTTCTAACATCCGTAACAAAACAAGTTTCACTTGCGTGACAAAGATTTTATTCATATATAATTTCCGTGCTGGAATTTTTTCACTCTTCATTGAGGGGTTGGTTAAAAGTCTAATCAAAGCATTTCGAGATTTAAATCAGTCGAAGTCCATTTTTATGAGGAAGGGAATGACAATTTTCATAAGATGAGGTCGTCTGTACTAAAGTCAGCAAACCTGATGCACCGAATACCATTGCAGCATCTTCAGTGGAAAAACACGAAAGTCTGGAAATCAAACAACAAATGAAACAAGGTAGTCTAAATTGCCTATTAGATAGTTGTAAATTAGGGTTGAATTATGTAGAGTAATTTAGGATTAGATGCGAACCATCAAGTAGTCGAAAACCTAGTTTGCACTGAGATTATGAAGATGTGCTACAAATCCTCCCAATCTATTGAAATGATAGTTGAATTTTAGTGAATGCTAACAAAATGTTAGATAAAGTGCCAGAATTCATACCAAACATTTTTCCAAGGATCGGCGACTATTGCATGAAACTATAGCTACTGAACTTCGCCGTGCCGGGAAGTTTCTCTCTGCGGCCAAAATCAATCAGAAAGACAAGATTAGACAGTTCAGTTACTCTGCAAAAGTGTTAAGAAATGTTCTTGCAAATACAGACATATGAACTGCAAAATTAAGTGAGGCATGCCACACGTCAATATATTTGGAGATTATTGCATGAACATGGTGCACATTCATATCGTCTGCTACTTTTGCAATCAATAATGTCGGAAGACTATGAATAAATATTTGCTTTTGTAATTTTATGTTCAACATATTGCGCAACATTCCATATGAATGACATTGAACAGGTGGATAACGCTTGACATGGTATGACATCATCATCATCTACAAAGTGCATTACTGAACTCTAGAAAACCCTCACATTGGATGATATCAAATACAATGGTTAACGAATTGGCGGTGCAATAAATATACTGGGAACCAGATGTGTTGATTAATTTTCTACAACGGGATAGTAAATACCGATCATCATCTGCAATTATTATAGGAATGAAACGCATACATGAATCGCATGTTTTTTACGTGATAAGTCCCATCCGCATGAAACAGCAGACTTCCATGATAGTTTAACTACTGTCTATTAAACTTATCATAGTATAGGGTGAGGGGTAGAGTAGCCACAGCGTTCAAAGGTGTTGACTCCCTTAGAATTTTGCCTCTCGGGTACATTAAATATTATGTCAATACAACTGAATCAATTTCCGTGGAGGATCTGAAGCACTATATCATACTTCTCCGCCCCAGAGTTATATAAAATATATATATTATATATACACCTGATTTCTCCCGACTTAAAAAATATTTTAAGGAAAAGAAAAACTAATTGTAATAAATAAATTGAATGTAATACTTTAAATTGAGTCTAATGAAATAAGAAAGTTACTTTCTTTCGAAAAAATATTTATTTCTTGCACTTATCACTTAGCGCAACAAATTAGTAGATATAACGTTACACATGTTATACCGTAGATGGCATACTTCTACTAAGATACTTCTACAATAAGAAAGAAAATAGCTCCTATGAATGAAAACTAGAAAAAAACTGCTTCATACCTCACGTCAGAAAAACCAGCATGTTACACAGATAAAAAGAGGAAAAAAAAAATAGAAATATTTGACAACACGTTCAAAATAGAAGTAAAAAGATGATAAGAAAATTTGTTAAGCTGCCATTGTTTACCATAACTAGATTAGTGGCCAGAAAGAAAAGACATAAAATAACAAAAGGCTTCGTCATCAATTATATAGCTAAAATCAATAAAATTAATTTATTTCTCACTGCATTGTACATTATTTTAGTTTTTATTAGGTCCATTATAATTAAGAAAAATAAATGTAAAAATGTAGTTTAAATGCATTAAAGAGAAATATAAAATTTTCCATAATAGAAGTTAGTATTTATTCACAGTATAAGAATCTTAAAAATTCATTTATTCAAACTTAATACCACCATATGTACATATTTCGTATCGAAATTGATCTGAATTACCGATATCAGCTAGCTATATATGGCATGCTTCCATCAACCTACAAATTTTCAGAACATGAAGCTAATATGTGTCAAAGGAGAGAATATTTAAACCGTGGACGACGAGAATTAAAGAGGCATTTCATGATAATTTACGCTTCTCAATGTAACACTTTTATGCAAGCTGAAAGCATCGAATTTCATTAGATTCATTGCCGGTCATGATTTATTTATAATAGCTCGAAGCAAAATGAATTTGATATTCAAATTTGCCATTTCCGATATGCAATTTTCCCTTGGAGGAAATTAAAATTAATTCTCTCCTTTTATGTAAACTTATTTTCCGTTGAAACCAGGGCTGTGTACAAAGACTTCAAACGATATTTTACGATTCTATTGAGATTTAATTTCGAGCTTTGTAATACAATATGCATGCATAAATAGCCGATATGCATACATAAAAAAATTTCTACGATAATATTCTTTGTGAACATTTTACCTTTGTGAATTTATGGCAATAATTGCAACACTTAGAAATGTTGTTGTTTTTTTAAGAAAATGGTTTTTATTTTATTTTCTCCGTTGAAATTTGTGTTTTATCTGTTGTTTAATTATATTTTTAAAGGAAATTTCCTCCAAGCATTTTAAGCATATTTTTTTTATTTGTGTTTCGAAAATTTTATTTTTATAACATCATTTCCTCTATCTGCCCACACAAAAAGAGAGAAATATGGTGATGATTTTGAAAAATATATTTTTTGTGATATGATACCTGTACATACTTTTCAAAACAATCCTTGTTTGAAGATTGTATTAAGCCAGATTGATGAGGACAATGTATTCCAGGAGTTCTTTAGGGATTTCTGCCCGCTGTCTTTAGGCTGTCCACGGTATGCATGTTGTCCACAGATGTTCTATCCTCACCTTTCTAATTGGTTAGGGGTCACATAGCCCTTAGGTAAAGAGTGAAATGTGGAGGATTGTAAAGATTATTAAATAAAAAAATACTGGGATTATGAGATTTGATGTACATGTGGGGAGATGTCACATTCATTGATTTAGTGGATATTTATTTTTGGGAATGATAATTAACATTCGAGATAATAAGTGGAGTCTAAAACGCAATAGTTATAAAAATTTAATTCAAGGTTATTTAGTCGTAAATTTAAATGCACAGCCAAATTTATGTTTGAAAAATTCTAACGATTAGATATGCATGTATATTTGATCCATGTTTTCATTAGTTGCCTATCTACTTCTGAAAAGTGATCCATCAATATGCTACGAGCACTTACTTTTCTCTGTAAAAGCATTGTTAAGGAAATAAACCTTATTACAAAGTTGTATAGAAAGGAATTAAGAATTTATGTATTTTCTTTTTAATAAATAGTTGTATTATTAATTTAAAATATAGTACTAGTAATATCTAATTAGAAAATTATATTAGATAATGTTAGGAACTCTACTATATTATCATACTTAAATGTTACCATTAGGTAAAAACTCAAAAATACCGAAACAAATATGATTCTTTTTAAGGAAAATACAACTATCCAATATAATTTTAGACTATGCAATATCATTATTTTACAGCAATATTTTATATTATAAAAAAAATAGATAAACATTTTACTAATTTTTATTGGGACTTTGTGCTGTACTAAAACACGCTTCGAAATATTCAAAAATAAGATATGAAAATCATGCCTTCTTGAGGACTTTCTGTAGTAATTTTTTTTTTACATTTGAGTACATGAAAGAAAAACTAGAAAGTCTATTAAGTAGCCATAAAACCACTCATAAATCATGTATATTATTGCGTGTTAGATCCATAAGCACCACAAGTTCTAAGACAGGGCGATATTTACTACCTATATTCATATTAAAAATTAGCCAATTTGTGAGTTCCAGTGAACTATCAGTCCAAATTCTCCAGCAACGTTTTTCCCAAAACTTGGGTGATTCTTGGAGGTGAAAAGTCAGTTAAAATTTTAGTTCATAGAGCAACTAGATTTTAGATCTCGCATACCCATCAAGCAAATATTTCTTCAAAAAATTTGTCTACTACATTAGTCTAATAAGTAATTATTTTGATATGTTTTAAAATAAAAATAAGACTAAATGCATCCTTAAAATTGCAAAATTAACGCTGCAAAAGTAGCATTAATTTTGCAACTTGTTACAATGAGATTTATCTCATTGTAGCAATCACAGATCCATTGCTTCATATCGAGGTATGTGCGTCCGTCAGCAGCATTCATACTCAGACCATTAAACTTCCACTATAATAGTGGTCTCTTCCTCTGATGTTGTAGGATAAGTAGCGAATCTCTGATGCTTCTCTTCAAATGAACGTATGTCGAGTACTGGTTGTAGGTAACTGAGACTCATAAGTGAAATGCTATTCCCCACTGATCTTTGAACCAAAGTCTTTTTTTCCAATACAGACATTCACTCATGTAGGAATGACAATTCACGCAGCAGGCAACTTGCAAACAGACTTTTCTTTTGAAGCTTTCTGAAAGCAATAACTCTTGAAAGTCGGCCTGATGTGGGTCGTGAAAAGAAAGCTGAACAGCCATTGCATTCATATTACGCTTTGCTCTAATCAGTAAATAACGTTTTTCATTGACTAATATGGCATTTAAATGACCTTGAAGAAATTATATCAACGAATCTAGAATCGTTAAAGAGTTTCTACAAGTTGGAAACGACGCTGTATTTATGTCTCCAGCAAATTTCACTTGAGAATTCCTTGCTGTTAAGCTCTCCATGATTTAATAGCTCATTCGATAAGTTAAATTTTGAAGGTTGTTCATATTAAAAGTTTATTTTTGAATTTCACCAAATGAAATTCATTTCAACAAATTGAAAACTACTATTGCCACTAATGATCTATTCATATTTATACATTATTTCTGCTCTCTACACGTTTACATAATCCTATTCGCATCCTCATTTGGAATTATTCTCATTTTTTTCATACTTTTGGAATAAATTGGAAAAATATGTTAATTTTCTGAATTGTGCACACCAATTTAATTTATATATTAAGCTTGCAATATATTTCTTGTATCTTATGTATCACCGACTCAACACTAAAAAAATATTTTTATATAGAATGTGATATTGATTTTCACCAAATACTAGGGAAAGAATAAAAAAATAGAGATAAATTCAATCAGACAAAGTTGACAATCAAGTTCCCTTTTATTTTTTTCTTGCAAAGAGTTCTCCATGACTTGACTTTTATTATGAATTAGCTAGAAATGAGTGGTCGATGTTCTCAATTCCATAATCGCATTAATTTGTCAGGCCTGGAGCCATCTATAGTCAGATAATGAGCAAGTGTGTTGAGCTGGAAGGAAGGATCATTGGATAAAAGGGTTGTCATTATGAAACTTCACCAGTATTCTTCGCATTGCGAGTTCGAAGAATTAAAATAATTGGTAGAAAATCCCCTAATGCGCTTACATTTCCATTTTAGTTTCTAATATTTCATTATTCCACATTGATTATTAATGAGGGAACATTTTACTGATAAATAATTTTAAACAGATTTTCTACCTTAATTTAAATTAAATTCTTTTTTCATCGCTTATATGTGGGACAAATGATATGAATTAAAATATTTTTCTGGCTATATTTGCAATGAAAATTTTATAATATTAATCTTTTAAAATCTATTGAATGTATATAAGCCACAGTGTTAGCCTTGTTTAAGTTTTGTTGTTCACAAATATTAATATTTCGAGTTATTTCACAAAAGCTAATTTATTTGAAAAGCTAATTTTCATGTATTTAAGTGTTAAAGTTGTAGGAACATACAATAATATTATATAATTAAAAATTGTCTTTTTTTTATGGAACTGGGAATATATTTTCATTTCCTATAAAATATGGAATTTCACTATCCAAAACTTTTATTCACTATCCAAAACGGAATTAATGATATAAAATACTATTGAAATTCATGTAATGCACGACAAAGTAAAAAACAGCATTTTGGCAAATTTCGATTTTGCTGAAATATTTGAATGGCATTCATAAATAACATCAAAAGCCAGTAGATCTAATAATAGCATATAAATACATTTAATACATTAAAACTAATGGATCTCATAAATATATTTCCAATTAAATGAATATGAATAAAGAGTAGCATAATCACAAGAAAATAATATTTTGCGGTGGGTATATTTTCTTAGTAATATTTTAAAGGTTTTAGTTACATTGAATGCTGGATACCCAGAGAAATCAATAAATCATTTTATTCAGTATTGTTTTTTTTTTCCTAAATCTGTCCAAAAATTTGTAACTACACACATTTGGTCACATTTACGTGGTATACTTAAGTAGAACACTCTAAATATATTATGACAGAAAAATAAAATAATGGATTGTTATAGTTGTAGAAAAACTTAGATAGATTTACTGTAACATCATTACGTGGCTATTTTACAGGCTTGGACAATGTATCACTTTGTTATTATCCTGAAATATACTACGTCTGGTTATTTAGCTTCTTGTAAAAAAGGGTTAACAATGCATTTTAGTTTCCCTATATTAATTTTGAAGTCAAAAAGGGAATTAGAAAAAGGAAAATATAAATAGAATTGAAATTATTTGTTAATATAGTGTCTTATTTCATGGTGGTTAAAATCATTTGGATTTCGAAACGTTAAACCAATTCAATACATAATAATACAATAACTGTGAACAGGTAATTATTAATATCAAGTGTAAATATAAGCACGAATAGCATTACATTTTTTTTAAATTTTAATTCCTATTTCAGAACTGTACTTTTCAAAAAGAAAAATAAATAAATAGTAGTAAAATAGTTATTTGTTGAAAAAAACCTCTAAAATAGCCTAATCACTCTTTAAAAAGAAAATATAGTTTGTTCAATGTGTGAATTTATAAATTTAATTAATTTAAGAAATAGATATATAAATTTAATGAATTTACATGTTAATTTTTTTTTTGTCATTTAACATGAAGATTTCTTAAAATCTTCAGAAAACAAATATAAAAATAATAAAAAATAAATAATGTGTTATATTGGGAATACCATCAATAAATAATGGAATTTAAAAAATTCTTATATCCTGGAATGGAAGTTCATATTACATACTATACTTTTATTGTATTTTAACAGATATGTAAACAATTTCAGAATAGCTTGAGTTAGCTTATTTTACCAAATTTGAAAAGTATTTTAAGCTACTTTGATCCAGATAAAAACATTAAGCAGAAAATATAGTATAAAAAAACATAGACATAAATTCTATTATACTTTAATAAGAATTACAAAAAAATATAGTGGCATATAAGTGAAATTTATATATAAATTTTGAAATTTTTTGCAGAAAATATTAACTTTGTAGAACAAATATTTGATAAAATTATCCTAAATGATAGACATTTTAAATAAACCCATATGCATTGTTTGTAAATTCCTTTTGAAGATAGGTTTAGTTTAGTAATAGTTCATTTTATTGACTTTAATAAAAAATCTTTTAAAACATGTATGCTGGTACAATCGTAAAATAATATATTATTTTGGGAATTTAACATATTTATATTTGTAAGAATTATTCACTTAAATATGTATAAATTTTCTGAATTTTGATTGTCTATTGCGTTTTATAAACAAATTATGTTGTAACTTTCCTCATATAGTTCTTTTTTTTTCAAAATCAATTATATTTCAATGCATTTGCTTTAATACATACATGAAGGAATAACCATTAAATATAAAGGTATAATAAAGAAGAATCGGTAAATATGAAAGTTAAAACATTAGAATCTATGCAGTTAAACCCTCTACAAGTTGGCTTAAGGAATAAAAAATATTTTTTTAAAGATATTTATAAAACTAAGAAAAATTAAAATTTTTTAAAACATTTTTTTTCTAATTTTTGTTCTGTTATACAGGGATTTTTTTTTTAATGAAGTGTAAATTTACATTTTTAAGTGTTGATAAATTGACTGTCCGAATTTATTAATGAAATATAACGTTTAGAGACCAACGTTACGCTCTAATGCTAAGCAACTTAAAATAATCACAAGCAATAAATGCCATCCAAAGAGTTTGCAACTTCCTCCTTTCCAATAAACCAGTATTTTCAAGTTTACGGATTTATCGTGCTTCACCCACATTTTTAACATGGGCGCGAGATTTGACAATGCTTTTGTTCTATACTTTATATGGGTAGATAAAAAATTTTTCATTTACTGCCTTATAATTCATAAACAAAAAATTAAACATTAAGAAAATATGTAAAACATTTTTAATTAGTATAATCTGCAATTGTATACTTAACTTTTTTAAACTTCGATTCATAAAAACGATAATGTATAACCTATATACGATTATGTATTAATATAATGACAGTTCTGCGTCTTTTCAAATAAACTACTCCAAATATATATTTATTTAATCATCACCATAATCACCAATATTTCCAATGACGACTTTCTATCAAAGTGAATGCCTTTTGTAATTTGGTTTTGCTTTCTTTACTATATTTTAAACAATATAATTTTTAGATAACTAATTTCAAAAACAAAACATTTATCTCTGAAATGGCAGAAATAAAATGAAATAACAAAAGGTAAAGTAAATTTTAACAAATTATAGTAATGACAAGTTTAGCAAATAAACGAGTAGTTTAGTAATTATCCTAAAGGCAATCACTTTTAGCAGTGCATAATTAAAAACTTTAAAAATAAATATTCATATATAAAATTTCAGTTTACTTTTGAAGAAAAATGAAAGTTTAACTGTAACATCAGCAACTTCTGAAAACCAAATAAGCCAAACAAATCTTTTTTTAAAGAAACATCTTAGACTTTTGCGGGAAAACAGTTTCGAAAACCGCTAAGCTCTTTCATTTGTGTTTGTTTCGTACAAGACTCCTGGAAAGAATCGGGATTATTTCTCAGAAGAACTTTCATTAGTGAGAAAAGTTTAGAAAAATAAAGAACTGATCAACAATTTTTTGATTTTAAATTTCAGAATTTTTCCAATGAAACATTTTACAGAAATACTTTCTTTTGTAGGGTAAAAGCAATTATTTTTCTCTCATTTGGTTTTAAAACTTTTACATTTTCTTAATACTCTATTAAATATATTCACAGCTTAATTGATAAATTGTGACATAATGAAAAATATTACAAACATGGTAAAGAGAACATGTCTACCCATATTTCGAAATCGACATAAATATTTTCTGTGATTATTGATAGATTTATAAATAAAATATTAAGTTTATATATATTTGTAAATAATATATATATATATGATTGTTAATATAAATATTAGCTCAAAGCGATGAACCATATTTAGTTAAAATTTCAGAATTAGTTGTAACGATCTATTTGTAATGGCATCAAAGACATGAAGTCTTACTTTTCAAAAGCTAATTGTTATATAAAGATTTTGGTTGTTTTACACATGTAAAATATATCTATATATTTATGTTTAATAATTTTGAAAAATATTTTGCAAATGAATAATGAGGGTTTCAAAAACTAGTTGGCAAGAAACATTAAAATTCCCCACTGAGATCTCCCAATATTGTTCGAATATTTAAAAGATAAGTTAAAAAAGTTACTATCAAATATACCTTACATTATAAATTACAAAAATGTAATTTATTAATACTATTTAAAATTCCACTGTAAAATGAAAACAAAATGAGTCTCTTTTTTAAGGTTATCACCTCTATGAGGAATTGCCATCTTGCTGACCTAAGAGCTTTATAGAATTTTTTTTTAATTTTCCCATGATCAAAGCCAATTTTAAATATTGTTTAAATACTACAAATATTTTATGAGGATACTTAGCTTTAATTATTTTTCATCATTTTAATAGGATCTCAATAAATATCGCTATAGTGAAATATTTTCATTTAGTTCCCTCTTTAAAACATTTAATACATTTAAAGCAAATGAATAAATATATTTTCAAATAAAGATCGATAGAAAAGGAATTTGTGATATTTTAGGTGAAATTTTTGCAACTAATACATCTTCAGATGCATAGTTATTTTTTATTAAATGCCAAACACACTTTTGAAAATTATTTTTATTAGGGAAAATAAACGACAATGTCAAATAGGGAAAAACAGTACAAAACCAAAACAATATTTTTGTTCTGATAGAAATGGATATTGAATATATTATCTAAAGCTTCCATTACATATTTTAATAAGTATATTTCATTTTTTTTTTCTTTTTTTAACTGAAATTATAGACTAAACAGTGTAACTGAGTTATTTCAAATGGTTTAAAGCTCTTAGTGTATTTTAATACATCAAAATGTTTATTTTTTCCTGTCTTTGTAATTGTATCCTTATGCTTAGAAAACATTAATTTTTTTCATAGAAACTAGAATAGAATTACTTTAACACAAAGAATTGTCATCCAGCCAGTAATATGACCCGATTTATATGAAATACCAGATTTATTACTATTCCATCACATAAAAAGCAAATAAAGATTTCATTTTCTCTAAATAATTCAACTCTAGTTTGGAAACTCAATATTCTATTCATATATTTTTTAGCTCCTGTGAAAAATGTATGTATATATTTATTCAATAATTCAATTTAAAGTTAAAAAAAACAAGTTGCGAAAATAATATTTTATTAGATTTGTAGCATTTTATTTTATTATTTAAGTAGGTAGAATATATTTTCTATATTTTTACTATTAAGGATATTAGAAGAAAATAGTAACAATTAATGCTGTAAGTGACAAATTGTGCATCTTCGTACTAGTTTCATACTTTAATGGCCAGCTAGATTAACAGAACTTTCACCGAAATTGAGGTATGAGGTGTTCACTGATCCGAATCGACCTTTGGGAAAATTGGCTAGAAATACTTCAAAGGGGGGCATTTACCAATTTTACGAAATGCAAGCTTGGTAATAACTTGCAAAATGGCTAGAGGGGAACATTTTAATTGATGGTGGGTTTCCTGTATATCTTTGTATTGTTTAAATAAAAACTTTAATAAACATAACTGTTCATATACCTAACATCTACTGATTTCGGTTTCATCTAGTTAATGGTGGATAGTATTTATTTATTTTGTCTTAGAATACGAGTTTCACAATTTAAACTTCGAACAAGGTACCGAATCAAAGGATACAAACTTCGACTATCTTTTTAATTTAAATGTAGGCAATTTTTTCAACTTTAATAAATTCTCAGATCTGGAGAAGCTGGATGATGGCAAGGGTTTTAAAACCTAATTCCACTTTATCGTTTGATATCTCTTATCCGAGAGCTATGCAACACTATTTATAACTTTTACGCTAAAAAATGCTGCAGGCAAAGCTTTAGACTTGCTAAAGAGGAGTAATCTTTCGTTCTTTTTTTTTGTTCTGTCGTACTTATCTCTTATTCCGTATTCTAGGAAAAATTATACAACAAAAATATTTTCGAAAGTATCATTTTTTTAGGCCCTTTCAATTAGAACGTTGTGATATAAATTCTTCGAACGTGTGGCTTGCTACATTAAGTTACGTAGAGATCCCTTTAAAGGATAAACTCTAAAATCACGAGAAAAGATTTTGTATTGTAAAGGCACTTTAAAATACTCATTTAAAAAATTATGTTTCACTGTGTACAGATTCACAATCTATTAATGATAAATAGTGTAATTATGGTTATTTAATGGCATAAGTGAACATATTCATCAGTAATGGTGGTTTCCGATTATACTATCCAATAAGTATTTCCACCTGTGGAAATCTATTAGCTTAAGAAATCTTTCTTTCTTACTTGTATCCCTTAAATTTACAGATGTGTTATTTTTTTTTTCACGCAGGATGGTTCCTTTCTCTAAGTATTATTACAATAATAAAAATGAAAAAAAGTTATTATAAGATTTTTTTATTATTCATAATAAAAAAATTAATAAGAATGTTATCCAGCTTTGAATTCATAAAATTGGTTAATACTCCCTTCGAAGAATTTCTAGCCAATTTTTCCTATTTGTCGAGTTACGACAGTAAACTGTTCCTCAACATAACACAATTTTGAAAAAGATCTCGGGATCTAGCTGGCCAGGGTAATCTCGAATTTGATATATAAGTTACAAATGTGCCTAAGAACTGTAGAAACTCCAATAATCAGTAATAAACCAACATTCAGCTAACTAATTGTTTTCTAAGACGTCACTCATCTTACTTCGACCCATTGGCAGCCAGGTAGAGCTTTTTGACCTATTTTTACATTAGAATAACCCTTCCGAACATCGAAACAAATAATAACAAAACAAATACTAACCCGCCCATTTATATGCTGTTTAAACCAAAGAATAATTCAACTACACAATATCAGTTGACTAATCAAAAAATAACCTCATTAGAACGTACATTAGTGCATTTCATCAAATATTACACTGGTTAATCCTACCTGCCTACTTCCTACACAAGTAAATCAGATGAGACAAACTAAAATGATCTCTCCAGATTGGACGCGACCAACCCTTTTACCTCTAATCAACTTTCTCGTGGGCGTCGCTTATGTGGGGAGGTAAAGAGATTACTGTGGTGTCAAAACCTAATTCATTTTCATCTCCCATGCAATGCGACTCGGTATCAATTACTCCTGATCCGGCTAAAGCCACCTACAACTCATCCGCAAAGAAATGAAGCCTGCGAGGAATTACGCTCGCGAAAATAGACTGTTCCAGGTGATCCTTCATCCTTTTTCCTGCTCCATCTCACCCATCATTTAGTCCAGATTCTTGGGAGGAAAAAAAGCATGAATACATTCCTGCAAAGGGGTTTCATATTTTTATTTTATCATGGCATTTCTAGGAAAAATTACACAAAATAAATATTTTTGGAAAATTTCCTTTTTTTAGGACTTTCTATTAGAACGTTGTGATATACATTCTTCGAACATGTTGCTTTCTACAATGCGTTACATCGATAGTCGTTTAAAAGAATGTAAATCTAAAATACCTGATTCACCAGAAACGAGTATGAATTATAAATTTCTTTTATGATTTAAAAAATATGTTTCTGTACGTACAGACTCACAATCAATAATAAAATTAATGATAAGATTTTAATGGCATTATTTAATCCATTCATCTTTAATGATGTTTTTCGTTTGTACTACCCATTCAGTATATCCTCTAGTGTAAAACTAATTAACTTAAGAAATTTTACTTTCTTACATTTGTTCCTTAAAATATTAAATATATTTAAAGTTTATTTTTATTTTTCACGCAGGGTGATACATTCCTCTGAATATAATAATAACCATAATAATAAATTTTGTGAATGTTGAATTTGTCATATAAATCAAAAAGGGTCTAAAAATTGCAAAAAATCCTAAAATCCGAAAAGAAAGCAGAAACATGCATTCGTATCACTAATAGTTTTCTAAGAGATCACCCAAATTTCTTCGGCCGATTGAGAGCCATGCAGACGTTTTTCTGTTTTTTCACCTTAAAATATTTTTTAAGTGAAAAAATTTTCTTTCTTACTTGTGTCCCTTAAAATCTCTCCATGTCGGACGCGACTCAACCTTTTACCTTTAATGAACTTTCTCGTGGGCGTCGCTTATGTGGGGAGGTAAAGAGATTACTGCACTGTCAAAACCTAATTCATTTTCATCTCCGATGCAATGTGACTCAGTCTCAATTACTCCTGATCCGGCTAAAGCCACCTACAACTCATCCGCAAAGAAATGAAGCCTGCGAGGAATTACGCTCGCGAAAATAGACTGTTCCAGGTGATCCTTCATCCTTTTTCCTGCTCCATCTCACCCATCATTTAGTCCAGATTCTTGGGAGGAAAAAAAGCATGAATACATTCCTGCAAAGGGGTTTCATATTTTTTTTTATCATGGCATTTCTAGGAAAAATTACACAAAATAAATATTTTTGGAAAATTTCCTTTTTTTAGGACTTTCTATTAGAACGTTGTGATATACATTCTTCGAACATGTTGCTTTCTACAATGCGTTACATCGATAGTCGTTTAAAAGGATGTAAATCTAAAATACCTGAATACCAGAAACGAGTATGAATTATAAATTTCTTTTATGATTTAAAAAATATGTTTCTGTACGTACAGACTCACAATCAATAATAAAATTAATGATAAGATTTTAATGGCATTATTTAATCCATTCATCTTTAATGATGTTTTTCGTTTGTACTACCCAATCAGTATATCCTCTAGTGCAAAACTAATTAACTTAAGAAATTTTTCTTTCTTACATTTGTTCCTTAAAATATTAAATATATTTAAAGTTTATTTTTATTTTTCACGCAGGGTGATACATTCCTCTGAATATAATAATAACCATAATAATAAATTTTGTGAATGTTGAATTTGTCATATAAATCAAAAAGGGTCTAAAAATTGCAAAAAATCCTAAAATCCGAAAAGAAAGCAGAAACATGCATTCGTATCACTAATAGTTTTCTAAGAGATCACCCAAATTTCTTCGGCCGATTGAGAGCCATGCAGACGTTTTTCTGTTTTTTCACCTTAAAATATTTTTTAAGTGAAAAAATTTTCTTTCTTACTTGTGTCCCTTAAAATCTCTCCATGTCGGACGCGACTCAACCTTTTACCTTTAATGAACTTTCTCGTGGGCGTCGCTTATGTGGGGAGGTAAAGAGATTACTGCACTGTCAAAACCTAATTCATTTTCATCTCCGATGCAATGTGACTCAGTCTCAATTACTCCTGATCCGGCTAAAGCCACCTACAACTCATCCACAAAGAAATGAAGCCTGCGAGGAATTACGCTCGCGAAAATAGACTGTTCCAGGTGATCCTTCATCCTTTTTCCTGCTCCATCTCACCCATCATTTAGTCCAGATTCTTGGGAGGAAAAAAAGCATGAATACATTCCTGCAAAGGGGTTTCATATTTTTTTTTTATCATGGCATTTCTAGGAAAAATTACACAAAATAAATATTTTTGGAAAATTTCCTTTTTTTAGGACTTTCTATTAGAACGTTGTGATATACATTCTTCGAACATGTTGCTTTCTACAATGCGTTACATCGATAGTCGTTTAAAAGGATGTAAATCTAAAATACCTGAATACCAGAAACGAGTATGAATTATAAATTTCTTTTATGATTTAAAAAATATGTTTCTGTACGTACAGACTCACAATCAATAATAAAATTAATGATAAGATTTTAATGGCATTATTTAATCCATTCATCTTTAATGATGTTTTTCGTTTGTACTACCCAATCAGTATATCCTCTAGTGCAAAACTAATTAACTTAAGAAATTTTTTCTTTCTTACATTTGTTCCTTAAAATATTAAATATATTTAAAGTTTATTTTTATTTTTCACGCAGGGTGATACATTCCTCTGAATATAATAATAACCATAATAATAAATTTTGTGAATGTTGAATTTGTCATATAAATCAAAAGGGTCTAAAAATTGCAAAAAATCCTAAAATCCGAAAAGAAAGCAGAAACATGCATTCGTATCACTAATAGTTTTCTAAGAGATCACCCAAATTTCTTCGGCCGATTGAGAGCCATGCAGACGTTTTTCTGTTTTTTCACCTTAAAATATTTTTTAAGTGAAAAAATTTTCTTTCTTACTTGTGTCCCTTAAAATCTCTCCATGTCGGACGCGACTCAACCTTTTACCTTTAATGAACTTTCTCGTGGGCGTCGCTGATGTGGGGAGGTAAAGAGATTACTGCGCTGTCAAAACCTAATTCATTTTCTTCTCCGATGCAATGTGACTCATTCTCAATTACTCCTGATCCGGGTAGAGCCACCTACAACTCATCCTAAAAGAAATGGAGCCTGCGAGGGATTATGCTCGTGAAAATAAATTGTTCCAGGTGATCCTTCATCCTTTTTTCCTGTTCCATCTCACCCATCATTTACTCCAGATTCTTGATAGAGAAAGTGCCTAAATACATTCCTGCAAAAGGGTTTAATTTTTTTTATATCAGGACATAAAGAACAAATTCTATCTTAACTAACAGATCTCTATAAATATAAAAGAAAAAATAGTTTAATACATATTTGCAAAGAAATGGGAAACTAGATGTATCAACATCATTAATATATATTTGTAAAAGTGAAATATTAAGCAGCAGTGTATAAAAAACAGTGTATAAAAACACATTTGATTCGAAGAATTATTGAAAATAAATATAATTTGTAAAGTGTATAATATAATCTCACCCGCCAGTATCTAACGGCCTTGGTCCACCATGCCGTTGTTGCACCAATGAAGCAGAAAAAGAAAGATATTATAATCTATACATATTTAATAGGTTTAAATAAATACAGGTATTTACATTGCTTAAAAATGACGATTGTTTATGAATGTTTAATATATTTAGAGTATGTATTTAAATGCTCTTTGCATGGTTCATTATAATTTAGTATGTAAAATACATTTAAATGTTGTTTATGACGCATGTTTATGTTGAATTTAAGTATTGCTATGGCAGGTACAAATATTTAAAGCTAATTTTCAAAAATGTTCTATAGAAAATACGTTAATAATTATATTTGAAAGATATAATTTTCTGTTAATTTTGTAAATGATTTAAATTTTTCCCCCACATTTTAATCAATATATTAATTGCCGCCTGGACTCGAACCCCAAGCCTGCGGTACCAAAGGCCATATATCTTAATGACCATTCTGGCCTTTCACCGTAGAGTAGGCCTTCGAATATTGAAACAAATAATAATAAAAATAAAATATAAAATAACCCTGTCATTTACATACTGTTTAAAACCACTGAATAATTTAACTAGATAATTCTCATTTCATGAATCGCAAAATACCTCAAAGGCAGGTTTAGCCTGTGTCACTACACGGGCTACCCTACCTGCATGCTTCTAACACGAGTAAATCAGTTAAGACAAACTAAAATTATCTGTTCAGGTTGGACGGGACTAACCGTTTTACCTTCAATCAACTTTCTCGTGGGCGCCGCTGATGTGGGGAGGTAAAGAGATTACTGCGGTGTCAAAACCTAATTCATTCTCATCTCCGATGCAATGCGACTCGGTCTCAATTACTCCTGATCCGGACAGAGCCACCTACAACTCACCCT
Organism: Caerostris darwini; assembly: GCA_021605075.1. NCBI lineage: Eukaryota > Metazoa > Arthropoda > Arachnida > Araneae > Araneidae > Caerostris > Caerostris darwini. The sequence goes on from BPLQ01004762.1 coordinate 44,624, forward strand.
CAAAATAGTGGAGCCTGCGAGGGATTATGCTCGCGAAAATAAACTGTTCCAGGTCATCTTTCATCCTTTTTTCCTGCTCCATCTCACCCACCATTTATTCCAGATTCTTGGGAGAAAAAAAAACCTAAATTCGTTCCTGCAAAGAGATTTCATTTTTTTTTATCATGACAGAAAGAGCAAACCTCATCTTAACTAGCAGATCTCGTTAAATACAAGAGGAATAGATAGTTAAATTCATATTTGCAAAGAAATGGTAAACCAGATACGTAAACATCATTAATATATATCTATAAAAGTGAAGACATATTAAGGTGAATTCTAAAGAACCAATTAAATTAACAATTTGCAAAAATAACATTTAATTCTAAGATTTAATGAAATTAAATGTAATTTGTAAAGTGTATAATATATTCTTTACATATTTAATGGGTTTAAATAAATAATGACTACATTAATGACAATATTAAAAATATTTTTAAAATTACGATTATTTTATGAACTTTAATTGATTCTTTACTATGCTCTAATTTTACTTTAAATGCTCTATGGATGATACGTTTTAATGTATTATATAGAATGCATATAAATGTTGTTTATGACGCATGTTTCTGATGAATTTAATGGTAGGTACAATTATTTTATTGACATTTTCCACACTTTTCTTCAGAAAAATTGTTATATTTATTTCAATAAATCATTTTGGAGAAATTAAATTTAAAATATGTAATTGTCTTTTAAAGTTCACAGTTTACACAGTGTATTTAGTATTTTTAGTATTTTTCACAGTTTATTTAGTATTTTTTATTTATTTTTTTTTCAATTAGTTAAATTGATTTTAAATTATGTGTAAAATTCAGAAGCAATGTTAACTCAAAGAATTCTACTTTAATTACTAAAATGTTTTAGTGTTTAAAATAAATATACCTTAAAATAAAAATTATATTGTACGCAATAATTCATTTAAAAAAAGCATTCACACAGTTAAAACAAAAATTATTCTTAATATATCCGAACCTGATAGCTCAACATATAACAAAAAATACTATTACGTTAGTTGTTATACTTCTAAATAAGTAATTATAGGAGATTAAACATATGTAACAAAAAAATATAAATTTTATATTTATTAAGGCCGAAAAGTATGCAACTCAGAAATCAGAAATTCTTTTTAAATTGCCTTATCTCCTGATGTACAAAATAAAAGAACAACCGAATTTATTAATTAAATTAATGATGCGATTTTTATAGCAAAATCTGACATATGGGGTCGATGAACCAATGGTACTATTATTTCGGAATTCATGGCAGTTATTCTTTTGTTCATTGATATATTATGCTGTTATATAACCTTATAGAATTTTTAAATTCTAAATTGTATTTTGTAAGCTTTAAAAGCTTCATGCAACCCCTTTTTTTTTTTTTTTTTTTTGGCATTTTTAACGTGACAGGAATGTCAAATATTTTCACAGAGTGCTATCGCAATCGTAGTTAATTAGTCTCTCTTCATTTCCTTATTGCAAGAAAATATCGCAAAATCTGTCATTAAGCTGCAATTCTTTTTTTTTTTTTTTTTTTTTTATTATTTTCTGTTGTCTTGACTATTTAGATTAAAATTTATTAGTTTTCCAAGTTTAAAAAAAAAAAGCTGCATTTGATAACGATGGGTTTAAAGCATTTTTCCGAGCAGATTTGTCATGTTGAGATTTTTTGAAATGAATTTTAAGGCCTAATACAAAATTTTAGCGATTATTTACTACGTAAATGTTAATAAATTAAAAATATTAATTGAGTTAATAAATAGCTAGTTTGATAATTAAAAGTAAGTCATTAGACTCATTTTTGTTTAAATATAATTTTTATTTTAATAAACGACGTATCGTAAAATTATTAACAATGGATACAAACGATTACGTTATTCTTCTAAAAGAAATTATTACTCTATCTACAGTAAAGTACTTTTTTCCGATTTTTAAGAAATATTGCTTGTTCAATTTGGTTTTCTCGTTATATTTTTCTGAAAGAATAATGATTTAAATTACATTACAAAATGTCTGTATGATTTGCCGATAGGGAAATAAAATCACTTTGTCAGAAGCCAAGGTTGTAATTTGTGGGAAATTTTACTTTTATCCATTGTTTATGTTATGGCATGGTATTTATGCATGAAATGTTATAACCTGAGAATTTCTATAACCAAGTATTTCTTATACAAGGTCTTTCTGTCCAAGAGTATTTTTGAATTATAAGTTAAGTAAGTGTAAAATGCCATAAGTTATTTAACAACAATGACGAATATAAAAATTGTAGCTCTAAATTATCGGGAGTGTAATAAAATAAATTAAATAAGCATGCATTTAAGTACTTAGATAAAAAGAAAGCAAATAAAAAAAATATATATATATGAATTTGTTCTAACACATAGAAACCATAAACAACACGTAGATGTTACATTACTTAGTATAATAAATTCTACGATATATGTTTTTTTTCCTGTCGTATTTCAGAATCAGATATCAGATTTAATGCATTACAGTTGTGCATCAATAATAATTTTTCAAATTGTGAAAGTATATTTCACTATAAGAGTTTTGCTTAGAATTGCAAAACTCATTTTAATATTTTTAATTTTCAGTAAACATGCTTGTTTTAATTTTAGTATCTTACTTTTTTATTGAATAAATCTGCAAAATTTCTTATAATTGAAACCATAATTATTTCTTTTCTTGTAAATATTTTTGAATACTTTAAAAGATTTTACAGAAAAAAAGGGATTTATGAACATATATTTTCTTTTTTTTATATAGAGGCATACATATTATACGTCGTGAAATAATATTAATAAAATTACATATTAATGCATACAAAAGTACAAAACTTTTAACACAATAAAATCCATTTTATACACTGAAGTGACAAAAGTCATGGGGTAGCAATATGCAAATTTTCAGATGGCAGTAGCATCGCGTAGAACAGGTATAAATGCGCAGTGCTTTCGCAGAGCTTTCATTTCTGTTCAAGTTATTCATGTGAAGAGGTTTTGACGTGATGATGACCGCACGACGGGAATTAACAGACTTTGAACGCGGAATGTTAGTTGGAGCTAGACGCAGGGGTCATGCCATTTCGGAAATCGTTAGGGAATTCAACATTCCGAGATCCACTGTGTCAAGAGTGTGCTGAGAGTATGAAATTTCAGGCATAACATCCCACCATGGACAGCGCAGTGGTCGACCACCTGCACTTAACGACCGAGACCGGCGACGTCTGCAAAGAGTCGTAAATTCTAACAGACAAGCAACACTGCGTCAAACAACAGCAGAAATCAATGTGGGACGTACAAGGGACTTGTCTGTTAGAACTGTGCGGCGAAATTTGGCTTTCTTCGGCTATTCCAGCAGAAGACCGACTCGAGTGCCTTTACTGACAGAACGACATCGCTTGCAGCGACTCTCGTGGGCACGTGAGCATATCGGTTTGTCACTAGATGAATGGAAAACCATGGCCTGGTCCGATGAGTCACGATTTCAGTTGGTAAGAGCTGATGGTAGGGTTCGAGTGTGGCGCAAACCCCACGAAGCCATGGACCCAAACTGTCAGCAAGGCACTGTTCAAGCTGGTGGTGGCTCCGTAATGATGTGGGTTGTTTTTTCATGGCATGGATTTGGTCCTCTGGTGCGACTGGACCGATCTAGGTGGACCGACTCCAGCTACTTGGAGATCACTTGCAGCCATTCATGGACTTCATGTACCCAAACAACGATGGGATTTTTATGGATGACAATGCGCCATGTCACCGGGCCACAACTGTTCGCGATTGGTTTGAAGAACATTCTGGACAATTCCAACGAATGATCTGGCCACCTAGATCGCCCGACATGAATCCCATCGAGCATTTATGGGACATCATCGAGAGGCCTGTTCGTGCCCAAAATCCTGCACCATCAACGCTTTCACAATTATGGACGTCTATCGAGACAGCATGGCTCAATATTCCTGCAGAAGACTTCCAACGACTTGTTGAGTCCATGCCACGTCGAGTTGCTGCATTTCGCCGGGCGAAAGGAGGGCCGACACGATATTAAGAGGTATCCCATGACATTTGTCACTTCAGTGTTTATTGATAATAAATTTTTACTATATTGAATTTTGATAAATATTAACATTCAACTCTCAAATGATCCGCATTTTAATTTAAAATGTCAACTAATGATAGAGAACTGACAATACAACTTTTTTTCTTCTTTTTTTTTTAAATTTTTAGTTTCCTCGTTTCTCTACATGGATGTAAAAAAATGTTGATTTTAATTTCTACACAATTAAATTATAAAGGAAAGTAATTCTGATATATATTGATTAAATGACAGATAGATTTAAAAAAAAAATAATAAATACGTCCATCTTTATAGTTTTTGCTAGCACATTCCTGCATTTTCCTACCTGAACGATTTCATTTTTACGACATGTTTTATAATGCTTTCAGATAATGAAAATCGTGATTTGATTGTCTTGAAGAAAATAAGCTCTTTTTTTTAGTTTTATATCTTTCTTTTATACTTTTTGACTTAAACAATTTTTCAGTGATTATTTAGAAATAATGTTTTTTTTTAAATTTACTTAATTATTATCCATACATTTTTAATTCTTTTAAAATGTATTTTTTAAATGTAAGTTATGGAAATAACCATTATCTAATGCACAAAATACAAATTAAATTCCAATGAATAAAAATTTAGCTCAATAAACTTAAATTACAAAAAAATGAAGCCTACACAAAAAAAAAAACAATTACAACACAAACTATAACTTTTATTGAAAATTTTATATCACTGATGTTATCAAAAAGATGTTTAATTTGAAAACCATCAACTTAATACGTGTATAGATCATGGTTAATCAATACAATAAAATTTTAAAAATATAAATTTTGAATTAATTTTTATTATTTTAAATATATTTATTCATTTGAAAATATCTTCATAAAGTTTTTAACGTGTCAAATTGTGTATATTTCTATATAAATATACATTAAATTTAAATGGAAAAAAAGTGTTATCCAACATTTAATGTAAAATATTAAAAAAAAAAATATTACAAATAAATTAGGCGTATTTCAAAATTCTTCTTGCAAAATTAGGTTACTGGAATTACGGTACATGCACTCACATTCATTTCCTCACAATTCTATAAAGCATTGTGTCTTTTATATGTAACTTAAATAATTATAAATTGTGCACTCTCTTTATTCATAAAAGTAAAAACACTGCAAATAATTCACAAACACTAAAAATAATGTTATTTATGATAAATTAATCAACACATCTAATTTTACTAAATTTAATTTCAAAGTAAATTAATTTATATCATCCTAACCATATTTTTTTTTTTTTTTTTATTTCTCAAACAACTTTAGCTAGATAATTATTGTTACCCCATACTCCACTGGAGTAACTCTTAATATTTCAGTACTTCTTAAGAATTGAATTTATTGAATAATACTAATCATCAAACAAAAATTTGTCTCTTCGAAAAATATTCGTTATTAAATATTAGCAGTGCACACATCACCTGCTGTTTGCTGTAATTGATGTTCCTCACTCCGTGTCGAAGAAGAACTTCCATCTCTGGCGGAAGAAAGTAAATAAAAATCCGAACCCTACTCACATTCGCCATCGGGATAATTAATGACGAAATGTCCAAATGCACCTGAGGCGTCTGCGAGAATCGCACGTTCAAAAAATAAATCTTGGAAACTAATTGAATCAAGGCGAATGAGATGCAAATTTCTCGCGAAGATTCGCCATGTACTATATAGCGTCTCAGACGGGCCATTACAGACGGGCCAAATTACCATCCTTCAAAATCTATCATTTATTTTATTGTATGTTATGATTCTCATTTCCTTGAAATATATCAGTTTTATTTGAAGGAAATGAGCTTGACATGTCTTATAACCAAAATTTAGAATGTGTAGTAATAATTATAAGTTTTAACATACAATTTTATCGTATTTCGTAGTTATAATCTCTTTATTTTCAACCTAGCGACACGATGGCAGTGTTGTTTTTAATAAATAAACGAAATTTGCTTACAAGAATTTCACAGTTATACCTTCATAGAAAAGCCCTTAAAAATCAAAGTTTTTTAATTTTTTCCTCTCTGATTGTTCATATATTTTAATTAAAAGGACGGACTTATATTTCTTTGATTTAGAATTTGAATGAAATTATTGACATATATGAATAAATAACGCTGATAAATGTTATTAAAATGTCGTTTAGCATTATATAATTTATTTGTTCGCCAAACGAGTTTTGGGCTATTAATAATACTGCGTATTGAATTTCAAATATTTTCATTTTTGATTTATTTTTTTTTAATTATAATAGCTTTATTTAAATTAAAATATTCTACCTTTTATTTCAAACCCAAATTTATTTAACTAGCATACTTGCTCTTGAGATTTCCACGGGACTAGGAAGGAGCATATCGCCATTAAATTTGTGTTATTTACCATAAAGGTTACAAAAGATATAGATACTTTATGGAATACAGTGAGAAAAGGTTAACCTAAACATAACAGAAAACATCTACATCAATAAAAAAATGCAAACTTTTAACTACATTGAAAAGAAAATATAAAATTACTAGAGAATACCTTCTATAAAATTACTTCAAATTACTTTCTGCACTTCATAAAAAGTCGTCTTAATAATGACAATCTTTGAATCTCTATATTGTTACTCGTGCATGTAAAATTACGGAGGTTATATTTTTTGAGATGAGTATAATATGGCACCCTGTGAACACTAATATACAATTTTGTGGTTGTACTTTGCACATTTTATTTGAAATTATGCTGTTTCAAAATTTTAACAAATAAAACATTTTATTCATAATTTAATACAAGTTTAAAAAATTAAGAATGCACCTTATTGAAATGTGCAACGTTCAATATTTGCTAATTGAAACAAAAAAGACTACGCACTTTTTTTTACTAAGCTATAATGAATTCAAAATAAGGTGTAGAACAGCTGACATGACAACCATATATTATAATATTAACAAAACGGTATTTGTACAAATTTCAACAACGCATATAAATGAAGACGCAAGGTAAGTAAATGCTTATTGATCTAAACAAATTTTTGTAATTTTTTTTTTTTATGTTACATAAGAAGATAAAATATTGTTTTAAATAATATTTTCAACTCTTCCACTATTTCATCTGAATTTTTAAGTAAATAAAATAGCCTCGACAAAAACTGTTCGCAGAAGTTAAAAGTACTAAGAAAACAATCGACCTGAAACGCATTATAGCATGTGTTCTAAAGTTGTAATCTTCAAGCCCTTTGAGAACCGAAAACAAATAGAATTCGAAAGATCTATTGAGAGCTATTAAAAGAATATCGTAAGAGTCCCATCTAAAAGTTCAGCCATTCGTTTTGATTGTGGCACGCACTTACTCATCGTGTATACATCTTTAGTGTACATGTCGCCTCAATGATTGTACTTTTTATAGTTTCAGTTCGACTTGACTTAATTCGACTTCTTCGGTAAAGTCGTTACGGCCTTTGGTAACTTATTTTTAATATAATTGACGACTATTAGTGTAAGGAAGCTGTAACATTCAATTACCTGGAGGATACTATTTTAAAGAATTTTTGGTGGTTTATCTGCTAACATTTCAGATGAACAATATATAAGCTATTACATTTTGTCAGATTTTTACCAAATTAAAGAGATTGATTTTTTTTTTGTGTGTGTGGGGAGATAACAAGACAGATCATAATATTTTTCGACAGAAAAATAAAGTTGCTCGACATTTAACCCATCGATAATACAGGTAGCGAGAATACAGTGTTGAGATTGAAATAATTGGTGACACGTTTGAATCTTATGATTTTGCAAACGTATGCGATTTACAAATATATGCATAGTTTCCACTTTTCTGTTACATGGTGAATGTTTTACCAGTTCCTATTTATATTACAAGCAAATTTAGTGCAGCTAGATCTAAAATTCCTTCCATAACATTATACTATTTACCATTATAATTTATCATTGGATTGTTCATTGTATGTATTAGTAAATCACTAATGTACAAAGTAGGAGAAAAAAGAAAATTTGGAATTTTAGGTGAACTATCTTCTCAATTATTCACTATTCCACGTTATCAGCATTAATATATGAACTGATGTCATTCCAGATATTCTTCAAACAATTTTTAATGTGATGTTGTAACATCAAGTGAATGCAGAGCCCATACCTCTAAAAAAATAAAATGTTAAAATTACGAGAAATATTATGTTATAATGTAAATCATGTTAAAATGCCATTGTAATTATAAATGCAATATTATGTTATTATATTATTTTTACAATGGAAATGCTATCGGTGTCGCATTAATAATGTTATTTTATGATAAAAAGTCAATTTTGTCTCCTGTTAAATTAACAACGTAATTTTATTATAATTATTTATTTAAAGATATGTTAAGAAAATAAATTGCCATATTTATTGAAATAAATGTTTACTTTTCATAACTTACCTTAGAAATTTTTTTATGGAAAAAATATTCTGTTAGAAAAAGATTGTTTTTCAGCATAATTCTCAAAAGTAGGTATTCAAACTTTAATGAGAATTCAATCTGTATCTCTTTAAAGAAGGACATCATTATTACAAAGATCATTAATATTGCTATTAATTTTTTTTTTATTATAAAAATTTAATGCTTTAAATTATAGGTTTGCCAAATTATGAGTTAAAAAGTCTAGAGAATTAAAAATAAGTGTAATTTTATTATAACTTTCTAGATAAAAGAAATTCATTGCTGTCTACACACTCAGAACTGTTTAGAATTCTCAAAACATTACATGATATGTATCAGAAATAGCAGTTAAAATATTTATTCAGAGAAAAAACTCAGACTATTAATGAAATGCATTATGAAGGAGAAAAAAAAGTGTGTGAAATGCTTGTATTTCATTTTAGAAATATACTTTTATGCATCAAAGAGAAAAAAAAATAAATTTATACCTTCACTAAATCAGAACAATTTATTTTTATCCTTACAAAAAAAAAAATGTTTATCAACATTATAATATAACGAGTATCAGAACAATGCACCATTTCCTCAATCTTTGAGCGTGAATAATTCCTGCCTCTCTCGATTTCCTGCGCCATTTGTTTATCAATAAGGTTCCACAGTAGTTGTAATCCACATTTCTAGACGAAACAATGACTCTTAGGAGTAAACAATAAATAAAACGATGAAATAAATTAAAAGACTACGTTGTTCGTACAACATTTAATAAATAAAGAATTTTCAAAGGAAATCAATTTTTATATCAATAAATTTCATATGGAAAAAACAATTAAAGAAATTCTTGTCTTCTTGGCATTGTTTTGTAATTTTTAAATTTTTTAAAGATTTTGTCATAATTTTTTATAACTGAGATTGCATAAAAAAAATTATATGATGCTAAATTGTCATCCGAATTAAATATATATATATTTTTTTTTGTCTTAAAAAAGTTGTTACTTGCTGAAAGAAATTCACTTGCCTTTCAAATGTACTTTAAATATACAATTATTTAAATGGAAATAAAAGAAATTTATTTAAGTAAGTTGTAAAATGTTTTGATACACTGGCTGTAAATTAAATCCATATCTGGCCATAATTTCTGCTACAGTATCTCATAGGCATATACTCTCATGTCCATAAATTAAGGATAATGAAGTTAGGGCAAATAAAGAGACAAAAGCAAAACAAATTTGATTATTTATAAAGTCTATTTATTAAACAAAAGGTAAAGAGCAAAAAAGATGCTATATGTTTGACATAATTATTAAAATTTGCGATTTTTACTCCCTGGAGCAAATTTCAAAAAAAGAAACTATTTACAAAAAACAGTATAACATGGTTAGTATGATGGTTAATATGGAGTATGTCTCCCGGACGATGCAATAAAGGCCTTACAACACCTAGGCATGCTGAGTATCAAATTATCAATCTGATCTTGGGGAATATTACACCACTCATCAAGCAATGCCCTTCGAGGTTTCGGTTGTCAGGTGGGAGGGGGTTGACCGGCTGCAATTCGTCGGCCAAGCATATCCCCCACATGCTCTACTGGATTCAAGTCCGGTGAGTATGCTGGACAATCCATACGGGTGATATCCTCCAATTGAAGGCATTCGTCTACAATGTTTGCACGGTGAGGACGGGCGTTGTCATCCATAAACAGAAATGCATGCATGAAAAACCACAATGCATGCTCTCTACTCCAGGTTAATCGCAGGCGACAGTGAGTTGCGGTAAGTGGAACACATCTGACAGGCCTACGAGCATATAGACCAATGTGCCCTAAGCGTCTGTACACGGTCTGCCTTGAAACTGTCGTACCAGTAGCTGAAGAGAGCTGACGAGACAGGTTTGATGCTGTGCTCCGCCTGTTTCTTTTGGCAGTAACTGCTAAATACCGGTCCTCATTCGGCGTTGTAACTCGGGGGCGACCTGTGCTGTAACATCTACTGCCATTACCGTCATCTTGGAATCGTTGCCAAAGCCTGGATATGACACTCTGGACGATTCCAAGTTCCTCGGATACTTCCAGCTGGGTACGTCCACGTTCCAGTCGTCCGATAATTCTACCACGTAAAAAATCATCCAAATGCTTCTTTTGTGCCACAACTATGCGGTTATTGCACTTCAAAGGTTTTTAAAGCGCTTGTGAACAATTTTACTTCTTTGCCACCATTCCTTATATACCCCTTTCTTACACTCTCGTCATTGTGACGTACTATCCGCGCCATCTGGTGATTTCCTGTAATTTACATATTCTTCTTCAGGATGTGTGTGATAATTCTAAAGGTGAAATTTTTATTTTAGAGTTCAATTTATGTGTGATTCTGAATTATCCTTCATTTATGGACATGAGTGTACTTAAGCGTTTTTGTTATGGTTTTTTTTAAATTTAAAAAATATATATATTTTTTGTCGAAATTAAGAAAATTCAATTTTTTAAACTCTCCAATTTTTGTATAATTATGTAAAATATTTTATAATACTAAACGCTACACAACGTGTTTCATTTGTGTGACAACGATTTTGATGCATAATTTAAATATTGAAAGCTTTTGGGCCTTCATTGAGGGGTTGGTTAAAAATGTAATCAACACATTTGGAGATTTAAATCAGTTAACGTATCTTTTAACATAAAAGGAATAGCAGTTTTCAAATGATTAGTGCATCTATATTAAAATCTATCAACTTGATGCAATTAAAGCCATTGCAGTATTTCCATTGGCGAAACATGCAATTTAGAAAATTCAACTACAAAACGTAACAAATAATGCTAAATTTTTAATTAGAAAGTTGTGAACCATCGTAGAGTAATTTAGAATAGTAATTTAGACGAACCATCTAGTAGATGAAAAATTATCCTGCAATGAGATTTGGAAAGTGTGCTACAAATCCTCACAATTTACATAAATGATAGTTGAGTTTTGTCGAATGCCAACGTAATGCCAGATAAGCTGGCAGGATTTATGCCAGACATTTTTCTAAGAATTGGCGACATTGCATGAAACTATAGCTACTACACTTCACCATGTTAGGGTGGCAGGCAGTTTCTGTTCGCTGTCAAAATTAGGCAGAATGACAAGATCCGACAATTTATTTACCCTGGGAAAAGTTGTGAGAAACGTGTTTGCAAATACAGTAGTATAAACAATAAAATTAAGTGAAGCTTGCGGAAGCACGAGTCAATATATTTGACTATTATTACATGCACCTGGTGCGCATTCACACCATCATCTACTATCGTAATCAATAATGCCGGAAGACTATGCTTAAATAATTGACTTATGTAATTTTATGATCAACACTTTGCATAATATTTCATCTGACATAAAATGGATAGATCAATAACGTTTTACATGGGATGACATCTTCAACATCCCCAATGTGGATTACAGAGCTCCAGAAAAACTCTACATCGGGTGACACCATACACAATGATCAACGAATGTGCGGTGCAGTATATTGAACACTAGATTTGTTCGAATAATTTCATTCGGTAAGATCGTAAATACCGATCGTTATCTACTATTATTGTAGGAATGAATAGTTGCCCCCGAGCTCCTTATGTGTGTATTTTATATGATAGGGCCCCTCCGCAAGGAATAGCAAACTTACGTGACAGTTTAGCCACTGTCTATTCAATTTATCGTAGTATAGGGTAGTGGGGTAGAGTAGCCCCACTGGTGTTAAAAAACAACTTGGAAATTTACCTCCCGATATGCATTAAAAAATACGCCTATACCACTGAATCAAACTCTATGCAGGATCTGATGCGCCATATCTTACTTCTCTGTGACATATGTTAGTTACATAACCTATGCTCTAAAGTCAGTGTGACATTCAAGGCAATCAATATGATCAATATTTTCAGTAGCCAATAAATATATATTTATGTATATATTGTTTTAGAATTTATTAGACCTGATTTCTGCCTACTTAGAAATGTCTTAAGGAAAAAAAAGTAATTTTAACAAGTAAATTGAATGTAATACTTTAAATAAATTAAAAAAGTTACTTTTTTCGAAAAAAATATTAATTACTTGCATTAATCACTCGAAGCAACATATTTATAGTATATATAACGTTTCTCCGTTAAACCATAGATGACATACTCCTCATAATAGACTACAATAACCAGAAAAGGGGCCATTTGATTCAAAACTGGAAAAGAAATGACTCATACCTTACGTCAGAAAAAAACAGAATGTTACACAGATACAAAAAAAAAAAAAAGTAGAAATATTTGACTACACGTCCAAAAAGAAGTAAAAAGATGATAAAAAATTAGTTGATCTGCTATCGTTTACCATAAATGGGCATGTTACCACAAAGAAAAGACATAAAATAACAAAAGGCTTCGTCATCAATTACATAGCTAAAATCAATAAAATTAATAAATATCTCACTATATTGTGCATTATTTTAATTTTTATTATGTCCTTTATAATTTAGAACAAAACTTAAAAATGTAGTTTAAGTGCATTAACGAGAAATATAAAATATTACACATAAGTCTAATAGAAGTCAATACTTATTCACAGAATAAGAAACATTTAACATTCGTCTATTCAAGTCAAATATCACCATATGTTCATATAACGGATCAAACCTAATCTGCATTACCCATTTCAGCTAGCTATATGTGACATGTTTCCATTAATTTACAAATTTTTAGAACATGAAGCTAATATGTGTCAAAGGTTCGAATATTTAAACCACGGCCGACGAGAATTAACCAGGCATTTCATGATAATTTACGTTTCTCAATGTAACACTTTTATGCAACCTGAAAGCATCGAATTTCGTTAGATTCATTGCCGGTCATGATTTATTTATAATGGCTCAAAGCAAAATGAATTTGATATTCAAATTTACCATTTCAGGTATGCAATTTTCCCTTGGAGGAAATTAAAATTAATTCTCTCCTTTGATGTAAACTTATTTTTCATGGAAACCGGGGTTGTGTACAAAGACTTCAAACGTTGTATATTTTGCGAATCTATTGAGATTTAATTTCAAACTTTGTAATACAATATGCATGCATAAATAACAGATATGCATACATAAAATCATTTCTATTTCCATTCCTTTGTGAGCATTTTACCTTTGGGGATTTATGGCAGTAATTGCAGCACTTGGAGATTTTTTTTTAAGAAAATGGGTTTTATTTTTTTTTTTCCCTGTTAAAATTGATGTTTTATTTTTAGTTTATTAAATCCCTTTCTCCACTTCCTCAAAATATATGGAAATAAAAATATGCTGATAAGTTTGAAAAATATTTCTTTGTGATTTAATTCATGTTCATACCTTTTAAAAATATCGTTTTGTAAAAGAATAAATTTTAATACAACATTTTTTTTCTCATTAAACCAGATTGGGTGAGGACAGTGTTTTCCAGCAGGGCTTTTAAAGGTTACGACCCGTCGTCGGTGTGTTTTCCACTGTATACATGTAGCCCACCGGTGCTCCACCCTCACTTTTCTAATTGGTAAGGCCTAACTAACAGTCCTAGTTACAGGAGTGATATGTGGATGACAAAAAATATTATCAAATAAAGAAATATTGAGATTATGATATTTGGTTTAGATGTTTGGAGAATTGATTTTTTGGACATTTATTTTTTGGGCATGTGTAATATTCGGGATAATAAATGGAGTATAAAAAGCAATAATAAGAAAAATTTCTTTCACATGTATTCAATTGTAAAAGTAAATTGAAATGTAAAGTCAAATAAATGTTTGAACACGAATTCTACGAGCAGAAATGAATGCTGATTTGTTCCCTGTTTTCACAAGAATATTTGTTGGTGGTTCGGAATCCATGATACACAGTAGGTCACTGTCTATTTAGCCTAAAGTGTTCACAAGTGTTTGAAAAGCAATCCATCAATATGCTACGAGCACTTCCATTTATCTTCGAAAGAATTCTAAAAAAAAGAAAGAAAATAAGCATTATTACAAACTTGTACAGAAAGGTTTTAAGAAATAATATGCATTTATTTTAATAAATAGTTGTATTATTAATTTAACACATAGGCCAGAAATAAAGTAATTTGACAATTATATTCGAAAAAATGTTAGGAACTCTACTGGATTGTCATACTAAAATGTTACCATAAGGTAAAAACTCAACAATACTCAAATAAATATGATTATTTTTAAGATGATATGATTCTGTTTAAATAAAACTATTTAATACATTTTTTAGACTACGCAATATCAATATATTTTACAGCAATACTTTATATTATAAAAAATTGCAATTAGCATTTTACCAACTTGCACAGGGACTTTTTACTGAACTAAAATACACTTCAAAATAAGCATGCGACAATAAGGCATGAACAATACATGCAACAATAAGGCAATCGCAACAATAAGGCAATCGCAACAATAAGGCATGGAAACCATGCCTTTTTGAGGACTTTCTGTAGTTCTTTTAGAATTGAGTACATGAGAGAAAATCTTGAAAAAAATCTTATTAAATAGCTATGATACCACTTATATAGACACATACGTAATTGTGAGTTAAATTTATAAGCACTAGAAATCTATATTCATTATTTATATCTACAACTATATTTGTGAGTTCCAGTGAATAATCGGTCCAAATTATCTACAACATTTTTTCCAGATCTTGGGTGATTGCCAGAGAGTGGAAAGTGAGTTAAAATTTCAGTCATAGTACAAGTTAAATCTCACTTGCTATCCAGCAAATATTCTTCCAACAGTTTATCTGCCAGATTAGCCTAATGTGTAACTGTATTGATATCCTCCAAAATGAAAATAAGATCACCTGCATCCTTAAAGTTGTAAAATTAATGGGGTCAAAATTTGATAGTAGGAATCACAGAGTCATTGGCATAAATGGAAGTATTCGTGTGATGTGTCCTGCTGGATGCCGGCAAGACCTTTAAACATGAACTACAATAAAGATATATTATAGTAATTGTTGTAGGTAAGTGAGACTCATCAATGAAAACCTATCTGCCACTGATCTTTGCCAAAATCTCTCTTTGTAATATACTAAGTTGGCATCTTGCAAGCAGACTTTCCTCATGAATCTTTCTGAAAGCAGTAACTCTTGAAACTCGGGCTCTTGTGGTCGCGTGAAATTAAAGCTCAAAAGCCATTGCATTGATATTAGGCTTTTCCATAATGCATTAATAATGTTTTTGATTGATAAATATGGCTTTTGGATGACCTTGAAGATATTCTGTCAACTAATCCAGTATCCTTAAATGGTTTCATAAGTTGGAAATGACGTTGTTTTCATGTCTCCAGTAATTTGCATTTGAGACTTATTTGCTTTTAATTTCTCCCCGATTTGCCACCTCATTCGATAATCTAAAATTCGAAAGTTATTCATTTTAAGAGTCTGCTTTTTAATTTCACCGAATGAAATTCATTTGAGCAAAAGGAAAATTACTATTGCCAGTAATGGTCTATCCATGTTTATATACTACTTACGTATTCTACACGTTTACATAATCCAAACTATATATTTTCATCTTATTTGAAATTAATTCCCGCTTTTTTTCAATTCCTGTCGAATAAATTGGGAAAATATGTTACTTTTCTTAATTTTGTACACCAATATAATTTATACATGAATCTTATAATACAATTTTTGTATCTCATATATCACCAAATGAACACTAAGAATGTGATATTTATTTACACCGAATGCTGGGAAAGAAGGCAAAAATAGAGATAAATTCAATCAGACAAAGTTGATAAATGCAATCAGACAAAGTTGATAAATGCAATCAGACAAAATTGACAATCAAGGTTATTTTTATTTTTTTCTTGCAAAGTGTTCGCCGTGACTTGACGCTTAATATGAATTAGTTAGAAGTGAGTAGTCGATGTACTCAATCTCATAATCGCATTAACTCGTCAGGGCTGGAGCCATCTATAGTCGGATAATGAGTAAGTTTGTTGAGCTGGAAGGGAGGATCATTGGATAAAAAGGTTGCCATTTCGAAACTTCCCCAGTATTCTTCGCATTGCGAGTTCGAAGTATTAAAATAATAGATTCAAAATTCACTAATGCGCTTAACTTTCTATTTTAGTTCCTAATATTTCATAATGCCACAATGATTATTAATGAGAGAGTATTTTCTGATAAGTAATTTTTAAGCAGGATTTTTTGTCTTAATTTAAATTAAATTCTGGTTTAATCCCTGATGTGTGGGACAAGTGATACGAATTAAAATATTTGACTTGGCATATTTGCAATGCAAATTGTATAATAGTTTTCTTAGAAAATGTATTTAATATGTATAAGCCACAGTGTATATATATATATATACAGTGTATATAAAAGACACTTGTTTAAGCCTTGCTATTGTCAAATAATCATGTTTCGATAGCTATTTCAAAAAACCAGCTTAATTTGAAAAATAAATGTGATAAAGATATTTGTAACTACACAATTAATGATGGTCGCATTTATGTAGTATAAAGCATAATACTATAAATATATTATCATAGAAAAATAAAATAATGTTCTGTTATAGTTGTAGCAAAACTTACATAAATCTACTGTAACATCAGTACGTGACTATTTTACAGGCTTGGACAATGTATCACTTTGTTATTATCCTGAAATATACTACGTCTGGTTATTTAGCTTCTTGTCAAATAAGGGTTAACAATGTATTTTAGTTTTATTTTATTAATTTAGAAGCCAAAAAGGGGAATTAGAAATAGGAAAATAAAAATAAATTTGAAATTATTTGTTGTTTTAGTGTCTTATTCCATAGTGATTAAAATCATTTGGATTTCGAAACATTAAACTGATTCAATACATATTAATACTTCAAGTGTGAGCAAATAAATATAAATATCTCGTGTAAATATTAGCTCAAATCATTTGACATTTATTTAAAAGATTAATTCTGATCTCAGAAATTTTCACATAAAAAAATAAATACAAAATAGTAGTAAAACAGTGATTTGTTGAAAAAAAAACTGAAATAACCTAAGTAAAAAGACAAATGGGATGGAAAATACTCCGTTATAATTTATCTTCTAGATAAATGAAGTTTTTGCCAGGTAATATCTCACTTACTGAACATTTAGGAAATTCTGGATGTAATGAGGTGCTGCTATATTTCAGGGGATATTTGCGGAGGTTATTTTCTCAAATGATGATGCTAATTGGTGGAAATATAACATTCACTAAAGACAATTCATTGTTGATTCTTATACACGCATAATCGCAAATACGATCAAATCTTCTCGCTTCTGACGTTTGCATTTATTTCACTTCTAACCTCCTCAAATCTTTTCCTCATAGAAAATTTTTCTTTATCTATTAAATATATCTTGTTTGAATACATTATACAATGTAGCACGACTTCACCTTATTGATGTTAATTATCCTAGCCAGACTTACCAGAAATGCCTTCTCACTTCAATCTCTTTCCTTTGTCCCCATACTAACTTTTGAAAATTTGTTTCAAATATTAGACTTAACTTATGCCTTCAAAATTAAGTATTAATTTTCTCAACAACCTGATAGTTACATTAAAATAATATTGTTATTCCACTAATTTGAGTTACTTAGTTTTAATAAGCTTAGTAACTTAGTTTTAATACCTGTAGAACTATATTACTGATTTTTAAATAAGCCATTCGTTTGGCGCAGTAGGATCAAATATGATCCAGAAACCAAAAGTGCCTACTTACATATAGTTCTAACAGTTATTATGCGGGAAGGTTAGCATTCGAGTTACAGGCGTGAATTAACGAATTGAATAATTGCTAGGAATTCTAATCCCACATACGATGTGAAAAATTACATTTGAGGTTAATAGTAATTTTTAATAATTATTATAGATTATTTTCCATATAATTTTGTTATTTATATTATGCATTTTTTGATTTTAATTATTGAAAAGTAAAATTATTTTTATTGCAATTAAAAGCAATTTACATTAACTTACATTTCACTCTTTTTACACCACTGTGTTTTAATCTATCCGACTTAGCGACTTTCTGGTTTTTCCACATGATAGCTAGTCGTAATATATTTGGTTTCTATTCGTAATATATATCCTAAGAAAGGAGACACGATAGAGTAGTGACACAATGTATACCAAAAATATTGATTGCAATAAATCTTTGCTCCTTTGCACCTTAGCCTTTTCTTAAATGATTATGTGAATTAGTATTTCTCAATTGCGAAAATAATACTTCACGATTTGTTTTTTTGAAATTTAAAAACATTATTTTTTACACCAGCATAATTTCTTGCAATTAAGAAGACCCAAATATAAATGTTTATGCTTGATCAACTATATCTGAAATTAATTTTATGTCACTTTCAAGAAGAATTATATTGAAATGCCGAATAATAATCTCTATTTTCTCTAATCATTGCTTATTTATTTATGATTTATTTTTCATTTCTTAAACTTACATAACAAATTATAATTTAGTTATTTTTTACAAACTGGAGATATTATAAATTGATAAAACATTATAAATTTATGTTGCTCACTTTACATATTTCATAACTGATGTCTCTTTAAAAAAATACAATTCAATTTAGAAATTTAATGAATTTATCATGCAAATGTTATTTTATCACTTAATACGATAATTGTATAAAATTTTAAGAAAATAAATATAAATAAATGAATGCATGATGTATTTAAATGGGAATACCGTCAAAAAATATGGGAATTTTTAAAATTATTATATTCTGGAATGGAAGTTCATATTACATACTATACTTTTATTGTTTCAAACAAATAGCAAAAAAATTTCAGAACAACTTGAGTTAGCTTACTTTATCAAATTTGAAAAGTATACTAAATAACTTACACCTAGATAAAAAAAATATGAAGTTTATTTAAGCAGAACGCATAGAGGAAAAACAGACAAGAATTCTATTATGTTTTAAGAAGAATTACAAAACAAAATACATATAATGGCATATAAGAAAGAAAAATATATCAATTTTCAACTTGTTTGCAGAAAATATTAACTTTGTGAACAAATATTTGATAAAAATTATCCTAGATGAAAATACTTTATAGAAATTTTTAATAAACCCATATACATTGTTTTTAAATTCCCTTTGAAGATAGTATTATTAAAAGAAAACTTTCATTTTATTGACTTAAAAAACGACATTTAAAGCATGTATGCTGGTACAATCGTAAAATAATATATTATTTTGAGAATTTCCCATGTTTATATTTGTAAAAATTATGCACTTAAATATATATCTATATTCTGAATAGGTTTGAATTGACTATTGAGCTTTTTAAACAAATTACATTGTAACTTTACTCACATAATGTTTCCTATTTCAAAAGCAATTATGTTTCAATGTACTGCATTTGCTTTTATGCATATATGAAGGAATTTAAAAATAACGGTATTTATGAAAGTTAAAACGTTAGAATATGTGCAGCTAAATTCGCTTCAAATAAATCTTAGGAATAAAAAATAATTTTATTAAAAATGCTTTATAAATCTAACATATATATTTTTTTTTAAATTAATATATATATATCTATATATATCTATATATATGTATATATATATATATATATATATATATATATATATATATATATATATATATTACTATATAGATGTTTTCTTAATGAAGTGAAAATTTACATTGCAACGAGTGGAGAAATCAACTGTTCGATTTTATTATGGGAATATGACTTTTAGAGATGAACTTACTCTCTAATGCTAAGCAATTTAAAGTAGTCACAACCTGTAGGTATCATCCAAGGACTTTGCTTCTTTCTTGAATCAGTATTTTCAAGTTTTCAGATTTATAGGGCTTCACCCACAATGTTAACATGGGCACTATAACAGACTACCAGTCTTTTTTTCTAAACTTTATATTTATAAATAAAATAATTTTTATTTACTGCCTTATAATTCATGAACAAAAATTTGTCAATACAATATTTGAAGAATTGGGCAAGCATCCTGGTCAAATTAGGACAGGATATCGTTTCTAAACAAGCTGTTTAGGAACCAGATCGGTTTGGTGTGCTTGCAGTGGATTCCCTACCATGTGGGTATCTATGAAAATGAAATTGTTGATTTGCTCGCTAGGGAAGGTTGCGAACTTCCCAAAGCTTTTTCTTTCAATCTGTTAGCTTCAGAGGTTCATTCCATGACTTAGCCAGAGTGAATACCGCTTGGAAGTCGCCACCAATTCATGCATGGTACGCCGGCTAAATATCCTGGTATGTCCGTGCAGTGCTCATGTCCTAGATCTGCTCAAACGGCTTTATCTAGACTAAGGACTGGCCATACTAAGAGTTTGACCTTCAATGGAGGCGAGAAGACATATACCCTTTGTAATTGTTCGGCCATCGCGTCTGCCTCTCATCTCATCGATTGTATTAGTGCCTCTGTGAGGCAATTGTTGAATGAGGGGAGGACAGTTTACGATCTATTAATGCAGCATGATCTACTGGACTTGGTTTATGATTCTAAATCAAGGGAATAAGCAACAACAACAACAAAAATTAGAACATTTATAAAGTATATAAATATTTTTAATTAGTATAAAATGGAATTGTATACTAAGCAAATAGCTTAGTTACTTAAATTTGAGCCATACAAAATTATAATGTATCACCGATATACGATTATATATTAATGTAATGAAAGTGCTGCTTTTTTTTCAAGCAAATTAGACCACATATGCATTTATTTAATCATCCGCATAGTCACTATTATTTTCAATGAGAACTGTCAGTCTAAGATTCGATGACTATTTTAAAATTCATTACGCTTTGATATATTTCACTGTATTTTAAACGGCCTAATTATTAGACAACTAATTTTAACAATTAACAAATTATCTCTGAAATAGCAGAAATTAAATGAAATAACTAAAGGTAAAGTAAATTTTAGCAAATTAAAGTAAAATTACTTTTAATAGATAAGCAAGTAGTTTCAGCAATTATCGTAAAGGTCATCTCTTTTAGTAATGTATAATTAAATAACTTTCAAAATAAATATTCATATATTCATATAACAATTTTCAGTTTACTTTTGAAGGAGAATGAAAGTTTTAACTGCAACATCAGCAACCTCTGAAAGCGAAGTAAGTCAAACAAGTATTTTTTTTTTAAAGAAAAATCTTAGACTTTTGCAGGAAAACAGTTTCGAAAACCGCTAAGCTCTTTCATTTGTGTTTGCTTCGTACAACACTCCTGGAAAGAATCGGGATTATTTCCCAGAGGAACTTTCATTAATGGGGGAACTTTCTAAAAATAAAGAACTGATCAGCAATTTTTTGATTTTGAATTTCAGAATTTTACCAATGAAACATTTACAGAAGTAATTTCTTTTGTACGGTAAAAGCAATTATTTTTCTTTCATTTCTAATTTAGTGGTTTCAAAACTTTCAATTTTTTAAAACTCTATTGAATGTTTACAACTTAGTAGAAATAGGTTGACGTAATTAAAAATTCGGGACATGTTTTCAACAACATGGTAAAATGAAAATGTTTTTCCTTATTTGGAAATCGACATTAATGTTATTTGTAATTAGTAATCGATTTTTAAACAAAATATTAAGGCTATATATATATACATATATACTTGTATATACACTGAAGTGACAAAAGTCATGGGATACCTCTTAATATCGTGTCGGCCCTCCTTTCGCCCGGCGAAGTGCAGCAACTCGACGTGGCATGGACTCAACAAGTCGTTGGAAGTCTTCTGCAGGAATATTGAGCCATGCTGTCTCGATAGACTTCCATAATTGTGAAAGCGTTGATGGTGCAGGATTTTGGGCACGAACAGACCTCTCGATGATGTCCCATAAATGCTCGATGGGATTCATGTCGGGCGATCTAGGTGGCCAGATCATTCGTTGGAATTGTCCAGAATGTTCTTCAAACCAATCACGAACAGTTGTGGCCCGGTGACATGGCGCATTGTCATCCATAAAAATTCCATCGTTGTTTGGGTACATGAAGTCCATGAATGGCTGCAAGTGATCTCGAAGTATCTGAACATAAGAATTTCCAGTCAATATTCGGTCCAGTCGCACCAGAGGACCAAGTCCATGCCATGAAAAAAACAGCCCACACCATTACGGAGCCACCACCAGCTTGAACAGTGCCTTGCTGACAGTTTGGGTCCATGACTTCGTGGGGTCTGCGCCACACTCGAACCCTACCATCAGCTCTTACCAACTGAAATCGTAACTCATCGGACAAGGCCACGGTTTTCCATTCATCTGGGGACCAACCGATATGCTCACGTGCCCACGAGAGTCGCTGCAAGCAATATCGTTCTGTCAGTAAAGGCACTCGAGTCGGTCTTCTGCTGGAATAGCCCAAGAAAGCCAAATTTCTCTGCACAGTTCTAACAGACAAGTCCCTTGTACGTCCCACATTGATTTCTGCGGTTATTTGACGCAGTGTTGCTTGTCTGTTAGAATTTACGACTCTTTGCAGACGTCGCCGGTCTCGGTCGTTAAGTGCAGGCGGTCGACCACTGCGCTGTCCATGGTGGGATGTTATGCCTGAAATTTCATACTCTCGGCACACTCTTGACACAGTGGATCTGGGAATGTTGAATTCCCTAACGATTTCCGAAATGGTATGACCCCTGCGTCTAGCTCCAACTAACATTCCGCGTTCAAAGTCTGTTAATTCCCGTCGTGCGGTCATCATCACGTCAAAACCTCTTCACATGAATAACTTGAACAGAAATGAAAGCTCCGCGAAAGCACTGCGCATTTATACCTGTTCTACGCGATGCTACTGCCATCTGAAAATTTGCATATTTCTATCCCATGACTTTTGTCACTTTAGTGTATTATATACATGTAGTTGTTAATAAAATATTTGCTCAAGACTACAACAATTTTTAGTTAAAACTTCAGAATTATTTATAGATATACATTGTTCACGACATCAATGATATAAAATCTTACTTTTCAAAACCTAATTGTTTTAATAAAGAATTTTTTTTTTGTTGTATATTCATGATTAATAATTTTTAGAAACAGTACGTAAGTGATTAACGGTGGATTCAAAAACCAGCTGACAAGAAACATTGAAATTTCTCCCAGAGATCTCCCAATATTTTTGAAATCTCTAATAAATAAGTTAAAATTTTTATTATCAAATATACATTACATTACAAATTACAAAAAATTAACTTATTAATAAAATTGAAAATTCAATTGTAAAATGAAAACATTATGAGTCTCTTTTGTAAAATGACCACCTCTTCTTAAATATTAACAACTCAGTTGAAATATTTTGACATAATTAAAAATTTAGGACATGTTTCCTACAACGTGGTAAGATGCAAATGTTTATATATATATATATATATATAAAGCATATATACATATAGATAGCATATATATATATATATATATATATATATATATGCTATATATATGTATATTTAAGATCAATAGATTAAACTGAGCTACTCATATATTTAAAATAACTGATTTAAACTCGGTAAAAAGGCCTTATTTATCAAAGCCACAGGGACAAAGGGGAAGAGGGCGACCCAAGTTGCGATGGCTAGACACAGTTTTAAAATATTTTGCTCTACTAAAGATTAAGAATTGGAGGACCAATGTCACCTAGAGGAATGCAAGGAAAGCTTTGGCCCATTCTGGGTTGCGTGCTATTCATGATGATGTTATATATTGCTTATCCTGTATTGGACAACACAGTTTTTTTTAAATATATTTTCTTAGATATTCTAGGTAAGTATCCGTTTGGCAACTTTAACAGAAACAAATAGCAATGATATGTAATGTATTTGCATTGTTTTTTTCGTATATTTTCATTATTTTTTATGTAATTTTTCTAACATTTCTTTAAAGTTGTATGTGAAAAAATTAAAACGAATATTTTAACAGTTTTTTTTTAAAGTGGTGTGAGTCCCTTTTTCACAAAAAATTGGTAATGAATGTAAACGTTTGTGAACCTTTTATCTATAAGTGTTCCCAATAAAATTCCATCAAAATTTTTATTATTTTGTGAATATAAATTTACGTAATTAATGAAACTACAAACGTAATTACGTTGAAAGAGATGTGTCTACTTTCCACAAAAACATAAAATTAATTTCAAAATGTATACTATTTCATTTCTCTACTTCCTTTTTATATGTGTGGCAACACATTTAATGACTTAAAAAAATTCGTTCGTTCACTAAAATTTTGTTTCTGAATCGTGCAGTCTGAGGCCAATTAGCCAGCGTTCTGGCCGTTGGTATCTCTGTCTACCGGTTCGAATCGTGGCGGTGGCATGGATGTTTGTTAGTGTGTTCGGAATCCACGTTAAAGTGTAGGACCTCAAAAGTGCGCATAAAATGACTGTAGAGTGACAAATCAAACCAATCTGAATACTCGCCAGAGAAACACTCCATAACTAGAATTGAAAACGCTATTAATAATGTATTCTATTTATTTACTCAATTTGAAGTAAATAAGTACGATTATTTCTAAAATTACTAATTGCTTATTTTATAACAAGCGTTCCTTTTACATTATATAATATTCGAAATTTAAATAATGATTCAATTGAAATCACATATTTAATATTTCATAAATGTACGATATTCACATCTTGTTAACTTTGAAAGTGGTGTATTTAAGTGCATTTGAGGACATCAAAAGTATAAATTTCTTTTAACTAAAGCTTTAAAAAAAGATCACATTTTAAACCTAAATCAATTTAACATTTAAAAAACATAAAATTGTATATTGATTGAGATATTAACATTAATCAATATTTTTCAATTAATTCAAATACAAACCCTTAAATACCTCCATATAATATGAAATGTACTTCCCACTTTCAAAGAAAACGGCTCATTTATTATGATTTTATTAAAATTCTATGCAATATATTTTCATTATCTACTTATCTCATTCAATTTACTTCCGACGTTTCTGACAGTATATTTTTAACTAATATAAATTATATTGTATTAATTTGTCTTTATACATTTATGAATGATGACCTGTAAAATGAATCATTATGGATCAACTTCAGAATTTTTCTTTTAATCTTGTTTCAAATAAGTACCTTTATTTTCTATATTCTTACAATTATCTAATTTTAAAACACTTTTACTATTAAAATGCTTCACAAAATCAAATTCACTTGAAAGAATTATTCCAATTTAAGCTTTTTTGTTCATACTTTTCCATGATGTAACTACATCTGACGAGTTGAATATTCCAGAATTTTTTCAAATTATTTTATAGTACTATATAGAATACTAATTATCAAATAGTGTTTTCACAAATTTCTAGTGGTAATTTTATTTAGTGATAAACTTTTTCAACAACACAAAATATGCATTTGATTTATCTTCAAAGTTTCTTCTCTGTTTAAACTATAAGATAGTGTTTCCACAAATTCTTAGCAGTAACTTTTTTAATGATGAACGTTTTGAAACAATACAAAATATGATTTTGATTATTTTCCAAGTTTTTCGTCTGTTTAAAAAATGGCAATTTTTCATTTTAAATATTTCTTTTCCACCTAGGGAAGAATGTGTCTGCATATTATTCAAACTTAGAAACTTACAAACAAACATATATTATTCTTATGCAAACACATCAGGTTAGAATGTGTTTGCATATTATTCAAACTTACACCAATTCGCATCTATAATGATAATCAGTTGTGATATTTTATATTATTTTTTTAACTTTTCCATAGAAAATGCACATTTTATTTTAGTACACAAACTAAAATGTAAATTTTTTCACTTTATTCAAACTAATGTGCAAAATTATAAAGGGATTCTGAATACAATTATTCGTTGTGCATCTTGCATCTGAAATTATTATGCTTTAATGATATACAGCATAGATTTATATAGTAGCATCGAGTTGTATAATTTAATAATTCACTTACGATGCTTTCCCTATTGATTTCTGTATGAACAAACATATACATGTAATAAAGAATAGAAGCATCTCAAAATTGAAATTATGCTGTCGAATGTGAATTTAGACATTGATAAAATCGTTAGATAAATCGACATAATTAACAGTGACACTTATCTTAAAACTGTTGATACTATTAATAACTGCGAAATGTTTGATAAAAATAAATTAAACTCTTTTAGACAAACTCATAAACTCTATTCTTATCACGTAAAAATTATTTATAATGCCTAATCATTTTAGGTATCAGGATGATCGAAAAGTATATTTATGCTATTGATTTTGCTAATACACATTCACTTTAATTAAAAAATGAATTATGCATTTAATTTATTAAAATTAAAAATTCACATTTAGATTAAATATTACATAAAAGAACCCTGCTAACAATGCATAGTAATAAGAAATTAATTCCAGACTTCAAGATATGAAATTTTCATTATTAAGAAAATATAATTAAAAGCATCAAAAAATTATTTCTATCACAGTGAAAAATAATCTTATTTTTTCTTAATAACAAAAAAAAAAAAAAAAATAACTTTGCTGCGCTTTAGATAAAAGTAATTCAAATTCGTTTGACAATTTTTCCTAGATAATTCTTTACACATTAACAACATTAAGTACCAAAATTCGAAGCCCGTCCAATTAACTTTTTTTTCTTCTTTTGCTTTTCACAACATTTTTTTTCATTTTGAGTTCAAAAATTAATTTTTTTGGAAGAAAAGAAATTTTAAATCGCAGCCCAGGGGCACAATGTTAAATAAATTGAAAATTTGAAACAAAACTGCATCCATTCCGTCCATTTTTCGAATATTTCAAGATGCGTATATGGAATAAAAACTTATTCGTTTTTTTGACAAAGAAGAAGCAAATATTCTTTGTATTCCAGTTTTTATTTTACTGTATTTCACATATTAGCATTTCAAGGATTCGAACCTTCAGGGAAAGTAAACACAATTTCTTTCAAATACGCTGCTCATTTTGTGAGTTCAAAAATGATATTATTTACTTTTCTTCAAGTATCATTTATTTTCAAATAGGAAAATAACCTTTCTTTCTTTTGTACTATTCAAAAAAACTTCTACGTCTAGAGAATAAATTTCATTGTTTAATGTAAATAATTGCATTTTTTTTACCTTTTATAACAATTAAATTTGGTGATTCGTGTAAAATAGTGTTATATTGTATGAAATCATTTACAGAAGAAATACTAAAAAAATCAAAAGAAAAAAGGGAACATTTCAGTTTTTTGCCATATAAAAGTCAACTAATTAAACGTACATAAGGAAAGGAACTAATTTATAAAAAATAAAGTCTGATGAAATGAAATTAATATCTAAATCAATTATCTAGATATTGAAATTTTAACTCATTGTCAGGAAAACATTATTTGTATGTTAAAAAAAAATTAGGCATTAGTTTCAAGCAAAAATGTAAGAAATTATTATTTATCATTATAAGTTTTTTTTTTTTTATGTGTTGAATTACTAAAAATTATTAAAAAATTTATAATATAGAATAAATTAGAAAACAAATAAATACAATTCTAGAAGAATTCATAACTATCTTTTGGTTAGAATTTTAAGTTTTAAAATGGACAATACTTATTTGATTATTTTGTGGATATAAATGATGCGAAATGGGATTGCACTAAGATAATTTGTGATTTTAAAAATATTTGTGCATCTTTTGCATTAAATTAAATATGCAAATAATTCTTAAACTCATATTTTTATTTTTAACCACTCATATTTAATATCCTTTTAGTAAAAATAAATTCATTAAAAACATTTATACCACAAATGTTACTGAAGTGAACTTACGACACATTTGAAAATAGCTCATTAAATATTTTGGCCATTTTCTCATGCATTCTTTTTCTATTTTTTAATCATTCATTAAATAATATGTATAAAAATTTAATAAATTGTGGACATATTATTTAAACGAATGATTAAAAAGAAAAATAGAAAAAAAGAATCCATATTGTAAAGAAAATGGCCAAAAAAAAACGTTATTGCTGAATTTGAACAAATATTTGTATTACTTAAAAATTATATTTTTAAATGTATTTAATTAATAAAAATGTTTATATTTTAATTAAAACAAGTATAAAATATTGAAGATTTATTTAAACAACTTGATTATTATGAAAATTATATCGGTATGTCTTTAATATTTATTTTCTAATATAAAATACACTTAATCTTTGAAACGAATTTCAGTAAAAATGGGCTATTTCTAATCATTTTAGAATCTATGTTGTTGTTGTTTCTTATCCCACTTGGCTGGCAAAACCCATGAGCCCACACGTACTCATGATTGAAGGGTAGGAAGCAGCTTCTGTTGTGATGGAGTACCCGTAGGTAGAAGTCTGACTTTGGCTCCGTGACGTTCTTACAGTCATAGGAGACTGGGACCTACGGCTTAAAGTGGATTCCGAACCACCATAAACAACCATGGCACCGCCGGGATTCGAACCCGAAACCTGTGGCATCGAGCGCCAGAGCGCTAGACACTCGGCCATTCAGGTCCCAAAGCCAACGACACGCGGTGTTCCCAGGTGGTCACCCCCCCAAGTACTGACCGCGCCCAATGATGCTTGACTTCGGTGATCTAACGAGAACCGGTATATTCAGCATGGTACGCCGTCTATATTCGTAAGTATGCATTAAAAAATATAATTGCATTTTTATTAGTGTTTCAGAATTTAAGAAGGATTTATGTAAAATATGTTTTATTTTTATGTGTAACTGAAATTTGCATAAATATTGCTTCCATTGTTCCAATTATTCCTAGACAATCTGCAATCAAATTTTAGCCCAGAAACATTGTTATGAATACTTTTAACCGAGGTCTTATTTGCATTCAAAGGACACATTAGCACTTTCTGGTAAGTTCAGAAACAGATATTTCTGTACATCATATAGATGTGCAGAATATCAAAAATGCGATTTTTAACGATGTACTATAATGGACACCCAGAATAGTCTGAATAAGAGACAAATTTGTATTCAATGTATTTATATAAGTATCTATAGTTAAGAAAAACTAATTATTTATCTTCTATTCCCCTTCATTCAAATCCATTCAAACACGAATACATCGTGTAGTACAGGTGGCATGTATCATTTTGCAGCACTGTTGTATTTGGACAATTAAATATTCAACGGCCTTTGCTAGTTGAAGGCCACGCTCTATATGTCGTCTAATAATCTCCTATACATATTCTATGGAAAGTATTTGCCAAACGCAAAATGTTCACATTCTGTACAAAATTTTGTGTTATAGCAGCCCTATGGGGATGAGCGTTAAATTGTTGAAAACTCTTCCTTTAATTGTGATAGCAAATGGTAGCGTAACCGGTTCATTATCAGTCAGTCAAACACACAAATTCGTTTTCAAGGTGTGTCAAACAGTGACGAGAGTTCTCCTGTTGCCAGAGGAAATTGTTTCCAAAATCAACTCCAAGAAAGAATTCCTATAAATGGCATATAATTCCTGCTCCAGTGTGTCTAGAACTCATCCAAGCACCCATCTAGATTCCATCTAACCAACACCAATATACAGGACCACTGGCACAGAGACGAAAACGTTCTAACCTGAGAGTATAGCAAATATCCTCTATATCCTCCAATGAGTTCCAGTTTGACACATTTGAATTCTTAGATGGTGTTGCAGTCTGTTTTCTCATGCGTGTCCCAAAGGTCTTGGAGACAGTAAAAGAACGCGGTCTTGTTGAGACAGTGACTACAGTTGCCAACAATAATACACAGGGGATACATCCCTGGCCAGTCCTTCTGAAATATCGCGGAAAAAAATCCACCATTTCGTATACAGCCTTTTCGTCACTTAAAAAGCATTCTTGATTAAAAACCATTTCACAACCCCCAATATGGACGATAAATAACTCTCTTGAATATTACATCACACGTTTAAAACAAACGGGATTTTCATGTTTATAGCGGTGCCCCTAGCGCAATTTTTATTTGTTTTGCGCGAAATTCGAATAGATGTTGTCATTCATATATGCAAACACGCATCCCAAATTTGTTTAACTAGCAGAATTTCTACTTGGTATAGAGATTTTATTTTCTGCCCGTGTATATTCTTTTAATTGAATTGGTCATTACCGGTGAAATTTTAAGCGGTACATTATTTATTGGAAAAAAATACGAAAATGTGCATACTTACCTTAAAATTGTATTTAAATAAGTAAATAGTTTATATTTGTAGTGGTCTTAATATGTATTCTCCATGATATTTTATTTTATGTTATATTAATCAAAATATATATTAAGTTTTATTATCTGCATTTAAATTTTCGTTCTTAGAGCATGATTTTTACACCATGAACGAAATACCCGAAAAAAATAAAAGATTATTTTAAAATGTTTTCCTGATATCGCACTTCAAATAAGATCGCTCATCTTAATTATCTTAATTTTAGTTGCTAAATTAATGAATGGAAAGTCAATATTATGATGGCGTTCACCTTCAGCATCGACGTATGGTTAACTGACTTTTAAAATGGCCTGAATATTCCAGGTGGCTTCGTACAATTAGGATATTAGTTTTAAAATAATAGTCTTGAAGCTGCATTGAGAAAATTGAGTTACGAAAATTTTTGTAATTCTGAGAATTAATTTGAAAATGTCTCGGAATAAAATTGGTTGGTTGGTTAGATCTTGTTTCAGATCACCATGTCTCACGAAGTTAATAAATCAGCGATGTTTGTTCGATGGTTGTAAATATGTAGTTCGATGATGGTACACCTTTTAAAAAGTATGGCAAACTCATTAGAATTATCACTCGCATTTGTCAATTACATTATTATTATTAGTTCTTAACCAAAGACTACTGGATGTCTTAGAAGGATTATTATTAAGTAGCTTATTTTGTGTAAATTTGATGTCTCCAATTTGCCATTTCTTTCACTTCACCAAGAAGTTGGCGAAAACTATGATTTTAATCATTGGCTAAATATCTTCATGGGTCATTCCTGTTTGAAAACTAAAGTAGGTCTTTAAATGTTAATAGAAGTAAAATCTCTATCAGTAGGATTTTGTTTAAATCTTTGTATGACAATACATCTTAAGAAAATGACACTAGACACATCTTAACTTTAGCTATGAAGTTTCTTTCGATCATATATGTTATTTACTTGCAACTTGGTATTTAAATTCCAATGTATTTTGAAACTTGAAGAAAAGGTCATGTTGATTTATTCTGTTAGCGAGAAAAATTAATAATCAGATTTAATAAATAAATAATAATTCCAATAAATAATAACATTTTTATCATTAACTATTATCGTTACATATAATTTATATTTTTGCATTATTTAAAAAAAATCAAATATATTAAATATTTCTATTCTAATAAATTATTATCGTCAAAGATTTGCATTAAGTGCGAAACATTACCTTTGTCTCTCATATGGAAGTCCAACAATGCATCCCACTTATGTCAAAATAATACACTCAATTTCTGTATTTGACGTTTCAGAAGTTTTTTTTTCCAGCGGAAATAATCTTGTTCATCTTTGAAATCAATTTAAAACTTAAATAAAACATATTTTATGAACTAAAATCAAATTATTTTTGTACTCCTTTTTGGCATTGGTTAAAAAAAAAATTTGCAAACCATACTACTATATACATACAATTTGCAAACTATTCAAACTATACCAAATAGCTATAAAACCATATTTTATAACCAAAATAACATATTTTCATCAAATGTTAAGCTTGATCTCTCCATCAAACCCTTTACCCATTTTCCAAGTAATGAAATGTTGATAAGATTCAGATCTGTTTGAGAGTCAATACAAAGATTGCTACACTTGCTTAAGTTTGTTTGCTTTCAAAATTGTAAAGGAAGCAAATATTTCCAAAGGAAGCATTTAATTTCAAAGGTACATTTCTAGATAACTAAGATAATTCTTCGCATATACCAGGAGTGTTCAATGCTTTTTTCAATGATTTTGATTTTCCCCATGAATTAAATTTAATTGAATAAAAACAAACTCAATGACATTAGTTGAGAGTGGGTTTAATTATAGTTTGTGTAAATAAAATTATTTTTTTAAAACTTTCTTGGAAAATGAACAAAGAATGCAAAGCTATATTTTCGTCTTTTAGTAAGAAAAATTATCTTAATAGATTATTAAAAAAACGATGTGAAAAACATAGTTTTGATATTTATACGCGTGAAATAAGTGATATAATTATTAAATAAGGAAATATTAATTAAAAAACTGTATTTGATAGCGAAAAAGGTGAAAAACAGGTATATACCCTTCTACATATCATGTTTGTTTGTTTGTTTTTAATTCCAATTCTCCAAATCACAATCACAAAATCTTTGAACATCACTGTAAGAGCTTTAAAAAAATTATATAATCTGATTTAAAGCCAATCCAAACAAAAAAAAGAGTACAAAAAGGGAATGTGTGTGGTGAAAAATAGAAACACGTACTTACAATTGAGAATACTTCAACATATTTATCTGATAGCAGTAAATATAATTAATCTACTTCTGAAAAATCTGGAAAAAAAGACCTAAAATGATGATTCAGTGAAAATAAGGAATTTTAAAATTTAAAATAAAACTTATTGATAAGTTTTAAAACAAGAAATGAAAAAGTAAATTGAAAAATTAAAGATATCAAAATTAACTCGGATTATTATCATAAATATGTTTAACACAACCCATCAATTTATCCAAACAATCTTCTGTGTTTTAAGTTCCATCAGAATAAGGTTATGAATCATAACTCTAAATGCGATGTTCTATATTTGGAGAAATATAAAACAAAATCGAAATTGATGCTATTCTATTTAAATACATTCCATCACCCTCCGAAGTATCACTCGTGGATTATTGTGCACGGTCTTTTATAATAGGCTATTTATCAGCAACATCCCAAGACATTGGAGGACTGTAGTATATGAGTGGAGCAAATCAAGATAATATTTCTAAAACAGCTCTTTTGCATTGGAAATGAAAAAGTAATATGATAGTTCAATATCTAACAATATTACGAAGCATCTTCGCACAAATTTGTACATGTAGATCAGTAATTTCTGTGCGCGATGCCACAGGTTATGGGTTCCAGTCTTGTCTGTGACATGGATGCTTGTAGTGGTTTGTAATCCACTTTAAACGGTATGTTTCTATCTAATATGACTACTACTACTCCATCACATCACATCACTATACTTAGAGCTGAGTTGCCCCTTTATAGCTTGGGAATGATGTGGGTGAGAAGTATGATTGGTTTCTATGACGCTCTACGTTCATATGAGACTTGAACCTATTGCTTAAAGTTGATTTCGAACCACTTGGAATCATCGTGGTACCGCCAGTACTAGAACCCGATATCTGTGTCTGACGCGCTAGACATTCGACTATCAGACCCCTGCATAATATGACTGTAGAGCGTTGGTTATAGGGCTAAAGATTTTACTCCTTAAAAGGAAAACATCTCCGGTTTCGAAATCTGAGATAGGCTGACGGCCTTGATCCACTAAGGGGAGGTTGCACCAATGAAGAAGAAGATCAGAAATTTGTAAGGATAAATGCGAAAAAAAATATATTCAACTAATAAATCCATTTCTTCAAGCTCAACCTATTCAAAATTATTAACCATTTTGAGAAAGTCATACTTTCAAAATTAACGTTAGAATGATTGCGAAGATACTGTTTTCGTTTTGTACATGGAATAACGAGACAAAATAACTGTAAGAACCTATAGTCATTGACAGTTCTGAGCTGAAATAGAAAAAAGAGTATACATCAGCTCTTTTTCATATAAAGAATTTTAAATTAAAATATTTTTAAAAAAAACTAAAAAATTGTAATCGTCTAATGCCGATGTATAATTTACCCATGGATATCTGCATTTTTGGTGTTTGCATTTTTTGTATTTGCATTATTGGTACATGGAATGGCAGCAGACAATGTCAAAAAGAGTGTTGGCATACCAAATTGTCGGATTTGAGCCCACACGCGATTTTTTTTGGTTTTCCCAGTGAGCCGGACTGCATTTGATCGTCTTCATGAACTTGTATGCCTGATTTTTGTAAAAGAGTTGACGTAAACATTCTTGGTCTTGAACTTGTTGCGCGATCAAAGAGGAATTGGTAGGAATTTTGTTTCGAAGACAAATTTGTTTGCTACTTAAAAGACGTTTATGTAAATTTTTTTGATGGCTAAAATTTTTTGAGGTGTAGCACCTCGACGATCATAACGTCTCAATTCAGATTTAACAATCTCTGAGTAGGTGGGAGGTTTCTTTCTCGTAAAACGACGCATATCACCACAGTAAATTCTTGGGTAAGAGAGCTCTTCTGCAAGATCATCAAACAATACTGACAAAGGCATTTGGTCTTAACCAGGTGCTAATGCCAATCCAGCATCAATGTTGTTATTGAGTTTATTAATGACGCTGGAGTTGGATTTACGAATGGGTCGTCATTATCATCGTCGTCTATATCAGACTCATCGTTCTTTTCCGAAGAGATAGGATTCAGGTCAGCGAAAGCATTTGAACCTTCAAGAAACGATTCTGTTCGAAATTTTTCGAGCCATTCCAAATCGATATTAACGTTTTGTGATTGGTATAAAGGCTTGTTCATTAGATACAAAGCCGCATTGTAAACACGATTGGGATTAACGCATTGATACATAAAGTGCGATTTGAAAGAGAGACGTTTCTCCAATTTCACGTAGATAGTGGCTGAATCGTTTACATTGCGAGGAAGACAGTCGACCGATTTGTGCAAGTCGTTAGGAACGTTCGTAACGGATCCCTTGATACCATATTGACGATCCCGACCAAGCTCTCGTATTTGCATGAAAGGAATACGAAGAGCAGCGAGACGCTCTTCCAAGTCATTCAACTCAGACAAACAGGAGGGTTGCTCAGGATATCGAAAGCCATAATTGGCTGCAAGATTTGGAACGTTGCGTTTACGAATATGATAGCTGCAAGCTTTACAAAAGTCAGCTTCATCCAAGTCGACAGAGAAAATTATTGCAATTTGATTTAAAGATACGTTCTTCGACTTTGAGCCACTGTTTCTCATGAGAGTAGTCGTTTAAATCGGAATGAGTATTGTTCAATAAGCAATAGGAGCAGGAAGGAGTAACTGAAGAGGACGAATTAAAAGTATCCTTGAGAGGACAAGAACAGGAGGGAGAGTAAAGAGAAGGAGTTTGAACACATTTCGTGTGTTTAATATTGTCATCGTGAGGGTTGATAGCCTATTGACGCTTGAGAGCTCGACGCTCCCGTTGAAGGGCATTTCGGCGGGCACGAATTTCAGGCTTCGAAGGGGCTATTCTTTTCCTTTCACGATCATGCGCTTTAACATTGTCTTCCATTGTTGTCAACATTGTTTCCAATTTCCATTGTTTCCTTTTTGGCATAACTTTATTTCGGATCGGGCATCATCGGAAGAATCTATATTGGTAGAAAATTCAATTAACTAATATTAAACGTTTGACCTTTCAATCCAAATGATCAAAGGGATTTAAATACTATAATTTCAAAATTGCAGTCACAGTATTAATCACAGGATATTTCATAGTCTTTAATTGGGAATAAAAGGGTACGAATGGGAAATGCAAATTTTAATAATCTTCATTGACATTGAATAATATTAAAAAAAATTTAATTAGCATTTATCAACACATTTTATAAGTTACTAATATCTTTCAAGAAACATTACTAGTGATACATCAGTGAGACAAATTAAAATAAAATGAATGATGAAAACTATTTTCATAATTATATTTATAATATTAATCTATGTGTAAAACATTTAAGACTTGACTCGAATTAAAAAAATTTGTTAGTTATAATCTTATTAAATTCCTATTACATAATAACTAAATAAATTAAGAATTTACATGAGTTAAAAAAAATTTAGTAGTAATAATCTTATTAAAAACTTATTTCGTAATACTTAATTAAATATTTTTTTAATGATTTTTTAATAAAAGGAAGGCTGATATCTCATAAATTTATAATACATTTAAATGTTTTTTAATTTCATATACGTTGCCATATGAAGAGTTATTAAGAATTGACGAGGTTAATTAAAATAGTATACGGAAATAAAACATCCTTAGGGAAATGAGTTAATTAGTGTAGTGTCTAACATGTTGTTGTTTTGTTGTTGTTTCTTATCCCACTTGGCTGCCCAAGCCCACGAGCCCATATGGACTCATGATTGAAGGCGAAGGAAGCAGCTTCTGTTGTGATGAAGCACCCGTAGGTAGAAGCCTGACTTTTGCTCCGTGACGCTCTTACAGTCATAGAAGACCGGGACCTACGGCTTAAAGTGGATTCCGAACCACTACAAACATCCATGGCACCGCCGGGATTCGAACCCGAAACCTGTGGAACCGAGCGCCAGAGCGCTAGACACTCGGCCATTCAGGTCCCAAATTTGTCAACGGCACGCGGTGTTCCCGTGTCTAACATTAAACCCCATAACATATTTACAGAACTCGAACAATATGTGCATTATATATTTTTAAAAAACCTAATTGTTTCAAAAATGAAATGTTAAAATTTTAAATAATAACTTGTGTCAAAACATTAGTCAAAAAAGTAGTTATAAATTAAAAAGATTAAAATAATAAATTATGACACGCAAATGAAAGTCTGTTGTATTATTTTGATTAACGATTTTTAATTTAAGACAGGCATAAATTTAAGAAATTTATACGTAACATCATTTTATATGGGTAACATTTGGTTTGATTGTAGCTCTATGAACATTTTGATATACTTTGGGCTAACTAGATCTACAGTTTAACGTAGATTCCTTACTATTGGCACACACCCATGCTACAGCCAGGATTTGAACCTGAAACATGTGGTACCATGGCCAGAGAGCTAGCCAATTGGGCATCAGGCTGCTATGTGGGTGATGAGGGGATTATTATGATATACATCAAGTCGAGTTCTGAAACTAAGAGCTTATGGTCTGGAAATTGGCAAATTATGGCAAACTAAAAGTTTCTTATCTATGCCAACAAGACCAGATGCTACCATTGGCGTA
The DNA here is from genome assembly GCA_021605075.1 of Caerostris darwini. Classification (NCBI taxonomy): domain Eukaryota; kingdom Metazoa; phylum Arthropoda; class Arachnida; order Araneae; family Araneidae; genus Caerostris; species Caerostris darwini. The sequence continues at coordinate 82,229 of BPLQ01004762.1, forward strand.
TTTGTTCGAAATTACTATATTACAGTGTTCTTGCAGTACAACAGGCCCCTCTTAGCGCACACTGGTTAAAGTTGAATCTGCTGCATATTAGCCTTACATTGGCAAATATTGAAATTCAAAGAGCTCGATATTGCAAAAACCTTTTAGTGTATCTGCTTGCCTATGCCAAGTAAGAGCAGATGCTACCCTTGGCGTATTCGCTCAGAAATGCGATGCTACAGTGTTGTTGCAATACAGTACGCCATTTGTGGTGCACACTGGTTAAGGTTGAATCTGCTAAATTTTTGCTTTCACATTACCAAATGATCAAATTCTAAGAGCTCGGTATTCAAAAAATATTTCTCTGTTGCGTGTGTGTTTGCACACAGACGCTAAACAAGCTTCATTAAAAAAAATATATATAAAATTCTCAAGATTGATCAAACCAATGTATTGCTTGACAGAATAGTAAAAAAAGTATTCTACACATTGTTGTGTTATTTGTTTTACTTCATTATACAGCGAAAAAATATTTCCTTTTCGGCAAAGTTAATCTTCTTAGTTCTATAAGAGGAATATAACTTTTATTTTTAATAGCACTTGCATATTCGGAAAATATATGCAATAAAAAGAAATCCAATCCAAACAGCATCCCTTTAAGTATGTTCATCATCATATGCGTGGGTGAGATTTTTTGAACTATTCATCTAGAAGAATAAACCTTCTTACAGCGAAACTCATTATTTTGTATATTCAACGTTAGAAATACTTTTTTATGTAAAAAGTCATTATATTCCGAACAACTATCATAAAGTATAAAGACTGAAAAAAAATGATTACTTTGAATCCAAAATGTTGACATAAGATTTTATAGAAATAGAAGATGATTTCAAATGATGGTACTTTAAAAATGAATTTTTTTTCAAATGCAAAATGACACATTTATTAAAGAATTGATACTAATATGTTTCGAAACATTTTCGAAGCAATTGAAGAAAATAAATTTAGATTCCTAAGTTTAGATAAAATAAAACAGAATATTTGGTAACATCGATTGTTTTTCAAAATTCAACAGGACCTGTAAATTTATTGCAGCACCAAACTAATTTTTCCCACAGTATCAATGCAAACATCTCAGTTTTGATTGATGAATGTACTGTTTTAGTTAACTTTACTTTTTTTTTGTATGAACACTATATACATCATTTTCTATATTTTGTACTGGACAATTGCTAGAGGTAAGCACCGGTTATTGTGAAATGGACGACATTTAGAATTCAATTTTAAATTATGCAAACTCAATCTTTTATAGTTTCTTAAATAATGGTGAATTTGTTTTTGTCCTAATACAACAAGACTTGTAGAATGCACATTTTTAAAGCAATAGGTGTCTCGTTCTAGTGGTATCCGTTGTAGTCACTACTTTCAGAAACGAAGAGCGTCGTTACCGATTGTGATAAATACCTCACATTGATAATCACATTGTATTTGTACGATGAATACTTTCTAAAATTACACCAATAGGACATAGTCATGACAAGGACATGTAGGTCATTCTTTAAAAGAATCTTCTTCTTTCAAAACAAATCTGTGGATTATTGGTTGCCTACTTAAGTAGAAAACGATATCCACCTGTGTACCAAAAAAATCTGAGACAGACTAGTTTAAGATGCTATATTTAGATAGTTGAAATTCAAGTATTCTGAAAGTAACAAAAAAGTTATTTAAAATATACAGTTCGAACACCATTTTGTTATAAAGAATCAGTAGAGAGAAGAGTGAAGTAAAAATTTTCAAAAGCGAGATAGTAGATATCTGTATAGAACGTTTTTCGGGATTGTCTATGTAACATTAAGAAATCTAAAGTTAATGTTTTATATAAAGGTTACATTTTTCCCATCGTATATTCATCTACAACATATTCTTTCAAGTATTATTAAAAATAAAAGGCTTATTTTTACTAGTCATACTTAGTGTAGAGGCTTGGTTTGCTTTTATTTAAATCTTCAAAGCATTACTAAGAAATAACGCTTCTACTTATGCCCTACTTGTGGCGTATTTGTAGTTACAAGGCAGCATGCCAATGGACTGTGGTAATAATTACTGTAGATGATTCTCAATGAAGATTGAGATTGAGTGTCAAACATTTCAGGGTCGAATTATTTCTAGTTTCCTTTAAAATGACACTTAAATGCGGGAAATTATTGCTTACAGCATTCTGCGATGGCATTATTGGTCCATCTATGTTACCATCTCAAAAAACATTTATTTGTCCAATACATAAGGAAACGGGATACTCTGTAGAGACTAAGGGTCTCTCATTGAAATTCGAGCTTTTCAGATTGGGGCTTTTCTAATTTAATTAATTCCAGATACAAATGCGAGAAATTACATTTGACAGCCTTTCCAGGGGAATTATTCTCCTACCCCTTTTCTCATCGTACAAAACAACATTTAATTTATTGAAATATTGTTACGAATTAAAAAAAAAATGTTCACAAAATTTAGAGCGTTTGTTCCTAAACGTACGACAGCGGGTATCGTAGCTTTCACACTCGGCTAATTAAATTAAAATAATAAAAAATAAAAAATAATTTTAAAAAATTAATTTTTCAGTGGAAATATGAGATGCTATGCTTTTTTACAATACTATCAATGTTTGAGGGATATTTGATTTTTTTTTTTTTTCATTTTATCAATATGTTGCTGTTTTGGTATGCCGATATTTTGACTTGAAGCGATTCATCACTATAATGTAGTCGAGATGTAGCAGATCCAGCTTTAACCATATTGCAGTCAGATAGTTGATTAGACGACCACCATCTGCAACACAATTTTGAACGTGCTCTCACATTGCATTTGTGAGAACCTTTTCCACATCCTCGAGAATAACAGAAACATATTTTAACCTACAGATTTATCGTATCCATACCCGGCTCCGACACAGAAGCTTCAGTTAGACATACTTTGTCGAGTTAAAAAGCAACTCCTTTTGGTTAAGAGACTTAAGATGCGTCTATTAATTTTTATTCGATCTTTTGTCATGAGAGAGAAAGGGATAAAATGTGACGTCATTATGTTAAAGTATGTGAAATTCAAAATCAGCACAGATCTATTTTAACCCCACCCCCCCTTTTTTCACATGATTTATGATTAAGATTATCCCATATTTAATAAGCATATTTTATCTAATATGTGTGGTTATAAAAATATTGAAAGTAAATTTTTCTCTTAAGAAATTTTTTCTTAAAAGCAATTAAATTTTGTTAAAAAAACAATAAATAAAAAATAATTATTATGTTATCAAGATAATAGAGTGCATATTCTTGTTTTAATTTTCTGAAAGAAATATTTATAATAAATAACGTACTCCATATTTCCGTAAGACTCTTAAATAATATGTTATTAAATAATGTTTCTTCTAATAAATGTTTTTAAATATATTATTTTCAAACAACATCTGTATTCATTATATTTGGAAAAAAACCTCATTGTAATATTACATGTCTTTCAATATATTGATTAATAAATACTTGTTCAATTTTTAATCTGTAAAAAAAGTAAGTAATATATCATTATTTCAAAAAAATGTCGAAATAAATTATGATGCATTGCGAAATTTTTGAGTTTGACAGTAATGGATGAAGTCAATAATTACTTGAGATTTAAAAAAAAAATGAAATTCTTCGTTTTTTAATCGTTATCATTATTTGTTTACATATGCATGAATCCATAAATGATAAATAAAAAAGAGAATATTTTGTGCAATACAAAAAATCTGGTTGAATAAAAAGAAAGTATAAGAGGTTTCAATTCAGGAATACTTATTATTAAAAAGATTGGCTTGGCCAGCTTATAGATTGTTTTTAATATTTGAATGATTTTAATACTTGTCTGAAGAAAGTTTGTGCAGTACAGAAATGCCTAAGCTTTTTTATATCTCTGACATCATTTGAAGTTACAAAACACCTTTTTTCCAAATAATTGTTACGTCTAAAATGTATTAGGACAAATTATTTAATCAAAAAAATGAAATTAATAGTATGCAAAGATGTTCATACATTAATGTTATTCTATTATACACTGAAGTGACAAAAGTCATGGGATAGCAATATGCAAATTTTCAGATGGCAGTAGCATCGCGTAGAACAGGTATAAATGCGCAGTGCTTTCGCAGAGCTTTCATTTCTGTTCAAGTTATTCATGTGAAAAGGTTTTGACATGATGATGACCGCACGACTTGAATTAACAGACTTTGAACGCGGAATGTTAGTTGGAGCTAGACGCATGGGTCACGCCATTTCGGACATCGTTAGGGAATTCAACATTCCCAAATCCACTGTGTCAAGTGTGTGCCGAGAGTATGAAATTTCAGGCATAACATCCCACCATGGACAGCGCAGTGGTCGACCGCCTGCACTTAACGACCGAGACCGGCGACGTCTGCAAAGAGTCGTAAATTCTAACAGACAAGCAACACTACGTCAAATAACCGCAGAAATCAATGTGGGACGTACAAAGGACTTGTCTGTTAGAACTGTGCGGAGAAATTTGGCTTTCTTGGGCTATTCCAGCAGAAGACCGACTCGAGTGCCTTTACTGACAGAACGACATCGCTTGCAGCGACTCTCGTGGGCACGTGAGCATATCGGTTGGTCCCTAGATGAATGGAAAGCCGTGGACTGGTCCGATGAGTCCCGATTTCAGTTGGTAAGAGCTGATGGTAGGGTTCGAGTGGGGCGCAGACCCCACGAAGCCATGGACCCAAACTGTCAGCAAGGCACTGTTCAAGCTGGTGGTGGCTCCGTAATGGTGTGGGCTGTTTTTTCATGGCATGGACTTGATCCTCTGGTGCGACTGGACCGAACAGTGACTGGAAATGATTATGTTCAGCTACTTGGAGATCACTTGCAGCCATTCATGAACTTCATGTACCCAAACAACGATGGGATTTTTATGGATGACAATGCGCCATGTCACCGGGCCACAACTGTTTGCGATTGGTTTGAAGAACATTCTGTACAATTCCAACGAATGATCTGGCCACCTAGATCGCCCGACATGAATCCCATCGAGCATTTATGGGACATCATCGAGAGGTCTGTTCGTGCCCAAAATCCTGCACCATCAACGCTTTCACAATTATGGACGTCTATCGAGACAGCATGGCTCAATATTCCTGCAGAAGACTTCCAACGACTTGTTGAGTCCATGCCACGTCGAGTTGCTGCACTTCGCCGGGCGAAAGGAGGGCCGACACGATATTAAGAGGTATCCCATGACTTTTGTCACTTCAGTGTATACTATGATGTTCATAACAAATAACCATTAATGCCTTGCATAACAATGACAAACAAGCACAGCAGTATTCAACAAGATAGTACATTTTAATTACTGAGATAAAAATGTCTAGAAAAATTAAAAGTAGAAAATGAAACTTGATTGTTAAATAAAATAAATACTTCATAACGAGAAGTTCAAAAAATAAATTCAATAATGTTATAAGGGAATTTACAATTTTATGATGAGCTACATTAATAACAATTCTGTCCAGTAAATCGGACACCTCATTTGCCAATGTCCTTTAAATTTTTACCTATTTTAAGCTATATTAATAACATTTAAATTTGTAAAAATTATAATTTAATTCTTAAGGAACATAAAACCCGAAATATTTTTTTTCTTCTAATACAGCTGGCAAATAGACCGTGATCTTCGCCATAAGGGGTGCACCGATGTTACACACTTTGCATTACCCAGGGGACTCGTGTGACTTGAAGATAAGCCACGGACGCGGAGTAACAATGCCCCCGCAGCGCTCTACGACCCTATTAGGACCGGGACCTACGGCTTAAAGTGGATTCCGAACCACTACAAACACCAGTGGCAAAGCCGGAATTTGAACCCGATACCTGTGGTACCGATCGCCAGAGCGCTATCCATCAGGCCCCCTAAAACTCGAAAGAGGAAATAAAGATATTGTCACTATAAGATAAAATTTGTAAAATCGTGTCTTTGCAGGGATAAAATTGAATTATTTTTAAATAATAAATGAAATGCAGTGTCCTAGCACTTTTATCTGAAAATTTTTGCCATAACACAATGCACCAAAAAATATTACCTCTAAACTGTGCATTTACCAAAATCGTAAGAAACTCAGCTAATGCATGTATGCTTCAAATTCTGAAAGATAGGTAAAACGTAAATGCTTCAAATTTAACGATATTTAACATGTTACCAAATGTGAGGCTTAAATAGTATATTTACTCATTTAGTAAGTACTACCTGATAAAATCTGTAGTGTTAATTTATACATTTTCAATCTTCAAAATTATTACGAAGCACTTATAGGTTTTGAGCACTTAATATGTTAATAAATTGTAAAAAAATCATCTAATATTTACAAAACTTTCACTTAATTTGTCTTAGTTAAATTTGTCTAAAACACAAAAGATTGATTGCATTTATATATAATTATTTTTTGGTAACCACATTTATTGAAATTTTATTTCAAGCTTTGAATTTTTCGGAATAATTTCTACATTCGACTTCTTTTCAGATATCGAAACCAGATTCCCATATATTTATCACTTGAAGCATGTAATTCACGATCATTTAAATTTTACTTCCAAATGAGATTATAGAATATATGATTGCACTTGTTTACAATGCTTTTATATGTAACTGAGAAAACAATTTAAAATAATTATTTCTATTAAAAGACTTAAGTCATAAATACATACTTGAAGAACAACATTCTTAATTTTCAGAATAAAATATATTATAAGGATTTTATGGAAACCGTTATTATAGCAATGTTTCTGAATTCAGTAGATAACCTCAATAAGAGTAAGCATTTGAAATATTTATGTAATTTTCAATGGTTTTCCTCTTCAAAACCTTTGTGACAGTATTTTATTTTGAATTTAAGATATCTCAGCATTATGAGCAAATGGTGAAAAAAGTAAATTTTACAAATATTTTATATGCCATTTAAAAAAAAATGCGTAAAAATCTCCAACACAAAGAAAACATTATACGAATTTTTCATTTAAATGAGCATATATTTCTACTATATCGCGTATTACCCTTTTCAACTGGCAACCTATTATCCAGTTATGTTACTCAAATGGTTCAATTTATGCTACTTTCTTTTCAGTGAAAATTCTTCAAAGAAAATCCTTCAATCAAAATTCTACTTCCGACCATCTGGTCCTTAAATTGGCAAGATTGCTTGGTGTTAGGTTTTCTGAGTCATTCCCGGCGGCTCATTTGTCTGAATTTCACCATGTTAAGATCGGCCTTGTGTACGAATGGAACAATTGCAGCTCAAAGTTAAAAAGGTTTCTAATATTATAGATACTCTGATATCTAGAATTGAAAAATAAAAATAATGCACACATAAACAAAATCTAAGCTGAATTGCTATATTCTCTGCAGATCATACAAACCATTCACGGTTAGACCGTTTCGTAAGATTTGGTTTGGTTAGTCGATCTACGACCATCCTGTGCACACGATGGCTAAACAGACGGGGACCTACAGTTTAAAGTGGATTACGAACCACTGCAAACGCCAAGTCATTTCCGGGACTCCGTCTCGTAACAAGAGAAATCGTAAGAACTATAAAATCACTACAGAGAATCGCTTTGAGAAATCGTAAACAATTTTCCCAAAGATGCAGTGCAGATACGAGTGTTGCAGGCGTAAAGTAACATTCACATAAATGCGTTGAACAATGAAAAGTAAAACGTCGACCAGTCACAAATCTCATGCTGCGCTTAGTGATGATCATGATTGGTCGACGTTTCATGATGACTGTTGAACGCCATATTGTGATTACGGCTTAATTCAGTACCACCTTGGACGTTTCGTTCCGGCTGTTGAATGGGTTAAACTTAGCGTTTAAATGTGTCACTAAAAATTACTTATTCCTTAAAAAAATTAATCAAATTCACATTTTTATACCCATCAAGTTGTGATAGCTATGCTACTAAACTAAACTATTAAACTACTATCCATGGTCATAATGTGCACCAAAATGGTCATTGGTAAAAGACAAAAAATCAAATAGTACAGACAAATTATGAAGCAAACTTCTTATTCCAAACCAAATGAGATAGCATACTATTAAAATAAATTAAATAAAATTAAAAACGTTGAATTTGTGCGATTCCACGTCCAGAAAAATTCCCAATTCTGAAATATACTTTAAAATATTATAATGCATAACTGAATACTGAATTCAAAACAGGAAATATATTATCGCCATTTAAATTCTGACAACCCAATTGCTTAAAAATCCAAACCAGACATAAATATATAATGCTGTATTTCCTATATCAAATTCTTAAGATCTTAAAATGTTTTTAATAGTTTCGTACATCGTGCCTTGCCAACAAATAAAAAGAAAATTAAAAAAAAAAAAACACCCAATGAATTAAAGAAATCGCTTTAGAGACTGTAAAACTAGAAGAACTATCATGGTGTCCATCTAACTTTCGCCCACGTGTGTCTCGCCGCTATTGAACAAAATCGCCTTTTCAAACTATTTGTTTTAACTGCCAATGGAAGTTTGAGACATTGAAAAAAAAGACATGTAGGAAGGACAATTAAATGTCAAATAGTTCCCTTGTTTTTTTCAATTATTCTGTTTCAAATAAGATTAAAGATCATGCTGTAAATGCGGAAAAAATAGCCTGTTCATGATAAAAATGCAAGAAATAAAAAAGTCGTTTTTCGTCTTAGAAAAGTGAAAAATTTGGATTTACTTATTTGGTTTTGTAATCAAGTTAATTTCCTAATAGTGGGTAAAAACACACATATATAAGATCTGTAAAAATTGTTAAGGTCGAAGAAAGTATTGGGAAACAAATGAGGTATTTATTCATGATAAATAGTAATATATATATATATATAATATCTTTTTGTTTGGAATATGTCTTAAATAATTCACTATGATAAAATTTCTTTTATTTCATTCATTAAAATATGTGCAGGGTGATTATATTAAATTCCCACTTTCAAAATGATGTAAAAATATCCACTCCACAAAATTTCAAATTTGAACTGAAAATACTTGAAGCAGAGGGAAACGGTACATCATGAAAAAAGTTCCAAAGTGTAACAATAGATGGCACTGTCAGTGGCATAAAGAAAGTTAATTCGGTTGTCAGTGTCATTTTGAATCGAAATTACAACGTATTTGGCATGAGTTGCACATTAAAGCAACTGTACTATTCAATGTGCTTGATAGTTTAGGTTTCTTGACGGAAAAAATGACTTTCAATTCAATCAACAGTTGCGACACTGTTAGTTGAAAGCCCATCCATCATGGCAAGGTCATACCGAATGGGATGGGAAACATCGGTGGAACTTTTTTGATTTTTGATGTCATACTGTTTCCTCCTTCTTCAAGTATCTTCAGTTCAAATTTGAATACATTGTGACTAGTGGTTATTTTAATACAGCATTTTAAAAGTAAGACTTTAATTATAATCACCCTGTACATTATTTAAATAGATGAAAATTTTTAAGACAGAAAAGTAATATGGGGTACTTTATTTCTATACAATTTTTGCGGAGTATAGAATTGCTCAATTATTATTATTAATTATTATTATTATTATTGGATTAAGATATTGGTTTTTATTTATCGTGAAATAAACATCAATCAATCTCATAGATAAATATAAAAATAATATTTTTTGCAAAAAATTATTTCTGTTTTAAAAATAATACTAAGCCGTCCAATTAATCAATGGAGATTTTTCAGTTAAAAAGTAATGAATTTGCGAAAGTAATTAATCTCAATTTCTTAATTTAAAGTAATTAATCTCAATTCTTCTTTTAAAAATAAGCCATTTTTTTTTTTTTTTTTTTGTCCATTTATGTTAAGCATTAAAAAATTAGATGCGTTCGTAATTATCAGATTATTATAAATGTTCTATTTTAATGTTAGTAAGGTAAACGGGAATAATTAATGATATTACAAAAGTTATTATTATTTGGAATATTTTTATTTTAATATTTTCATGTAATTAATTTATTGCTATTGTTATGAGTGTTCTTTATTACACTCATTATTATTAAACTATATTATTTTTAATATTACATTTATTTTACTGTTGGGAAAATTGGAGCAATTACTTAATTAGCAATTTATTAGAAATTTGGATTTTTTTCGGAAAATTGGATACCATATAAGATAATCGAAACTCTATAAAAATGTGATATTATTAATTATTAAATGTGCTATTATTAAGGAAACGAGAAATTACTAAAGGATTGCCAGCGAATAAGGAAATGTTTTTAAATAAGAATATTGAAAAATTAACAAAATTCTCTATTTAGTCAAATTATTGTAATTATTTATATCAGTATTTGTTTATTTTAATAAAACTAATTGGCTTTTGCAATGTACTTTTTTATTGTTTTCGATGCTCTTCAAAAGCTGCCGAGTGTAATCAACAAGCTAATTTTTAGTAATTTTCAAAACTTGACTGCAAATTAGTTAATATGAGTTATGAAATACTTAAAAATAATCCTAATCCATTAAAATTCCGCCAAAATTAAAATTGTTGTGGTGTGCCCAAAAGTTTGAAATCTGCATAGAAAATACAACACAATGAAAGAGTGGTTTAGAACATGAGGAAAATTGATACGTATATTATGCTAATGAAAATACGTGACGTTATTTAGAAGAAGGTGATTTTATACAGAGATAAAATATGCAGGATGTTCAGTAGCCAGTATGACCGCCTCTAGAATCGAATCAAGCGAAAATATACAAAGTATAAATTCATTTAGCGTGCAGATAGCTCTTGAGAGATGGAAGTTCATATATCATCATCCATTCTAAACAGTTCATCTTCCAACTGAGAGTGGGACTTAACAGACAAATTACGGCCAATCACGACCTAGATATACTGATTGTTGAGAGAACAAGATAAATTACGGGCCAGGAGGCAACTGGATTTCAAATTTTAGATTTTGAAATTTCAAATTTTAATTTAAGGTCATATCATGCAAAATAGTCCAATAAAAGAATGATACATTCAAATGTATATTATGTATTCGAATTTAATCCAGTGAGACAATAAGTTCATGCGTTGAATAAAATATAAATAATTAAAAATAAGATGAAGAAATAATAATAATTATATGAATAAGATTAAGATTAATTAAAAAATTTCAAATTTTGGTAAGAATGCAAAATCTGCAACATATTCCAAAGAGGAAAGAAACGTTGAAATAACAGAAAGAAAAATTATTCAGCATACTTTCATTCTAACAGATGTGAACTTAGGATAGCTGCCATTTAAAGTAACATAATATGTTTTAAATTATAATAGTTTAGAAATCTAAATCTAAATAGAGAGCATAGGCATTTTAAAGAAATAGAGGCATTTTAAAGAAGAAAAAAATTAATTTAGACAAAATTTTAAGACAATATGTGAAGTTTGTAAAATTTCACAACGATTATGTATCTTTTCACAATGAAAAAAATCATCGTATTAAAGTCATCAACTTATATTGGAATTTAAATTTCAGGAAACTTATGTATTTTATCAATTTTCTCGAAAAATACTGAATGAAAGATAAGAATTAAGATTAAAAAAAAACAAATTTAAATATTAAATATGCAAGTGTACACATAAATATAAATGGTCGACATAGATAGATAGGTATTTGAAGTTCACGTACTAAAGATTCTCAACTGTGTTTTCTATCCTTTACAAATCTCTACGAATTTCATGACATTCTTTTTGCTACACTCGTTGTAATTGAAAAGTAAGCAGTTAAAATGATTAACCACCAAAATTAAGAAACTGCATTGACAGGGCTAATTGTGGGATGACTGAAAGCATGGCAATTTCCAAATGTAGATTGTTAGAGAATGTAGTAACTGAACTGGAGACACAGCAACATGTCCACCTTATAAAAACAGTCTTTAGAAAGTCTAGTCAAGATCGTTCAAGCAAAAAGATTTTTGTAGAAGATCGATTATGTTTCTTATCCACAGGAACTAGAGATTGAAAGGTTATTGTTTCCAAATAGATGCAAAAAGTGGTTTGCGTACAAATATTGCTATTTCCGTCACTTACAACTATTCCTATTGCTATTTTCAATAAGTTTGCAATTTCCATCCCACTCATTTCTGAAAACAACATTAATTAAACTGGAAGAAACTGATGACTGATTACCTGTTGTCACAAAAATTTGTGGCAGTGGAGGTTTGATGGTCTGGGGAGAGGAGGGCATCATATTGAATTCACAGATCTCATGAGTTCCTCAGCAGTTTTGTGATTGCAGTGACTAATAACGGGCCTGATGACCCAGTGGCTGGCGTTCTGACCCTCGGTACCAAAGGTTTAGGGTTCGAGTTCCGGTGGTGCCATGGAGGCTTGTAGTGGATCGAAATCCACTATAAGCCGTATTTCCCGGTCTCATATGACCGTAGAGCGCCACAGAACCCAATGACACTTCTCACCCCCTCATTCTCAAACTGTAAAGGGGCAACTCAGCTCTAGTGCAAAGTGATGTGGTGAGGTGTGGTGTAGTAGTAGTAGTGAATAGTAGAATGAGCTCTATGCTAAGCTAATGAAGCTCTATGCTAGTATTTTCAAGGACGCAGTTGATCCTGATTTCATTTTCATTAATGATAATTTGCGTCCACCTTGGACTAACCTAGTCTACGAATTTCTAAAAAATTAGAATATTTGCCCAATGGAATGATTAGCCAGATCTTGGTACATAATATTTATATTACTCATTTCTGCGGTTTTACTTTCAAGAATCATCTAAGCTTGAAAGAAACTTTACTAGATGGACTTTACTAAAGAAATGGACTAATTTCTCCAGAGACTTATAAGCTACCTGAGTTTTAGCATGAATCAATGTTAAAACATGTGTATGCCATCAAAGGCCTTAGGTAAAAAAAAAATAAAGTATTACAGGGACCATACCTCTTATTACTACATTTTTGTGCTCGAAATTGTAAGCTCTATTTTAGAAATCCCTAATAAGTCTTAGGTTTGATCTTGTGGCTGTACTATTATTGTTCTCTGATCTTTTATTTCAACTTATCTTCCTACCTAATGTCCCTAGTCTTCAGTTCCGGAAATAATCAACAGAATGATCTAAATTACAGCAATAATTGTAATATCGATCATAATAATGATCTATAGTTTCCTTAAAACACTCAATAGAATTAACTCGAATTCAAATAATCCTCGAACCATTTTTAATCAAAAGTAAAGCATAAAATAAATGCATTAAATGTGAAATATTAAACAATTAAATAAATTAAAATAATAAAAATTTAAAAAAAATATATAAATAATACTCAGGGAACGCTGTGATTTATTATTTCATTATATTTGATATATTATATAATACAAGAATATTATAAAGCGAATTTTAACAAAAACATATTTCGTATTTTAATATATAAACATATTTTAATATATGAAAGCTATTGAGTTGAGAATTTTTTGCTAGGTCTTTAGCTGCATCACATGTTATGAAACCAAGTTCTTTACAATGAGATGCAGTAATGATTACATAATTCTAACTTTAAGTTAAATTTATAGAAACTGTTAGTAAATACACTATTGGTTGTCGTGAGATTTTTATACACAATGTTAAATATTTATTCAATAGCTAAGTAAACATCTAAGTTTACTTTAAAGTTCGACTCGTATCTTTCTACTAAAAATAGCTCTCAACGTAATTTGAATTGTTGACATTTAAATAACCTTTTAATGATTCAAGGAAGCAGCTGTCAAATAAACAGAAGTTGTATGCAAACTGTTGTAAAAGTCATGTGAAAATTTTTCAACCATTAAACTGTGTACATATTATTGGAAAATGTTTCCATGAACTACTCACTCCTATCTTATAGTTAGTCAGTACTTTGCGTTTGAATTCCTTTGACATTGTCAAATTTAATCATAGGTTTTTCTATTTATAGATCCTGAACGTCAATTTAAATGTACCCTTATATTCTAAAAATTCTTTTTCATTTAAATTCTAAATATAATGCTAATTAACATTTTAAAATCTTTTAAAAAAATATTTATTCTACAAATGTAAGAATTAATTGGATAACCGACAAATTATAAATTTTTCATGTGTTATTCTACAGTATTTAAATATTTTTTTAAGAAAGTGGGTGTCTTCAAAAGTTTCTAAGCACTGTATTATTTAGATAATCATTAACTGGAGAATCATCAACTTGATTTATTTAAATTTATAAGTTATCGTTATATATATATATATAGAGAGAGAGAGAGAGAGAGAGAAAATACAAATTAAGAAATTTTAAGTATTTTTAAATCGTTTGCTCTATCGCTGAAATGCCTGCATATCATAAAATGCATAATCCTTAATTGAGATTATTATTTCAGAATACATATGTTTATATACACTCATGTCATTAAATTAAGGATAATTCAGAATCACACAGAAATTGAACTTTAAAATAAAAAATTTCACCTGTAGAATTATCACACACATCTTGAAGAAGAATATGCAAATTACAGAAAACCAACAGATGGTGCGGATTGTACGTCAAAATGACGAGAGTGTAAGAAAAGGGTATATAAGGAATGGTGGGAAAGAAGTAAAATTGTTCACAAGCGCTTTAACAGCTTTTCAGTGCAATAACCGCATAGTTATGGCACAAAGGAAGCATTTGGATGATTTTTTACGTGGTAGAATTATCGGACGAATGGAATGTGGACGTACCCAGCTCGAAGTATCCGAGGAACTTGGAATCGCCCAGAGTGTCATCTCCAGGCTTTGGCAACGATTCCAAGATGATGGAAATGTGAGTAGATGTTACAGCACAGGTCGCCCCCGAGTTACAACGCCGAATGAGGACCGGTATTTAGCAGTTACTGCCGAAAGAAACAGACGGAGCACAGCATCAGACCTGTCTCGTCAGCTCTCTTCAGCTACCGGTACGACAGTTTCAAGGCAGACTGTGTACAGACGCTTAGGGAACATTGGTCTATATGCTCGTAGGCCTGTCAGATGTGTTCTACTTACCGCAACTCACTGTCGCCTGCGATTAACCTGGAGTAGAGAGCATGCATTGTGGACACCGCAACAGTGGTCTGGTGTGATGTTTTCCGACGAGTCCAGGTTTAGTTTGCAGTCTGATTCTCGCCGGACTTTCATATGGAGAGCTCCAGGTACCCGTTACCACCAAGAGAACACCATTGAACGACATCGTTACGGTGGTGCAGGATGGCTCGTTTGGGGAGGAATTATTCTTGGTTCCAGAACTGACCTGCATGTTCAGAGTGTATCGATGACAGGCCATATCTATCGGGATGTGATTCTGGAACAACATGTGCGTTTGTTTCGTGACGCCATGGGTGCTGAATTTCTGTTTATGGATGACAACGCGCGTCCTCACCGTGCAAACATTGTAGACGAATGCCTTCAATTTGAGGATATCACCCGTATGGATTGGCCAGCATACTCAACGGACTTGAATTCAATAGAGCATGTGTGGGATATGCCTGGCCGACGAACTGCAGCATGTCAACCCCCTCCCACCTGTCAACCGGAACTTCAGTGGGAATTGCTTGATAAGTGGTGTAATATTCCCCAAGATCAGATTGATAATTTGATACTCAGCATGCCTAGGCTTTGTAAGGCCTGTATTGCATCGTCCGGGAGACATACTACATATTATCCGTTATACTAACCATGTTATACTATTTTTTGTAAATAGGTTCTTTTTTGAAATTTGCTCCAGGGAGTAAAAATCGTAATTTTTATTAATTATGTCAAACATATAGCATCTTTTTTGCTCTTTATCTTTTGTTTAATAAATAGACTTTACAAATAAGTCAAATTTGTTTTGCTTCTGTCTCTTTCTTTGCCTGAACTTCATTATCCTTAATTTATGGACATGACTGTATATATATATACTTATATCCCCAAATAAAAATTTGAATTACGTATCATGTATTTTACCCACGCACATATATATGTATAAAAATTATATATATATGTATGTGTGTGTGTGTGTGCGTGCGTGTAAATACGTAGCTCAATAAAAATTAACTTACCTTAGCGGACTGCGGTTAATTTTATTTTTATTTTTTAGATGCATGTGCGTTGAACTAAATAATGCAATATATAGTTATCTGAATACGAAACAGGTGAATACAGCAGGAAATAATTAACTCTCGTGCTCATTTATAGAAACTTGGACGCATCAGATAACAGGCCCACATGCAGTTTATACAGATCGCTGTTATGTATCGTCCGGTCAAACACAGAAATCTAGGTCGAAATTTTGAATGTATTATACTTGCATCAGCATGAAACTGCACTTGACTTCATTAGCACCAAATCAAAACTTTTTCATTTTTGTGAACATTTTGGATTCTATATAACAAAAACATACAATTAATATGGTGCTGGAATATAACCCCGCTGTTGGACTGGAAAGGTGAATCAAATGATTCTCATTCTTTATGTAGCATTGTGGAGTGTCAGATTTGGCTTCATTGTGTGGCAGATATGAATCTTGCATTTTGCACATCCACCTGGATATATAGTTAAAATCATTATTTGATTATAATCTGCATTAATTAAGTACAGAATGCCAACGCCCACAACCCCCATTAAATTTAGCCCAAAACCAGATACTCTCTAAACGGCTAGAATACTACAGATAATTCCGGCCTGCATGTGGTCTACGGGTATTCACAAAGTGTGATAGCAAAAGTAGTGAGGTGCGCACACATTTCCTCAAAATTAGCTGGTATTATTTTAATATGGGTGCACATATTTAAATCTCTCGTTTTTCATTCAATTTTTATAGATATTCAGCAGGGCAAACAGCAGCAACAAACACAATGGTTTATTTCTCATTCAAGCCAAACAAGAGTTTTCTTTTTGCCTTTTATGTGATGATTTTTTTCTTTAATATATCTTGTTCAACATAATATTGCTTTTCACATAATAAGCATTGTAGATTAATTTAATTTAAATTAGGAAAAGCAGAGCTTTCGAATATGCATGGATTTCACAGTTAGTTCTTACTTTTTTATTATTCTAATTAGTTTGTACTGCTTTTTCTTATATAATTAGTTATAAAAGAAATTAGAAAGTAATATTTTACTTCTTGTTGTTGTTCTCATGCAGATGGCAATACAGAGACAGTTTATCTTTATGTCATAAGAAAGGGCTGCACCTTTGTTACTAATTTAACTCTACCCAACGGGCACTTGCAGATTGAAGATATGTTACAGAAGCGAGTAAAACTACCCCCACAACACTCTACGATCTTATTAGACTGGGATCTACGATTTAATGTGGATTCCGAACCACTACAAATGCCCATGGCACCGCCGGATCTCCATTCCGAAAACTGTAGTACCGAGCGCCAGAGCGCTAGCCTCTCAGCTATCAGGCTCCCATATAATATAGATATATATATGGGAGTCTAATGGCCGAGGATATATATATATATATGGATATATTTTACACTTAAATTAAAGAAAATCAAAACAAAAAAAATTAACTCTGTCTAAATAACAAGTTAATCAAATTTAATTTCATATTATAAAAATATTTAAGTAACCTTAGTGTAATTTAGTTTAATTTATATGAAAAGGAATCAATATATGAACAAAAGCATTAACTTACAAATATATGTTATTTATTTTCTACAGATGAATAATTTGTAACGAATAGGGTTAACAAAAATGTTCTAACATTTTTAGCATTAAAATGTGAGAACAGATTAAATTAATAACAAAAAATATAAAATAATACAAGACTCAGCTGTTTTTAATATGAACGGACAACAAACAAATATGTTGGTTCTTAGAAAAGGGAAGGAAGCATTTTACATTTAAATAGAAGAAAATAAAAAAAAATGAATTTAACTCTTTCTCTAATTTACAAAAGAATCATATTTAATTTTATATTATAAAAATAATTAAGTAGCTTTATTATAACTTAGTTTAATATATACGAAACGGAAACAAAATATGGCAAAAAGCATTAACATACAGATAGATGTTATTTATTTTCCAAGCATAAATAATTTGTATTGAATATGGTTAACAGAAATTTTCAAAATAATTTAACATTAAAATGAGAGAAAACATTAAAATAATAAGAAGAACATAAAGTAATTAGAAGCCTAAGCCGCTTTTAATAGGAACAGACAACAAACAAATATAGATATAAACATAATTTTATTTAAAATGATTGTCACTAAAGATCTTGTTATTATTGCATAAAGTAAATTTGATAATTCTGTTTAACATTATTTTACATTCTAATAGGTTTTTACCATCGTAAAATTATTTTTTTTTCTTGATCATGTCATACTAGGTAATCCATTTAAAATGCCGTGAAGACATTATTCTTAATTGAAGAAAAAAATTGATTACACGGAACCCAGTAGTGTGTCGTTGAGAAAGAACCAACAAAATGAAAGACAATATAGATTACAATTTCTTAAATCTAATTAAGAATATATCGTGCCAAGGAACATTAATGAATTTTGTAACTTGCTTACTGTGATGTAAAAAAAAAATACAATAATTAATTTTAAGGCTCTAATCTTAACTTTCTTTGAAAATAAATGAATATATTTTTTGTTCCCATTCTGTATGAACTTTATTCAATTTATTTACTTATTTATTCGTTAGTTTCAATTTGAAAGGAATTAAAAGTTCTGACATGAATAATTTTAAACTCTTAAATATTTTTCTTTATTTAATTATTCATGAATAAATAAAAATGCTTTGTATTTATTTTCTTCTTTTTTTCATACTTAAAATTGTTTCCTATAATAAAATAATAAACATAAATATTTATTTAACTTATTTAACAAATAAAATTTTTTTTTCCCAAATTAAGAAAATTTGCTTAAATTAAAGAAAATAAAAACAATGAATTTAAATATGTCTAGTTTATGAAGGAATCAAATTTAACTTTATATTATAAAAATATTTAAATAGGCTTAATATAAGTTAATTTAATAGATACGAAAAGCAAACATATGAACAACAGCATTAACTTAGAATTAGATGTTACTTATTTTTCAAGCATTAACTTGTAATGAATATGGTTAACAAAAATTTTCAAAATCTTTTAATATTAAAATGAGAGAAAACTTTAAAATTATAAGAAGAACCATAAAGTAATTACAGGACTAAGCTGTCTTTAATAGGAACAGACAACAAACAAATATGTTAGAAATAAATATAATTTTATTTAAAATGATTATCACTAAAGATCATATTATTATTGTATAAAGTGAATTTGATAATTCTGTTTAACATTATTTTACATTCTAATATATTTTTACCATCGTAAAATTAATTTTTTTCTTGATCATGTCATACTAGGTAATCCATTTAAAATGTCGTGAAGACATTATTCTTAATTGAAGAAAAAATTGATTACACGGAACCCAGTAGTGTGCTGTCGAGAAAGAACCAAGAAAATGAAAGACAAGATAGATTACAATTTCTTAAATCTAATTAAGAATATATCGTGCCAAGGAACATTAATGAATTTTGTAACTTGCTTACTGTGATGTAAAAAAAAAATACAATAATTAATTTTAAGGCTCTAATCTTAACTTTGTTTGAAAATAAATGAATATGTTTTTTTTATTCTCATTCTTTATGAACTTTATTCAATTTATTTATTCCTTAGTTTCAATTTGGAAGGAATTAAAAGTTCTGAAACAAATATTTTTGTTTATTTCAATATTCTGTGAATAAAAAAAAATGCTTTGTATTTATTTTCTTCCTTTTTTATATTTAAAATTATTTACTATAATAAAGTAATAAACATAAATATTTATTTAATTTTTTTAACAAATAAATATTTCTTTTTGAAATTTCGTAAGATGGTCTTGACATTTAGTCTGAAACATACTGTAAACATATTCTACAATTAAGTATTTTACGTTGGCTAGCGCTATGGTCTTGGTACCGCATACTTCAGGTTTGACACCTAACGGTGACTTGATGTTTGTTAGAGGTTCGGAATCCAAGTTAAAAAGTAGGTATCGTCTAATTAGCCTAAAGTGTGCAGAAAATGACAGTAAAGTTATAAACCAAATATACAAAGTTGAATTTTTAAAGATAAATTTTTAATTTTATTTACAATTGGACTGATATCATTTGCCTCTATTATGGCCGGATTTTTCATAACATTCCAAGATTAAAGAGAAGGAATCACACGGAGTGGTATCTAGCTTAGTGGTATCGTGTGCAGTAAGTATGCAGGAAAGCGCATGTTTGAATTCACTAGCTCCTTTCGTTGCAGTCACTCTTTCCAAAAACGCTGAGATATTACATTAGTACAACTTGTACATTAGTACAAGTCCTGAAATCATTTGCCAATCATCAGCGCTGCAAACGAATAAAAAACTATGTGCATCCATAAATTTCCTTGTAAACAATATAAACACAGGACAATTATAGCAACCAATAGAAATGAGTTTTCGCTTTGCTCTTTATTATAGGATATTTTATAATTTTTTTTCGAAAAACGTTATCAGTCTTTCAGGCACACTACATGATTGTATAGTTTTTTTTCTTTCTCATGCAGCTGGCAAACACTTAGACAGCTTGGTCTTCGATGCCTTAACCCTTTAACGGGCACAAGCCGTTTTCTTTCAAACTTTACATTTTACACTATAATAAGAGAAAAGAAGCTCGTTTATGACCAAAAAAAGTATTTTTTTTAATTTTGGGGTTGTAACTATTGTTTACAACATGGGTGGTAACATATTTACCACCGCCCGATACAAGCAATGAAATTTTAATGACTTATTCAAAAGAAAAAATATAAAATATTAATAATTACGCAAATAAATACGCATTTTGTAAAACTATTTATTATTAATTATTTCAAAGTTAAAAATATATTATTTGCACATGAAATAAGTGGTAGAAAAATACAAAATACTATGTAAATTATCAAATGTATTGTTTTTAATTATTCTTGTGAAACGACAAAAAACAAGGAGCCGCGCACAATGGAACATTAAATGCAGAACATATAACTTTTGTACGTTTCTGGTTAGCTTTGGTGCTACAATGTTTGCACCTTCTGTACGTTTCACCTTTTCCTGGCATGTGTGTTCCAATATTACTTGTTCTGATTTCCTGTGGAATGCCAGTTACCTTTTTCATTGAAACCCAACTTGATTGCAATTTTCGCTTTTTATTGCAAAATCCGCCTATTAATCCACGAGCTATTCTTAATCTAACTTCTAGATGGGAATTTCTAGCTTTGTTATGATTATGTACGTACAATATATATGAATTTACTAAGCTGGAATCTAATAGAAAGTAAAATAATGTATGCCACCACTACACAATTTTCTACTCGAACTATACGAAGATTTCAAGTGGTTAAATCTATCCACTCCCCCATACTTCTTGTATAATCGGCAATTACCTTTGGACATGTAACTTTCTTTTTACAGCCATCTTTCTGGGTTCTACTTACTTCAGTCATTTCATTCATAATATGGGCTGTTGAAAGAAGAGTAACAACCTTCGCATCCCGCCATTGCACTGCGTCAGTGTCTCTACATGCCAATATCAGCGATTCATTTGTTTGGTATTTTTTTATTTTTCTTCATGGGCTCAGGAAGGAATTTCCTACCAGTTCTGATGGTACCAATAGCATATATGTTTTTTGAAAACAGTGTTTCCATCAATGGTACTGAAGTAAAAAAGTTATCAAAAACCACCAGAAGAGGAGAAGTAGAGTGCAAATCATTGGTAAGATTTATTATGACTCTATTTCCCAGTCCTTCTGAAATGACACTATCGTCTTTTTTCCCTGTATATACCTCAAATTGATACAGATAGCCATTGGATGCATCTGACCTAGCCCAAATCTTGTAGCCTCTTTTTACAGGCTTTCCTGGCATATATTGCTTCATGGTGGTCATTTCGAAGCATTATTTTTAAATATCTAAATATTTATGTAATCCAAAACAAATTGCTAAAATATGCTGAATAATATTAGTAATAATAAATTTTATAAATAAATGGTGTAATACATAAGTATAAGCAAAAATATAAACATATAAATCAAGTACTATGCCAAGAGAAATGCATTCCTGAAACGAATAAATCAGTTGCAAAGCGGGCGGTGGTAAATTATTTACCACCCCTAAACTCGCTAAGCAGGCAGTGGTAAATATGTTACCACCAGTTATAAATAAGTACAAATAAAAATATTTCGCATTAATTTACAAAACACATAATAAAATTCAGCTATTATATATTAAAGATTCACAAAATAGAATTAAATAACTTCTAACGTATTTTTATTCATAATTATGCTGGGAGACAGAAAAAAACACGTGCTTTCCTTCGCCATCTTGTTTGAAAATTGACGAAAACCAGAATTTTAGCAGTTTACTACGTCCCAACTGCCATAAACCGGATTAAATGTGAAGTTGTGGTTCCTAAGGACAGTTTCTGCTAAGGGGCGATTGTAAAAAAATTTCCACCTAGAGCTGCGAACTAAATCGCGTGGTGGTAAGATATTTACCACCGCCTTATAAAGGGTTAAGGCAAGCGCCGCGCAGAGGTTACACACTTTGCATTACCCAGGGTGCGCGTGTAACTTGATGGTAAGCGACGGACGCGGAGTAACAATGCCCCCGCAACGCTCTACGAGACTATTAGGACCGGGACATACGGATTAAAGTGGATTCCGAACCACTACAACACCCATGGGCAAAGCCGGGATTTGAACCTGATACCTGTAGTACCGTACGCCACAGCGCTAGCCATTCGGCCATCAGGCCCCTGATTGCATAGTGAAAGTTCAGTACAAAAAAAAGAACCATTTCTGCAACGATGATTTTCGATAACGATTATGAAATAGTATGTAAAACCATTAGGTATTAATAATTATACGGATTATTGAGTGTGTTAAGAGGTTTTTTCCTATATGGCATTGCATTGATTAGCCGCCTGCTTATGAAATTCCTCTCTGAAAACAATGTCATCGTCTCATTGTTTGTAGGTGGCTTGTCCGTGGTATAAACATATGCCTCATTAGATGAGATCCGCTGGTGTCCGCCAAAAAATAACCTTTAAATTATTATTTAAAAAAATGTTTATAAAGAAACTTTATAGTGAAAAATGTAAATCAATGAACAGAGTAAAGCAATAAAAAATTATTTTTTTAAAGAATTTTTAGTAAATGATGACTTCGGACATTTGTTTGTAATAATAAATCTAATTAATAAGTAATTAATTTTTTGGTGTATAAAATATAGATTTTTATGTTATTCGTTTATTTTTCTCCATGTACTCCATTCCTTTATGTTTATTCCAATTCCACAAAAAAGTTTATGATCTATCAATTTAAATTTTCTAATTAATTTTTAAAAAAAAACAGTTATCGGTGGAATATTTGAATTAAATGCAATTGAAATTAAACGCAATTTTTATTACAATTATAAAATGTAGTTTTCAATTTGTCCATTCACTAATAATCATAATTTCATAACCAATATAATAACACTAAAGCCAAATTTTAAATCTTTCCTTACCATGAGCATGAGTATATTAAGATAAGCATACAAAATATGCATAACTATCATAAGGAATTAGCATAACCATATAACAATTCCTATATTTCTATTACTGAATTCATTTCTCGTAAATGTGTATTGCATTGTTTATCTTAATATGATGAAAAATCATTTTTATATATTCTTGAATTTACATAGTAATTTATGTTTTTTTTTCAACAGCATAATTAATTCCATATGCTAATAATTGCTTAAGGGGTGTACCACATAACATTTATTTTTATTACGTTGATGATTGAAAATATTTTAATGAGAGCTGCATCATTTGAATAATTATTAAACAATAAAAAATAGCATGTGTATAATTCAATATTGTTTTTCAATAACGATTAATGTTTGTTCAAGTGAGCTGAAACTAATAAATTGGGAACAGTAGAAAGGTAAACTGATTTTTCTGATGATATTTTCTGAATCAAATTTGCGTCAATCAAGATGTGATAACTTTGCTATAAAAATATAAAGCATTATTTAAAATAAAATGTCATAAAAAATTACATTCATTCATACATTAACTTTCCTAACATTTGTCGTCATCTATGAATATTAAAATATAAAATAATCTTTGTATCTTCTTAGTATAAAATTATTTGTCTATGCTATATGAAACAAAAACACACTAATAAATACTCTTAATTATTTGAAAATATAATATTCTTGATGATTTGATCAGAAGAAATTTAATTATCATTATAATCTCTTTTAACATTCTCCAAAAACCTTTATTTAACTGTAAAAAATTTGAAGTATTTAACAATTAATAGGCTGAAATAAATTCATTACCTTTAAAGTAATTTAAAATATTATATATTATACAAAAATTATCAGTAAAATAATTATTTAAAGATTATAAATTGCCTATCAGTAATTTAGAGATAATAGTTATATGTAAAACATCATAAAAAGATGCTTTTTAAATAAGATTTTTGATTTTAAAATATAAATTTGTTTTTATTATTAAAGACAATAATATAATGTTTATAGAAAAATTTCTTTAAAAAAAAATTTCAAATCCATAAAAATTTAATAATAAAATTAAAGACACAAAATTTTAATAAAATTAAATAAATAAAGTTATAATAAAATTAAATACACAAAATTATAATAAAATTAAATAAATAAAGTTATAATAAAATTAAATACACAAAATTATAGTAAAATTAAATCCATAAAATTATAATAAAATTGAATCCAGAAAAATATAAAAAATTAAATCCATAACATTATAATAAAGGGAAAATAAATTATTTGGTTTATGGTTAAGCTCAATGGCCATTATTACTTTTCTGAGAGATGTCTTTTACACTACATTACAATTTATTCATGAGTGTTATTAGAATGCTCCAAAGGCTATTTTACATTATATATATAATTACCTTGAAATATTTACAATGTGAGATCTTCCTATTTTAAATTTGATTAAAATACCAACTTCAATGGTGAAAACAATTAATCTTTAATTACAAACTATCGCATTCTCTTCAATGTTTCAGAATGCAGAAAAGCGACAATGATTGTAATTTTATAATAGATTGGTTTTAATGCAAATAGTATAATTAAATCAAATATGTACTCTTTTCTGTAGTATTCTAAAATTTAATTAATGTTTGTTGATGTTTAATTCACATATTACAATGTATATAGCGTATAAATTTAGAAACCGCTACTTAGTTAACAATATAAACAAAATAAATTCTTATATAAATATCAATCATTTTTCTGCTTCAATTCATGATTAAAATTTCCATTCATGATTATTTTTGCATTCAAAAGTAACAAAAATAGTAGAAAAATTAAAAATTACTGAACAATATTTCCCTGGTTATGGGATTTATTTAATTCTTTCTAAATATAATAAAATCAAGTGTATAAAACAATATGTTTGTATAGGACTTTTTCGATTTTATAAAACAATATATTTGTTTGAAATGTTTTATATAAATATCAATATTTTTTGGTTACAATTTATAATTAAAATTTCTATTCATAATTATTTTTCCATTCAAAAGCAACAAAAGTAGTAGGAAAATTAAAAATTAATGAAAAACCTTTCCTGGTTATAGGACTCTTTTAGTTAATTATGTTAACGTTAACTCCCTAAATAAAATAAAATTCATTAGTCAAATGTAATGAAAACAATATTCTTAGCTGCTAGATTTGTTTTAACCTTTTACTGTAAAAACTTATTTTCTGTCCAACGAAGTTTAAGGAATCAGATTAAATATTTATTTAAGAACTACTTTATCAACCAAAGCTTATACCATGCAAAGAAAATTCTTTAAATGTATCTTCTGTTCAGAAATAAATTTTCTTCCTATTCTCCCATTTCTTTTCCAACATCATTTAATTGGTAGGTTAACATTTAATTTAGGTTCAAAGTATAAAAAAACATAAAATACAAATATGAAATATATAAAAAAAAAAAATACTTAAAATTTTGTTGTTTTCTTTTTTGTTAGCATTATTATTATAAAAGTTGGGAAGGTATTGTACTTCCTCCGTATTTTTATTTCTTTGTATATTAACCCAGAGTTCAGTTTTTGTATATATATATGGTACTTGTAAATAAAATTATAGTGTTCCCATGATCTTGAAAGTGCCTTCTTCTTGAAGCCGTTATTGGCCTCTAAATGTAATAAAATCCATTAGTCAAATATAATAAAAACAATATTTTATATTAGCTGATAGATTTTTTAACCTTTTACTATGAAATCTGTTCTATGCAACGAAGTTTAAGGAATCAGATTAAATATTTATTTGAGAACTACTTTATCAACCAATGCTTATGCCATGCAAAGAAAATTCTTTAAATGAATCTTCTGTCCCAGAAATAAATTTCCTTCCTATTCTCCCATTTCTTTTCCAACATCAGTATTTAATTCTATTAATTTTTATTAATGAGTATTTATGACGACTAACAAAATTGTGTGCAAATTTTCGCCTTATCTTCAAAGTTTAAAAGTGCAGAAAGAGGAACAACGATTATACTTTTATAATAGATTGGTTTTAATACAAATAGTATAATTAAATCAAATATGTACTCTTTTCTGTAGTATTCTAAATTTTAATTAATTCACGTATTACAATGTATGTAGCGTATAAATTTAAAAACCGTTACATTTTTAAATGCATCGTTTTTTCAAATATATATTAAACTATTTTAATTGCTTTATATAAATATCAGTCATTTTTTGGCTACAATTAATAATTTTTATTTTCATTTATAATTTCAAATTTTAAATTTCCATTCATATTTATTTTTGCATTCAAAAGCCATAAAAGTAGTATTAAAATCAAAAATTGCAGAAAAACATTTCCCTGGTCATAAGACTCTGTTAGAGTTGTAGCATTTTCCCCGCTGGATGAGTTGTGGCATTTCTTTTCCAGGAGAGAGGAATGTATATTCTTTGACGAGAACATAAGAACAACCTATCACTCAAATTTTCAACAAATAATCAGTGTTGTGGTTGGTTATATTACCTGTGTCACCGAGTGCCAGAGCGGTAGTCATGTATAATGAAACTCATGGAATTTTCGATTGTCTCTACGAACTTCACATGGCGAAACAATTGCAGATGGAATATGGACTACATCATGAGTTATTGCATCGTGACTGGTCGTGACCATGAGCTCAGAAAAAGTTTACTCCTATGAAAATGCGTGTAACTGACCTCCCCTTAACGAATTTTCTTAAAAGATGGTTTTTATAGAAGAAAGGAGAGAGTTCTGAGACGAGTCGACAAAAGAGTATTGTTTTTCTCTTTCCTCTGAACCACAATGCAGGTCGGATTTTCTGCATGTTTCCAGAGTTAGCCCCCTGTGGTTCCATGTATTACGCTTTATGATAATTAAGGTCTGCATCAGGCTACGTGTTTTAGATTCGAGTAGAATCGAGTACTCTGAAAATCTCGACCTTGGAGGGAATGAACTAGCGATCAAATTTATAAATTTAATTTTTATTTCTCTGTATAATGACCCAGAGCTCTGTGTTTGTATATACACTCAAGATCCAAAACATTATGACCGCCCCTACATTTTGCAATGTATTCACCTGGATGACGTGGAAGGCACGTGGAAGTGGTATTTAACTGCTGCTGGAGATATATATATATATAGCAAATATATATATATATAATATATATATATATATATGGCCAACTCGTTATTGACAGGTGGTCGTATTGTTTTGGTTCTTGAGTGTAGACACAATGCTTGTAAATTAAAATTAGTTTTCTCATGATCCAGAAAGTGGCCCTCTTCTTGAAGCCGTTATAGGTCTAATATAAGTGGAGACGTTACAGCGTTAATTATCAAAATATAATAAAAACAATATAAGTAATTGTTTGAATTTAAACAATATAGCAATTATTGTTTCCATTAGTCAAATATAATGAAAATAATATTCTAGATTAGCTGCTAGATGTTTTTTAACCTTTTAAAATAAAAACATGTTTTCTGTTAAACGAAGGTTAAAAAATGATATTAAATAGCTATTTAAGAATTACTTTATGAACTAAATCTTTTTCTAATACCATGCATTCTTTAAATGAAAATTCTGTTCAGAAATAAATTTACTTACGATTCTTTCATTTCTTTTTTCCAACATCAGCATTTAATTCTATTAATTCTTATTAATACTACATTAATGTGCATTTACAACGACTAAAAAAAAAAAAAAATTGTGAATCAAACTTGATTCGCCATACGAAAGTAGAAAATTCGTTTAACGCTCATCTTCTAAAATAAAAGATTTCATCTCCTGCCGTTCGTACTAAATCTAAATTATTATTAATAATAAATTTTAATTGATTTCTGTTGAAGTTTAATTCACAAATTGTGATGTACAGAACGTATAAGTTTAGAAACCGCTGCTTTTTTTAAAGGTGTTCTTTTTTCAAATATATAAAACAATATAATTGTTTTAAGTGTTTTATATAAATATCAAGCATTTTTCGGCTAATTCTGCATTCAAAAGTATCAAAAGTAGTAGGACAATTAAAAAGTAGTGAGAAACATTTCCCTGGTTATCATTAGTAGCTGAACAGCCCCATGGAGAGCCAAGGCCTTCGGGCAGATTTTGAGACAACAGATGTTTTCTTTCTACTGTTAGGGTTGTTAGCCCTACGTCCTACAGTCATATTGGACTGGGACCTACTGTTGAAAGTGAATTCCGAATTACTACCAACATTCATAGCACTACCATGACTAGAAACCGAAACCAGTGGCACCGAAACCAGAGCGGTAGTCATGTATAATGAGACTCATGAAATTAGCGATTGTCTATGCGACATTCACAGTTTGAAACAATTATATATAGAATTCGGACCACAGCATTAGTTATTGCATCATGATTGGCAATAAACCATGAGCTGAGAAAATGTCTATGCAAATGATAATTAAGGGAATTCCCACCATTCCATTATCTAGTTATAGGACTCTTTTAATTAATTCACTTAGCGTTAACTCCCTAAATATAATAAAATTCATTAGTTAAATATAATGAAAACAATATTCTAGATTAGGTGCTGAATTTTTTTAACCTTTTGCTATCAACACTTTTCTACTCAACGAATATTAAGGAATAAGATTAAATAAAACTACTTTATAGACCAAAGCTTTTAACATGCAAAGAAAGTTCTTCAAATGAATTTCCTGTTTAGAAATAAATTTACTTACGAGTCACTCATTATTTTTTCTCGACATCAGCATTTAATTCTATTAATTCTTATTAATACTACATTAATACGCAGTTCTAACGACTAAAAAAAATTGTGAATCCCAATTTATTCGCAGTACGACGGCAGAAAATTCGTTTGACGCGCATCTTCCAAAATAAACGATCTCATCCCCTGCTATTCGAACTAAATCTGAATTATTGTCTGCATTCAATATCTCAAAGATGGGGAAAAAATCACGCTTTGAGTCCAAAATATCCTATTTTATATGTAATTGGATTTCGAGTATAAAGAAATCTTTATATGGATTCATTGGTTTTCAGATTACGTGTCGGAAACGTTGCGAACAAATAGTGAAAAAAAAATCATTTATGGGATGAATTTATGCTTGAAAAATATAAACCGTAAGCGCAAGATGATAAAGAATTGGAATTTTTATTTTTACTTTCTTTTGTTTTCTTTCTTTTTTATTCACAAAGGTTTAAATGTATAAAAAGTTTTTATAATGTGCTTAAATCTAACCTCAAAGATTACTTTTGCTTCAATAAATCAAAATTTAATTACGATTTATGTGAAACGTTTCAAAACGTATTGAGAACTTTAAAATATTTATTGTTGCAACAATTGTTTTTATAAATTGGGATTAATAGATTTTATCTATAATTAAACAAGTCAAAAAAGTAATGTTTAAAACCTTTCTTTTAATTTAAGATTATTTTATGTATATATGAATTTTATATCTATTGTTTTTATTCTAAATATTCAATAACTTTTCTCCTATCATTTTTTCTGCAAACTCCGTTAATGTTTTTCTTCGGTAACGCTAAAATACGGTGCAGTAAAGTAAAATGTGTACGTGAATGGTTGATTAAAAATAAAAAAAGTAAATTAATAAGAGAAGGTGTATATTCAATGGTCATATTTAATTTCAGAAAGTAAAAAAAAACATAAAAGACAAATTTGAAATATATGAAAATAAAAAATTATTTAAAATTATGTTGTTTTCTTTTTTCGTTAGCATGATTTTTACAAAAGTTGGGGAAGGTATTTTATTTCTTCGTATTTCTATTTCCTTTGCATGGTCACCCAGAGTTCTGTTTAAATATATATATATATATATATAGGGGGCTTGTAAATAAAATTAAAGCTTTCCCCTGATCTTAAAAGGGACCCGCTTCTTGAAGACGTTATAGTTCTAGAATAGGCCGAGATGTTACAGCATTAACTCTCGAATATAAAAAAATCCATTCGTCAAATATTAAAAAAAATATTCTAAATTAGCTGCTAGATTCTTTTTATCATTTTACTATAAAAAAAACTTGTTTTCTATTTAACGAAGATTAAGTAATCAGATTAAGTATATTTATGTAAGAGCTGCTTTGTCAACCAAATCTTTTTCTAATACCATGATGAATGGTATTAGAAAAATGAAAATGGTATTAGTTAAATGAAACTTTGGTTCAGAAAAAAATGCCATTCTTATTCTACCATTTTTTCCCAAGATCAGCATTTAATTCTATTAATTATTATTAATATTACATTAATGAGCATTTCTAACGACTAAAAAAATTTGAATCACACTTTATTCGCAGTACGGCGGCAGAAAACTCATTTAACACGCATCTTCGAAAATAAACGATCTCATCTTCCTGCCGTTCGAACTAAATCTGAATTATTGTCTTCATTATCTCAATGAAGGGGAAAAAATCACGCTTTGAGTCGAAAAAATCCTATTTTATTTGTAATTGGATTTGCAGTATGAAGAAATCTTTATATGGATTCTTCGGTTTTCAGATTACGTGTCGGCACCGTTACGAACGAATAGGGAAAAAACAATCATTGATTGGATGAATTTATCCTAAAAGAATATAAACAGTAAGCGCATGATGATAAAGAATTTGCAGTTTTATTTTTACTTTCTTTTTTTTTCCACAAAGACTTAAATGTATAAAAGGTTTTTATAATATGCTTAAATCTAACCTCGAATATTACTTTTGCTTCAATAAATCATAATTTAATTACGATTTATGTGAAGAGTTTCAAAACTTATTGCTAACTTTAAAATATTTATTGTTGCGATAATCTGTTTCTATAAATTGGAATTAGTGGATTTTAAGTATAATTACTCAAGCCTAAAAAAAAAAAAAAAATAAACTTTCGCTTAATTTAAGATTATTTTATATACATATATATATATATATGTGTATTGGTTGCTCATTCCAAATATTTAATCCCATTTCTCCTATTGGCTCATTTTTTCAGGAAATCCCCGTTAATTTGTTTTCTTCTGTAATACTATGATATAGTACAGTAAAGTATAATGTGTACATGAATGGTCGGTAAAAAATAAGAAAATTTAAATAATTAAATTAATAATAAAAAGTATACATTAGTGGTCGTATTTAAGATAGAGTGGAAAAAAAAAGCAGAAAAGACAAATATGAAATATAAAATTAAAATAAAAAATACTTAAAATACTCTTATTTTCTTTTTTCATTGGCATTATTATTATAAAAGTTAGGAAGATAGTGTACTTCTTCCTTGTATTTTTTATTTCTTTGTACCATGATTTCCCATGATGTTGAAAGTCGGCCTCTTCTTGAAGTTTTTATATATCTTATATAGGACGAGTCGTTACAATCAGAACTCTCTAAATATAACAAAATCCATTTGTCAAGTATAATAAAAACAATATTCTAGATTAACTGCTAGATCTTTTTTAACATTTTACTATAAAAACTTGTTTTCTATTTAACGAAGATTAAAGAATCAGATTAAATATATTTATTTAAGAAAATCTTACTTAATTAATCAAAGTTATTTAAATGACTCATCTGTTCAGAAATAAATTTCCTTTCAATTCTCTCTTTCTATTCCTACAGCAACATTTAATTCTATTAATTCTTATTAATACTACATTAATAAGCAGTTCTAACGACTAAAAAAATTGTAAATCCCAATTTATTCGCAGTACGACGGCAGAAAATTCGTTTGACGCGCATCTTCCAAAATAAACGATCTCATCCCCTGCCATTCGAACTAAATCTGAATTATTGTCTGCATTCAATATCTCAAAGATGGGGAAAAAATCACGCTTTGAGTCGAAAAATCCCATTTTATTTGTAATTGGATTTCGAGTATAAAGAAATCTTTATATGGATTCATCGGTTTCGAGATTACGTGTCGGAAACGTTGCGAACGAATAGTGAAAAAAATCATGGATTGGATGAATCTATCTTAAAGAATATAAAGCGTAAGCGCATGATGATAAAGAATTTGCAATTTTATTTTTACTTTCCTTTATTTCAAATCTAACCTCAAAGATTACTTTTGCTCAAATAAATCATAATTTAATTATGATTTATGTGAAAAGTTTCAAAACGTATTACAAACTTTAAAATATTTATTGTTGCGATAAATGTTTTTATAAATTGCGATTAATAAATTTTATCTATAATTACACAAGCCGAAAAAGTAATTTTTTAAAACCTTTCTCTTTATTTAATATTATTTTTAATGGATATATATTTATATATATATTGGTTGTTCATTATAAATAATCAATCACTTTTCTACTATTGTCTCATTTTTTCGGCAATCTTCGTTAATTTTTTTCTTCTGTAACGCTAAAATCTAGTACAGTAAAGTTAAAAGGGTACATGACTTGTCGGTTAAAAATAAGGAAATGTAATTAATTAAATTAATAATAAAAGGTACAAATTTCATGGTCATATTTAAGTCCATTATGTAAAAAAACATAAAAGACATATATGAAATATATAAAAATAAAAAATACTTAAAATTCTGCTTTCTTTTTTCATTAGCATTATTATTATAAAAGTTGGGAAGTTATTGTATTCTTCGTATCTCTTTCCTTTGTATAGTAATCCAGAGTTCTGTTTGTGTATATAACTATATAGTACTTGAAAATAAAATTGAAGTGTTATCATGATCTTGCAAGCGGTCCATTTCTTGAAGCCGTTATAGGTCTTTTTATAGCCGAGACTTTTCAGTCTTAACTCTCTAACTATAATAAAATCTATCTGTATAATATAATAAAAACAATATTCTAGATTAGCCGCCAGTTTTTTAAAACTTTTACTATAAAAATCTGTTTTCTATTCAATGAAGATTAAGGAATCAGATTAAATATATTTATTTAAGAACTAATTCATCAACCAAATCTTTTTTCTAATACCATGCACCATCCATTAGTTAAATGAAACTTATGTTCAGAAATAAATTCACTTCCGATTCTGTCATTTTTTTTCTACATCAGCATTTAATTCTATTAATTCTTATTAATACTACATTAATGAGCATTTCTAATGACTAAAAAAAAATGTGAATCACACTGTACTAGCAGCAAGCCGGCAGAAAATTCGTTTAACGCGCATCTTCCAAAATAAACGATCTCATCTCCTGGCGCTCGCATTAAATCTGAATTATTCATTCAATATCTCAAAGATGGGGAAAAATCACGCTTCGAGTCGAAAAAATCCTATTTTATTTGTAATTGGATTTCGAGTGTAAAGAAATCTTTATATGGATTCATCGGTTTTCAGATTACGTGTCGGAAACGTTGCGAACGAGTAGTGAAAATAAATCATTGATTGGATGAATTTATGCTTAAAGAATATAAACCCTAAGCGAATGATGATAAAGAATTTGCAGTTTTATTTTTTCTTTCTTTTTTTTTCATAGCGGCTGAAATGTATAAAAGGTTTTTATAATGTCCTTAAATCTAACCTCTAAGATTACTTTTGCTTAAACAAATCATAATTTAATTTTGTTTTGTGTAAAAAGTTTCAAAACGTATTGCAAACTTTAAAATATTTATTTTTGCCATAATTGTTTCTATAAATTGAATTGAGTAGATTCGAACTTTAATTACGCATGCCAAAAAAGTAATTTTTAAGACCTTTGTCTTTATTTAAGATTATTGTATGTACATATGTGTTTATGTATTTTGCTCATTATAAATATTCAATCCCTTTTCTCCTATAGCTTTTATTTTTTATTTATTTTTTTTTTATTCTGTAACAATAAAATCCAGTACATTAAAATAAAAGACGTATATGAATGGTCGATTATAAATAAAAAATTTAATTAATTAAATTAATAATAAAAATGTGTACATTGAATGGCTATATTTAAGTTCACAATGTAAAAAAAAAACATAAATGACAAACATGAAATATATCAAAACTTAAAATTCTGTTGTTTTCTTTTATAAATTAGCATTATTATACAAAAGTTGGGAAAGTATTTTTCTTCGTATTTTTATTTCTTTGTACAGTGGATTCCTATGATTTTGAAAGTGGGTCTCTTCTTGAAGCCTTTATAGGTCTTGTATAGGCCGAGTTGTTACAACTTTAACTCTCTATATATAATAAACTCCATTAGTCAAATATAATAAAAAATATTCTAGATTAGCTGCTAGATTTTTTTTTAAAACCTCTTACTATAAAAACTTGATTTCAATGGAACAAAGATTAAGGAATCAGATTAAATATTTAGTTAAGAACTGCTTTATCAACTAAATATTTTTCTAATACTATGCACCATGAATTCTTTAAATGAAACTATTGTTCAGAAATAAATTTATTTTCGATTCTCTCATTCTTTTTCCTACATCAGCATTTAATTCTATTAATTCTTATTAATACTACATTAATAATCATTTCTGATTGCTAAAAATATTCGTGAATCACAGTTTATTCGCAGTACGATGACAGAAAATTCGTTTAATGCATCTTCCAAAATCTCATCTTCTTATTCAAAGAATAATAAAGAATCAGATAAAATATATTTTTTAAGAACTACTTTATCAATCAAAGTTTTTACCATGCAAAGAAAGTTATTTAAATGAATCTTCTGTTCAGAAATAAACTTACTTCCGATTTTTTACTTTTTTTCCTACATCAGCATTTAATTCCATTAATTTTATTAATAGTACATTAATAGGCATCTCTAACGACTAAAAAAAAAATCACACTTTATTCGCAGTATAACGGCAGAAAATTCGTTTAACACGCATCTTCCAAAATAAACGATCTCATCTCTTACCGTTAGAACTAAATGTGAATTATTGTCTGCATTCAATATCTCAGAGATGGGGAAAAAATCACGCTTTGAGTCGAAAAAATCCTATTTTATTTGTAATTGGATTTCGAGTATAAAGAAATCTTTATATGGATTCATCGGTTTTCAGATTATGTGTCGGAAACGCTGCGAACAAATAGTGAAAAAAAATCATTGACTGGATGAATTTATCTTTAAAGAATATAAACCGTAAGCTCATGATGAATAAGAATTTGCAGTTTTATTTTTTTTCGTTTTTTTTTTTTTTTTTTTTTTTTTTTTTCTCAAAGGCTTAAATGTATGTAAGATTTTTATAATGCCCTTAAATCTAACCTCGAATATTACTTTTGCTTCAATAAATCATAATTTAATTATTATTTATGCGAAAAGTTTCAAAACGTATTGCGAACTTTTAGGATATTTATTGTTGCAATAATTGTTTCTATAAATTGGATTTTAACTATAATCACGCAAGCTAAAACAGGAATTTTTAAAACATTTCTCTTAATTTAAGATTTTTTATGTATGTATATTTATAGATATTGGAGGCTCATTCTACATATTTAATCCCTTTTCTGCTATAGCCTAATTTTTTTCTGCAAACTTCATTAATTTTTTTTCTTCTATAACGTTAAATTCCAGTGCAGTAAAATTTAAAAGATGCACATGAATGGTCGATTAAAAATTAAAAAAATCAATTAGTAATAAAATATGTACATTTAATTATCATATTTAAGTTAAGAATATAAAAAACATATGGGAAATAAAAAAAAATATATAAAAATAAAAAAAAAATAATACTTTATTGTAACCCAAACGTTATGTATTTTGTTATTCCTTTTTTTCGTAAAAGTTCAGGTGCAGCTCTATCTCTTGTCCAAGATTTATCCCTTTATAGCCAAAGTAAACTTTCATAAATTCAGTTTTTTTCTTTAGGTATTTCTTGAAAATAAATTTCTTATAAATATAACAAAAGTAATCAGGACTGTTATAAAAGGCACAACTCGCCATTTCTTGAGTATATATCTAACGGAAACAACGATGAGACAAAAATGATGTAGAAAATGATGAAAAAAAGATTTAATTCACAATAACGCCATCTTGAAAATATCTGCGCCCTTGATCGTGTTATGTAGCTACCAAGGCTGAAAACGATAACATTGATAAACAACGTTAAATATTCATATAAATATTTGATTTACGGAAATTGTATGGAACCTTGATGTTTCCATTAAAATTTCAGATGATTATTCTGTATGATGTAATTATTTAATAGTCATTTTTTGGTTCAGAATGTAAAAAAAAGACACCCGAAATTATGAAACAATTTTGCTTTATTTTAGTCATGTATTATTAGAATCTTTAATTTTCATCACTTACCATTAATGACTACAAATATAGATTATGTAGAACACGTAATATATATTAACATCCATGTCATAGGATATTTTTTAATACTAATATGTGTATTGTATGACTATTATTTGATTCTATATAACAAACAAGCTCGAATCGTCGCCCAGTGGTAACTTATGCAATTTGCTTGTAAGAACACACAGATTCAAATCCTGGTCCAGCCATAAATTCAACACTATAAATTCTACAGGTTTTAATAAATATATAAGTTACTACTTTTAGAAAGGAGGACATCCCATGGTGATTACATATAATAACATGTGTAAATCGTATCACATCGATAGATATGTTACCTTATTAGAAGTTTTAATTATTTTGCCATAAGAAAATGAATAAAATGAATTGTAATGAGGTGCCTTAGATATCCCTTAGAAATCTTCTGAGAAGGCATTGCCCTCCATAAACTCCCGTGGACTATTCGTGGCGTGCATAAAAAGAAAATAAGTGTCAACGATGTTCAACAAAAAAAATATTGAAAAAATTAGCATTTTAAATGTTGCTTTTTATGGGCCTGAATGGCCGAGTGGCTAGCGCTCTGGCGCTCGGTACCACAGGTTTCGGGTTCGAGTCCCGGAGGTGCCATGGATGTTTGTAGTGGTTCGGAATCCACTTTAAACCATAGGTCCCGGTCCTAATAGGATCGTAGAGCGTTGTGGGGGCATTGTTACTCCGCGTCCGTGACTTATCTTCAAGTTACACGGGCCCTCTATGTAATGAAAAAGTGAGTAACATATGTGCAGCGTTTGCGTTAAGGCGTCCAAGACCAAGCTGTCTAAGTGTTTGCTAGCTGCATTAGAACAAAAAAAAATGTTGCTTTTTATTAAATTCTTATTTTCCAAGTGAAATATGCATAACCAACAACTTATAACTCTCTTTTAAAGACATGCCAGAACATGTTTTATTCATAGTTTATCCAAAATATATGGTTTATGAATACGAAATTCATACATTATTCAAATTTTGCACATTCGAGTTTCATGTAACGACACATTTATTATCGATATATAAGCAGACACAATTTAAGAATATTATTTCTATAAATTTAGGTAGGTAATTATTTTGGTTAAAATTCATTTGTTGCTACTCTTAATGCGTACAATAATAGGATGGATAGTGATGAGTTTGTTTATGCAAATTGAATCGAGATCATGAAAGTATTATTTTTTATCATTTTGAAAACTTTATAAAAATATTTGCATCAAATAAGTTTAAAAATGATGCATATAAAAGTTAAGCAGATAACTAAAAACAAAAATAGTGCTTCCCCATGCATTTGAAAAATAATTGGAGTTTTGCTCCCAATGTAAAATATAATCCAAAAAATTTCGTCTGTTTTCATGTCTCTGTTTACATTCTTTGATATTTAACAATCATATTTCAAATGCAATGCGTAGATGATTTAGTTTACTAAAAAATGTTCATATTGAGATAAAGAAATATGTTCGACTTTTACAATGCATTTAAATAGCGGAAACAGAGATAGAGATAAACAGAGTTCTTTCCATCCTAATATATTATATAAAAGTTTTTTAATATGCATGCAAATACTAAATTATTAAAATATTTTTTTCAATGTAATTTGTTTTAAATATTAAAGAAATTTTGTCTTTGATTTTTCTTTCAGGAAATACATAAATTAAATTAAACCTTTTAAAGTTATCCATATGGCTTTTCCGATAAAAAAGGAATTATAAAAAATATTGAACAATATATCAATAAAATATTCTAATGACTACAAACATGAAAAATGCTTTCAAATACTTTTCTATAATAGGAGTGTGAATGGCCGAGTGGCTAGCGCCCTGGCGCTCGGTACCACAGGTTTCGGGTTCGAGTCCCGGCGGTGCCATGGTTGTTTGTCGTGGTTCGGAATCCACTTTAAAAAGTAGGTCCCGGTCTAATAGGATCGTAGAGTGTTGCGGGGCCATTGTTACTCCGTGTCCGTGGCTTATCTTCAAGTTACACGCGCCCCCTGGATGATGCAAAGTGAGTACGCCTGTGCAGCACTTGCCCAAGACGTCCATGTGTGTGTTTGCCAGCTGGATTTGAAAGAAAAAAACTGTACTATAATATACAAAATTTATATCAGCATTAAAAAATGTATGATTGCAAACTTAAATATTGCGAATTGCTAAGAAAAATTAATTACAGAAATCCGCGACAGTGTTCGAATCAGTAATTTTCTGACTCGAAGTCGGACATCCTATCCTTTCGGATACGCGGAAATAAAATGTCAATTCAAATTAAATAAAAAATTTTTTAAAACTTAAATGAGGTATTTAATATATATAATTATAATTATTATTAATAATTTATTAAAATGATAATAAAGTATAATTAATTAATATTATTTAAAAATAATCATATTTTTTTATAATTCAAGCGGATGAATTCATGTGTACTGTAAATAATAATAATTTTCTTGTGTATTGTATTTTCCTTAATATGTTCATTGCTTATTTTTTATAAATATCATATTTCATTACTTAATACAAAATCCTTTTTAACAAATAACATGTAGGTCCAAAACAACCTATTAGATGAAAATTTAGGTTTCCAAACTAAACGTACTTGTTTCGAAACATGGTGAGTGATCTAGAGCCAAAAGCTTCTACATCTCTACACAAAATAGGTTCAATTAAATTCTATACTAATGCCTAAAATTCCATCTGTGACTTGAGAAGATGAATAGGAATGTGCAGACATACAGATTCCATGTTTGGAGAGATGTCTGTTCCATCTGCCTTGCTGTTTATGGATGAAGTGAAGGGTGCATCCTAATTAACTCTGAATTTCCTAAATATCAACCATAACAGTACTACACGACTGCTGATGAAAATGGCAATTCCAATTCCAAACGCTTTCAATTCAAGAAATTTCAATGGAATTTCAAGCAAAAAATTTTATTGCCATTTTGGCGTTGAAATTTTTGAAAAAGTTGCCATTAAAATATTTGACATTGGAATTAAATATTTGAAAAAAGTTGGCATTGAAATATTGGCATTAAAATATTTGACATTGGAATGAATTGTATGAAATATTGGCATTAAAATATTTGACATTGGAATGAATTGTATGAAATATTGGCATTAAAATATTTGACATTGGAATGAATAACAATGAAATATTGGCATTAAAATATTTGACATTGGAATGAATTGTATTAAAATGGATTGGCATTAAAATATTTGACATTGGAATGAATTGTATGAAATATTGGCATTAAAATATTTGACATTGGAATGAATTGTATGAAATATTGGCATTAAAATATTTGACATTGGAATGAATTGTTTGAAATATTGGCATTAAAATATTTTGAAAAGTTTATTTTTCTCGAGTCACGGCACATTCTGATGAACAAAAACTAAGAAATGTTTTCAGCTCTTCAAAAGAAATTATATTGAATTTAAATATTAATTTAATACATTCTCTGATTATTCATAAACATTCAAATATTAAGAGATATTTTTCAGTAAATTAAAACGAAAAACTGAATTTTTTTGAAAACTTTTTTTTTTTGTCTGCATTTTATGTATGTAATCTTCAGCTGTAAAGTTTGAAATGATTCATGGAAAAATATAGGCCAAATATGTGTACATTAAAATTTCACTTTGTGATGTACAATTAAGAATATATGTATAGATATATATATATACCCTGAAGTGAAGGTGTCCGTGTTAGCTATATTATAAATATGGGGCATAATGTTATTTACTAGAAGTAGAATTAATACATCCGATGACTTATAATTAAAAATGATGTAAATGCCATTACTTAAATTCACTAAATTAAGTAACAGTTAATCTCATTAACACATCAAATTCTATGAAATTCAATAATTATAAAATACTAGTCTTGACAATTTGTATTGCCATAGAACAAAAAGGATTTTCTATCATAATAATCGATCTCAATTTAGTGTTCCAAGAAACTAATGTGATAAAGTATATTAAAGTAAATCTCTTGAATATAAATATATAATTTTTGTAATATATTCAAATGTTTTTGGCATTCTTAAACATGGATTAGATTTCGAATAAGAGTAATGAAAAGTATTTTATATCAGGTATTTTATATCATATGCAGAAGTTCTTATAAATGTTTTATTCAATAAATATGGAAATTAAAATAAAAATTTTATTTTTCTACCTGAAAGTCCTCTCTATAAGTAATTATAAAATTGTCACATGACAGAATTTATTAATGTTTTAGTAGTTTTATAATGTAATAAAAAATGTCTCCCAGGCATTGTAAATAGCTACTAGTAAATTTACTTTAACTTATAACTTTGTCTGTCAAATAATTGAACAAATAAAAAAGATCTGTAAAATGCTACATTTCAACAACATTTTTACCATAATATACCATAGTCTATTGGGAATTTTTGGTCGATAAATTTCTCCTATAAAGAGAGAAAAATAATAAATGTCAATAATAAAAGGGACTATTGTGAAGTAATATTAGAAATTAATTCTGTTTCCCTTTTTTAGAAGAATTATTGAATTTATCAAATTACAAAAACCTTTTGCTTATTATTTCCAAATTAATACCTTTTTAAAGATAATATTGACTTTTCTTTTCCTCTTATACTTACTACAATGTTTATCTACCCAAAACAATAGCTGCTACCGAGGCGCATTCAAACGTCATCATAAGAAAAAGATTTGTGGTATCTCCTTTTTCTTGTTAAGCATGCCCTACTACCCATTTTTTAATCATCCAGGAAAATGTAGGGCAAGCCTTCATCATTTTTGTGCAATTTCTAGAATAATCAACAAGAGGAAAATGAAGATCAAAATTCCTCTGCACTTGCTCTATTAAAAAAAAAAAAATGCAAATTTATACAAAATAAATGCAATTTTTACCATATATCAAAAATCGAATGGTTAATCAACAGATTAAATTTTTTTAAGTTTACATGTAGAAGTATAAAATATTTTCAGACATTTCATTAAGAAAAAATATATATTTAAAAAATTAAGACCTTATATCGATTAAATTGGATTATTGATCACACAAAAAGCTATCTCTTGCAAAACTTATTAAAAAAGAAGTACTAACATTTATTAATAAAGAAATCTTTTGAATGAATACACGGAAAAAGTGACGCCCTATTTTGCACATAGAAAAATGACGCCAATAATTCAACAAAATTTAATGAGAAAATCTCTGCATCAATTCATGAACAACATAATAAAATTCCGCTATACTTTTAAAAAGACTAGCTAATTTTTTTTTCTTCTTCTTCTTTAAGAAACTGTCGTTCTTGTCGTGTTTTTGTCTGTTTGTTTCTTTTTTACACATTGCTTTTTTTTCTTTGTCAAATTACGGCTTTTCAAACGCTATTAAAAGATGCCTTCAAACACCCTTTGAAAAAAGAATGTTGAAAAAAAAATCTTCATCGTATCTTACTTTACTTCTGAGATTGACAGTTTTGAAGTTATCAAGATTCCATCATTCTGACATGTCTTTCTATTGAATTTATCAGTTTTCCACTCTAATGCATTCACTCTATGGATTAGAGATTGGTTTAAAAACACAAGATTGTATACGTTCTTTTTCTTCTCTTCATACATGTTCATTACAAAGGTTTTGCCAGTGTTATGGAAATTGATGCAAAATATGTTTTTTTTCCTCCAATTCCGTGCACTGTGAGCTAAGGTCATACATTAAAATGGCAGATATAAACGGATGTTGCTTTTCCTCTGATGAAATAAGCATGGTTCATAATTAATATCTCATATACCACCAAATGCAAAAGCGTTAATGAAAAGCAATATTGAAGAAGATGGGCTGTGTTTAAAAATTATGTATATAGTTCAGTGAATCGTTTACAAAATTGACATTTTGTTAAATTCCAATCGCTGAACCGTAACAAGCTATTTTCTGAAGAAAATCGTAAATATTTCTGAAAGAAACTTTTTGTTGTACTTTACTTCTGATATTGACAATTTTGAAGTTATCAAGATTCGATCATCATATCTATTGTATCTTCAGATATGTTATATATATTGTATCTGATATAATGTATCTATTGTAATCGATATGATATATCTATTGTGTATCTTTTTTTCCCACTCAATGGATTTGAAAATGGTTTAAAAACACAAGATTGGATATCTTCTTTTTCTTTATACACGTTCATTACAAAATCTTCTCCAATCTTATGGAAACTGATATAAAATATGTTTTTTTTTCCTCCGATTCAATGCATGTACAGTAAAAGAATATTAAAGTCATACATTAAATTATTAAAAACATATTAAAGGCAGATATGTAGCATATGTTGCTTTTCGTCCGATGCAACATAGATGGTTCACAATTAATGTCTGAAATACCACCAAGTGCAAAAGCATCAAGGAAAAAGCAATTTTTAAGTAAATCTGTTGTGTTCTAAACTGATGTCAATAGTGCAATGATTATTTTAAAAAACGACATTTTGTTAAATTCCAATCACTTATCAGTAACAATGTGTATATCCTGCTATTTACTGAAGAAAACCTTAGATATTTCTGAAACTGTTGTTTACTTTTTTTGTTGTACTACTAAGATTGACAGTTTTGAAGTTATCAAGTTTCCATCATTTTAACAGGCATATCTAT
The DNA here is from genome assembly GCA_021605075.1 of Caerostris darwini. Taxonomy (NCBI): domain Eukaryota; kingdom Metazoa; phylum Arthropoda; class Arachnida; order Araneae; family Araneidae; genus Caerostris; species Caerostris darwini. Next base: position 125,614 of record BPLQ01004762.1, read on the forward strand.
TGAACTTATCAGTTTTCCCCTCCAATGCATTCACTCTATGGCTTTGAGATTGGTTTAAAAACACAAGATTGGATATGTTCTTTTTCTTCATACATTTTCATTACAAAATTAACTCCAGCCTTATTTAAATTGACGTAAAACATGTTTTTTCCCTCGAATTCCATGCACCTGAGGTCATACATAATGGCAGATATGTAGCAGGTGCTGCATTTCATTTGACGAAACAAAGAGAGTTCACAATTAATGTCTCAAATACCACCAAGTGCAAAAGCCTCAAGGAAAAAGCAATTTTTAAGAAAACCTGCTGTGTTTAAAAATGATGTCTTTAGTGCAATGATTATTTTACAAAAATTACATTTTGTTAAATTCCAATCACTTATCAGTAACAATGTATATAAATCCTGCTATTTACGGAAGGAAATTGCAGATATTTCTGCAAAGAAGCTTGCTTTTATTTCTGCAAAGAACAATTTTCTTGAGCTATTTTCTCTTATACTCACCACAACGTTAAGCTATCAAAAACAATAGCTGCTTCGGAGGTCCATTCTGGCATCATCACAGAGAAAATAATATATCATTTTTTTTTTCTTAACATACATGTAACATACCATACCATTTTTTACCATACTCTTTCTTCAAAGAAACTTTTTGCTGTACTTTACTACAGGGATTCACAGTTTTGAAGTTATCAAGATTCAATTATTCTGACAGGCAGATCTATTGAATTTATCAGTTTTCCACTGTGAGATTGATTTAAAAACACAAGATTGAATATATTATTTTTCTTCATACATGTCCACTACAAACTCTTTGACAGTCTTTTGGAAATTGATGAAAAATATGTTTTTTTTCTTTCGAATTCAATACACTGTAGCCTGAAGTCATACATTAAAATGGCAGATATAAAACAGGTGTTGCTTTTCCTCTGATCAAACCAAGACAGTTAACAATTAATGTCTCAAATACCAAAAAATACAAAAGATTGAGGAAATTACAGTTTTTTAAAAGATGGGTTGTATTTAAAAATGATGTCTATAGTTCAATGATTCTTTTACAAAAATGGCATTTTATTAAATTCCAATCACTGATCAGTAACAATGTATGCTATTTTCTGAAGAAAATCTGAGTTGTTTCTAAAAGCAACTTTTTCGTTGTATTTTATTCCTTCCCTTAAAAGCATGTTACTTTATGATTTTGTTTGTCAATGCAGATAAAAATATCCCTCTGGGCTCCCACCTAAAAAAAGAAAAAAATCACTTCATACTATTTCGCCTCTGAGGTTGACAACTACGAAGTTATCATGATTCAATCGTTTTGATGCATCCATACATTGTGTTTATTCGCCTGCATTGATTTTTCGCGCCGTGCGCCCGTTTTATGGCTTCGGGAACTTGTGTACAAATACAACTTGATTTGATGTATGCCATTTTATGCGCCCTCTCCTCTGGGGATTTGCAGAAAGAATTGCATTACACTAAGAAATTGAATCGAACTCCCCCACGAAATACGCAAATTCGGTTTTCCTTTCAGGCAGCAAAGTGGAAAAATGTATTACAGGGAGAAAAGAAAACATATCGGAAAATGTTGATATTTTTTTTTGTCCCCTTCAATCACAAGTCACTGGATGAGCAGCATAAAAGTTCAACTCAAATTTAAGGTGAGGGTTGTTGCAGATGGATTTTCCTATCTGGTCTTAAATGGCATTTTTAATCGATGCTGGTTATTTGAAAAGGAATGATTCCTGTCTCTAAGCGTTTGATTGAATTTTCAACGGATTGTTTATTTATATGTTTGTTTTCATGTGCATTTTTCTTTTCGTTTATTTATTTTTTATTATTTTCTTTTTAATCGAAGATGAGAGCAGTCGGTTTACTCTCTGCTCTTAAATAAATTTTTTTTAATCGATGTAACTAATGACGTCATAAATGACATTTTTTTTTAATTCTTAAATGACATATTTGATGACAGTGAAATTTTTAATCGTTGTTAGTTATTGAAAGGGGAAGATTCGTGTCTCTAAGCATTTGGTTGAGTAGGTGTTACTTCTCTTCTGGTAAAATAAAGAAGATTCACAATTAATGTCTCAAATACCACCAAGTGCAAAAGCATTAATGAAAAGGCAATATTTAAGAAGACAGGCTAGGTTTAAAAAGGATATCTATAGTTTAGTTATTCTTTGACAAAAATGGCATTTATTAAATTCCAATCACTGATCAGTAACAATGTATATATTCTGCTACTTACTGATGAAAATCGTAGATAGTTCTGAAAAACACTTTCTGTTTTACTTTAATTCTGAGATTGACAGTTTGAAGTTATCAAGATTCATCATTCTGATAGGTCTATCTATTTAAATTATCAGTTTTCCACTCCAATACATTCATTCTATGGCTTTGAGATTGGTTTAAAAACACAATATATGGATATGTTCTTTTTCTTCATACATGTTCATTATACGGTTTTCGCGAGTCTTATGGAAATTGATGTAAAATATGTTTGGTTTACCTCGATTTCCATGCAATGTGGCCTGAGGTCATACATTTAATTGGTAGATATGTAGCAGGTGGTGCTTTTTCTCTGATGAAACAATGAGGTTTCACAATTAATGTCTCAAATACCATCAAGTAAGGAAAACGAAATTTTAAAGAAAACAGGCTGTATTTAAAAATGCTATCTGTAGTTCAGTGATTAAAGTTACAAGAAAAACATTTTATTAAATTCCAATCACTGATCAATAACAATGTATATATCCAGCTATTTTCTGGAGAAAATCATATTTTGTTTTACTTTACATTTTTTGTTGTACTTTACTTCTGCGATTGACAGTTTTGAAGTTATCAAGATTCAATCATTCTGACAGGCATATTTATTGAATATATCAGTTTTTCATCGCAACACATAAAACGCCTCAAAATGCAATTTTTAGGATATTGGGCTGTCTTTAACAATAATGTATATAGTTCAGTAATTATTTTACAAATATGACATTTTTGTTAAAATCCAATCACTTATCAGTAACAATGTATACATCCAGGTATATTTTGAAGAATATCGGAGATATTTCTAAAAGTAACTTTTTGTTGCAATTTATTCTTTCCCTTAAAAGCATGTTACTTTATGATTTTGTTTGACAGTGCTGATAAAAAAATCCCACTGGCTCCCAGCTAAAAAAATAAAAACAAAATAAACAAAATCACTTCATCCTATTTCGCATCTGAGGTTGACAACTACGAAGTTATCAGGATTCAATCGTTCTGACGCATCCATACATTGTGTTTATTCGCCTGCATTGATTTTTCGCACCGTGCGCCCGTTTTATGGCTTCGGGACTTGTGTACAAACACAACTTGATTTGATGTATGCCTTTTTTATGCACCCTCTCATCTGGGGATCCGCAGAAAGAATTGCATTACGCTAAGAACTTGAATCGAACTCCCACACGAAATACGCAAATTCGGTTTTCCTTTCAGGCAGCAAAGTGGAAAAATGTATTACGGAGAGAAAAGAAAACATATCGGAAAGCGTTGATCTTTTTTTTTCCCCTCCTTCAATCACAAGTCACTGGATGAGCAGCATAAAAGTTCGACTCAAATTCAAGATAAGGGTTGTTGCAGATGGATTTTCCTATCTGGTCTTAAATGGCATTTTTAATCGATGTTAGTTATTGAAAAGGAAAGTTTCGTTTCTCAAAGCATTTGATTGAATTTTAAACTGGCTATTTATTTATTTATTTACATTTTTGCTTACATATGCATTTTTTTCCGTTTATTTATTTATTATTATTTTCTTTTTAATTGAAGATGGGGGTTGTTACAGTCGGTTTATTCTCTGCTCTTAAATAGCATTTTTAATATGTAAGTAATGACGTCTTAAATGACATTTTTGATGACAGTGGCATTTTTAATCGTTGTTAGTTATTGAAAGGGAAAGATTCGTGTCTCTAAACATTTGGTTGAGTAGGTGTTAATTCTCATCTGATCAAACAAAGAGGATTCACAATTAATGTCTCAAATACCACCAAGTGCAAAAGCATTGGAAAAATTACAGATTTTAAGAAGACGGGTTTTGTTTAAAAATGTCTATGGTTCTGTGACTCTTTTACAAAATTAAATTTGTCAAAACCCAATCACTGATCAGTAACTATGTATGCATCCTGCTATTTACCGAAGGAAACAGTATTTATTTCTAAAATGAACCTTTTTTTACTACTCGCATTGACAGTTTTGAATTTATCAAGATTCGATCATTCTGACAGGTATATATATTGAATATCATAGTTTTTCAACGCCAATGCATTCATTCTATGGCTTTGAGTTTGGTTTAAAAGCAAAAGATTGGATATGTCTTTTTTCTACAAACATGTCCATTAATAAATTTATCCAGTCTAATGGAAATTGATGTAAAATATGTTTTTTTTCCTCGAAATCCATTAACTGTGGCCACCATAGGTTACAGTTAATGGAATTCGAAGTCATACATTAAAATGACACATACATAGCAGGTGTTGCTTTCCCTTTGTTAAAACAAAGATAGTTCCTAATTAATATATCAAATACCACCAAGTGCAAAAATATTAAGAAGGTGGGCTGTGTTTAAAATTGAGGTCTGTAGTTCAGTGATTCATTTACAAACAGGACATTTTGTTAAATTCCAATTACTTACCAGTAACAATGTATAACATCCAAATATTTATTTTCTAAAAGAAACATTTTGTTGTACTTTATTATTTCCCTTAAAAGCATGTTACTTTATGATTTTGTTTGTCAATGCCGATAAAAATATCCCTCTGGTTCCCACGTAAAAGAGGAAACAAAAATAAAATAAAAAATCACTTCATCCTATTTCACATCTGAGGTTGACAACTACGAAGTTATCATGATTCAATCGCTTTGATACATCCATACATTGCGTTTATCCTGCATGCATTGGGTTTTCGCACCGTGCGCCTGTTTTATGGCTTCGGGACTTGTGTACAAACACAACTTGATTTGATGTACGCCTTTTTTATGCACCCTCTGATCTGGGATGGGCAGAAAGAATTGCATTACGCTAAGAAATTGAATCGAACTCCCACACGAAATACGCAAATTCGGTTTTCCTTTCAGGCAGCAAAGTGGAAAAATGTATTACGGGGGAAAAGAAAACATATCGGAAAACGTTGATCTTTTTTTTTTCCCTCCTTCAATCACAAGTCACTGGATGAACAGCATAAAAGTTCGACTAAAATTGAAGAAGAGAGTTGTTGTAGTCGGTTTTGTATTCGGTTTTAAATGACATTTTTAATCGATTCTAGTTATTGAAAAGGAATGATTCGTGCCTCTAAGCATTTTGTGTTGAATTTTCGACAGATTATTTATATATTTATTGTCATTTTTTGTTTAGAAAAAAATATTTATTTTTAAAAAAAGAAAATGAAGATGAGGGTTGTTGCAGTCGGTTTGCTATCTGGTCTTAAATGACATTTTTTATTAATGCTAGTTGTTGAAAAGGAAAGATATGTGTTTCTAAGTATTTCGTAGAATTTTTAACGGATTATTTAATTATTAATTTTTATTTTTATTTTATTTATTTATTTGTTTATATTTTTGTTTATTTATTTATTTTTATTTGTGCTCATTTATTTTTTTTTTTAAATTTTGTTTAAAAAAAATTATTTTAAAAAAATAAAAAATAAAAATTGAAGATGAAGACTAATGCAGTCGGTTTGCACTCTGGTGTTAAATGACATTTTTAATCGATGTTAGTTATTGAAAAGGAATGTGTCGTTTCTCTAAGCATTTGGTCGAATTTTCAACGGATTATTTATTTACATTTTTGTTTAATTTTTTTTTTTTTATTTTTGTTTATTTTGATTTTACCCTTTATTTATTTTATTTTTGCTTAGAAAAATATTATTTAAAAAAAAAATAATAATTATAGAAATAAAAATAAAATTTTTAATTTAAAAAACTTTATTTTTGTTAAAAATAAATAAGTTTAATTTATTATTGTGCAACTATTTATTTTTTTTATTTAATTGAATTTCCTATTTACTGTAGAATTCTGAGAGGATTCCTCGAACCTTGGCTATATAAAACTACAATTTTATAATTAACTTTTATCATTAACTACTGTCCTGAAAATCAAATTAAATCAAATTAGAGAATAAATATTTAAAGCGTTTCTGTATTCCCAGAATTACAATTCTGAATTTTTTTTCTAAAAAAAGAATTTCAAAGTAAAAAAAAAAATGTATAAAAAAGTGCAATAAAAGTGTTTTAGAAATATATTAACAGTTTTAGGTGATTAAGGATTTGCAAAATATGTGGTATATTGTGCTCTATACATGTTCAATTTCATACGTAAATGTAACGTTTAAAATACTCTGAAATCAATATTATAATCTATATATGTTCTTGTTTTTTTTACTTTTATTGCTGCAAAATAAAAAGTAATTAAATTAAATGCTTTATTTTTATTTATACGAACTTAGTTAAAAGAAATACTTAACTGTTAAGAATCAAAAAGACTTTTTGAGTTACTAGGTTTGAGCTTCTTGTTGAAATTAAAAATAAAGGACAAATATATATTATAAATAGTTTTTATTTTTACTGTTATGTATTATTAACAATTGAGTATGTTTTCTTTATAAATATTTATTCTTGGAAGTTAAAAAACAATTCCAATAAATTCTCATAACCATCATTTAATGCAATGTATATAATGAACGTGTTCAGTTAAAAATATATTAGTTAAACTAGTACCATTACTCCACCGGGTAATGCTCAGTTTTGTTGACACAACATCTCCATATATGTATAAGATATATTGTTATTCGATAGAGAGATAGAGAGCTGAACTTGTTTATTTGGTATGTGGAATGGTATTTAAAGCTTTGTTTGCCCGTGCCTGACAATTTGTTAATTGTCAAAATTAATACGTGCTGTCAGTTTTCTGAGAATTTAACTTCTTGAAATTTATTATATAGCAAATTGAGTAACTAAATGAATATGAAGTAAAATATGAAATAAGGAAAAATATTAAACTATTTCCCTTTGTTAATGTAATATATCCATAAATATTTTCTGTATATTACATATACTAAATTCATAATACATATAATAATAATTACATATAATAATTAAATAATAAATTATATGTTATTATTTTTTACATATTCAGGTATTTCAAGTTCTAGAAGGCAATAAATCATCATTCAAATTATTATACTAGATTGTTTAATAAAGGACATGGAATGAAACAAAAAAAAAATTAAAACTATAATTTCACTTTTTTTAAAAATTAAAACAATATCTAAATGATAATAGTCTTATATTAATAAAAAGCTAAAATTGATGTTTCAGAATTTATGTAATTTATTATTATTATAATAATTTCCATATACTACCTTTCAAAACATATTTATATTTATATTATTTCATTTTAATATTTAATATTTTTTCTAATTTTGTACATTATACATCATATTAGAATTGACAAATTTTTGATGAATACATTGGATATAGTTATATGTTTCAATAATAAATATCAGTTTCATTTTTAAAAAAACGCACACATTCAACCTTGAATTCAGAAAAAAAAATTGCAAAGAATACTTTTATCATTCATGAGAATATACCATCTGCTACTTTTGTAGACTTTTGTGCACAAAATACTTCAGCTATGCTGCTAAATGCATTTTCACGTGATATTTATGAGAACAAAAAAAAAATACCGATATTTCTTTCGATATTTTTCATAGCATCCATACTACAGCGGTCGATTGCTGCCCAAAACCGCTGCAATCATTTATCACTTTTTTTTTACCTTGACAAGACTAACTTTTTATAAACGGATACATTTCATTTTGTTATAGCTCACGAACAATACAAAAGGATTTTTCTTCTTTCGAAAAGCAAGTTTGGATTTTTTTTTCTAAATTCGTAAGATATTTATCCATTACTTCGATGAACTCATTAATATAAATGGGAATAATTAATTAATTCACATTAAAAATATAATTATATCGATTCAATAAGTAATAGACACGCAAATATTTAAATGTCTTTTTATAAATAAATACATCTCATAATGTAATTTCCAACGTCCTTTAGAAACAATGAAGTGAGACTAATGACTAAGTGTTTTAATAATTAAATGTTGAAATAACATAAAAATGTAAAAGAAATTTTTAATAAAAAAAACGTTTACGTACAGGTCGTCAAATAATGGAATGAACGAAACATGTCTGCTTTTCAGTAGCATTCATTAGCTTTTTTTAATTTAATTAGAACTCAAAAACTGTATGTGTTTTTATTAATTATGATTAAATAAAAATAATTTTTCGTAATTTTTGACTACGAGATACATAAAAAAGTAAATTTAAAAAAAATTGGGCTTCTATGTGTTACAGCATTTTAATATTTAGGAAATACAGACAGACAAATGTCTCGCTAAAACTGATTGGAAAAAATAATGTGCATTATCAGCTCAAAATGCAAATCAATTTAATTTTGATTCCATACAATAGATCACAAAACGAAAGCTTTAAAATTTTATAATAAGGCTTTGATGACATGAATATTAATGATATGAAAAATATTAGTGAAATTAGAGACTCATAAATTATATTTGATGGCAAAAGCATCTAGGATTAAGCAAATAAATTCAAAAAACAATAATTCGTAAGGTTACAGAAAATCTAAAAACACATAAAGCTTCAGACAATAAAGTGGAGGCACAAAAAGGATTAGTCAAATTGATAGATTAATCCAACAATTAAAGCTGTATATTCTAAATAGAGATGTATCGTTTAAAAAAAGCCACTATTTAACAAAGAATTCAAAGTCATATGAAATAAAATATATAAATCAATAAATATTGGCTTGAAAAACAAAGTTTTGTAATTAATTTTATGAAATTTGATTTTTTTTTCAAGGAAAATATAAAATAGTACTTATACAGTCATTTCCTTTTTGCATACTTATTAGGTGGTCCACATAAAATGATTTAAGGAAATTTTAATATTAGCAGGCGTTATTTAAAATTTTTATCTACCAGTATTAAGAGTGTTATATATCATTTTATTCTTTGCTTTGCTGTATTCCTTATTTTATTCGAATACAATTTTGAGATTTTTAAACACTAAACAAATTACGACATGAAATTCTAAAAAATAGGAATCATTTTTCAGTATGAATATAAACTTAAAAATTCTTCTATGCAAGTTTTGGAATGTTATTTACATTTGGGAAGGATTTACTAAATAATGTTATGGAAGCAAAAGTTGGAACTACTCCTACAATTACTGATAGAGATTTTGGTGTTAATCTTGAAGCATGCATATAAACAGTTTCGAAACACCTTGCTGCTCTTGGAAAGATGTAAAAAATTGATGGGTTCCACCCAAGTTGAAAGATAGGCAGAAATTGAAACGCTTGCAAATTTGTCCATAATTCAACATTCAGCGAAGAAATTACTTCTTTTGGAACTATATCATTACTTATGATGAAAAGTGGATACTATACGATATTCGTAATCCTTCAGCACGTTAGTTGGAGACATAAACATGTACCCAAACCAAGTTTTGTATAGAGAGAAGGATACACTTCAGTAGAAACTAAGGAGAATTTTCTGTTATAGTTAACTAGGAATAGTTATAGCCAACGGCCGTACCATGCTGAATATACCGGTTCTCGTTAGATCACCGAAGTTAAGCATCATTGGGCGCGGTCAGTACTTGGGTGGGTGACCACCTGGGAACACTGCGTGCCGTTGGCAAATTTGGGACCTGAATGGCCGAGTGTCTAGCGCTCTGGCGCTCGGTGCCACAGGTTTCGGGTTCGAATCCCGGCGGTGCCATGGATGTTTGTAGTGGTTCGGAATCCACTTTAAGCCGTATTTCCCGGTCTTCTATGACTGTAAGAGCGTCACGGAGCAAAAGTCAGGCTTCTACCTACGGGTGCTCCATCACAACAGAAGCTGCTTCCTTCCCCTTCAATCATGAGTCCCTATGGGCTCGTGGGCTTGGCCAGCCAAGTGGGATAAGAAACAGCAACAACAACAACAGGAATAGTTATAACAAATAATGCACAGTATTATTATCAACAAATTGATACTGTGCATCAGAAATTGCTGCCATTAGAACCAGAGTTGCGAATATAAAAAGTTATCCATATAAATTAAAGATCTCCTGTTTCGCAAATTTTATCCAAAAACTGAACGCAGCCTGGCGATCAATTGGCTAGCGCTCTAGCCTTTGGTGCCACAATCTTCAGGTTTGAATCCTGGCGGTGGCATGGATGTTTGTTAATGGTTCAGAACCCACGTTAAACTGTAGGGCCAATCTAATTATCTTAGAGTGTGCAAAAAAAGACCGTAGAGTGAGAAACTAAACCAAAAACTGTACTAGTGTAAATATGAAGTTCTGCCTTGACCACCGTATTCGCGAGACTTGTTTCCTACTGACTACCAATTCTTGAAATATTTTAAATCATTTTTAAATATTGATGAGTAAAGTTTTAGTTTGAGGAGGAGTTTTTAAAGATTGACAATCACTAGTTGTTAAAATATTCTTTACTGAATTTATTGGCTTAAAACAAAGTTACTAAGACCGGTTTGAAACTAGCATAAAATGCTTTGTAATCCACGAGAGAAGTGCATTGATATAAATTAGCATATTTCGATTAATTATATTCAAACAATTTGCGTTTATGACCTTTCAAAAATTGTACACTCAAAAGTTCATTTCATATGGAGTAACCCATGAATATTGGTTGTTCATTTTTAAAAATATATGCATGATATCCCAAACTATATATTTGCAATTTTCAAAATTCAATAAAATACGAATAACCGAGATTTTCTTATTGAATAAATGTCTTTTTCTGAATAGCAATAACATCATTTCTATTTGTAAACATTTAATCGATAAGATATTTTTAATCGACATCTATAAAATACTGAAGAATAGATGTTCCCAATGGTTATTCTATTTATAATTTTTATTTCATCAATGCCAAGAATTATCCAATGATAAACAGTCTTTTTATCGTATCAATAAAAAGATATATCATATATATCCTTCGATGATATATATAACATATATCAGCGAAGGCTTAGACAATTTTGAAACAATATATGTTGTATAAAAGTAATGATGCATAAAATGTGTAAACACTATAATAAAACTTTGATTTTTGTTTTCTTTATATAATAAAACAAACAGGAATACATAACTTTGTTATTAATGAATGTTTGAAATTGTAAAGATACTCTCTGGTTTCAGGGTATTATTTAGGAATAATAAAAGGAAGAGTATGAAATAACAATATAAATTAATGGGTATTAAAATATTTATTTTGCGGTTTTTTGATAAAATGCTCATTTATAAATGGTTGGCAGTAGGGTAACTATTTTTATATTACTTGAAGCAATTTCCCAGTATATGAGGAAAATTTCCGATAAAATAAATAGAATGATCATTTAATTTTTTTGTGAGCACATCAGGACCATTACAGCTGACAAAACGAATTATCTTCACAAGCAGTTGACTGCTCTTTTCAATTATATTTTTTCCTCAATCCTAAACACAGATCCCCACCTTCCCTCCCTAACAAAAGGATACCATTATTCGAAAAGGAATGCCTCGAATGCGGTTCGAACATTTTTGAGATCCGATGGGCATTTAAAAGAGCGTTTGTTAGGACCCAAAACTTTCGTGTTCTCTTAGTCATGATTCCTGTCGAATTTCATGGCTTAATGCCAAAAGTATTTGAAAAAAAACAACAACTTAAAATTCAGGGGACGACTAATTTTTATTTTGCACAAAGCTGTTAGGGGTAATAGTTCGATTAACAGTGCAGAAAATGCTGTTACTCCCAAAGTATTATGGTATTATGGAAAAGAGGAATTTAAAGAACAGATAATTTATTTTCAATAAAAAGTATTTGAAGGATCTACCATTTTATAGATTTTTAGCATCACATTTTTCTGTTAAAATGATAAAAAGGCCTTCCTTCAACTGGATGTAAAGGCTCTGACCTTTTAGCTATTTTAATTAAATTGAAAACTTATCCCAACATATATATATATATATATATATATATATATATATATACATATATATATATTTATATATATATATATATATATATGAATAATAATAATATATATGTATATATATATATTATTCATAGAGGATTCATAACCACTATTCTTAGTTCTTATTAATATCCTTCTAATAAGAAATAATACAATTTGCTATAGTTTTGGCTGCTTTCTGAATAGTTTTCACATCATTGTCCGTAAAAGTTCAGTGTGAAATTGAGATCAGTGAACCTGAAATTTGACATTTCTACTACTTCAATTTCCACTAGTATTTCTTCATCAACACATACCTATTTTGAAGCTTTTTTTTTCACTTTGTCAAATATTTGCAAGCAAAAATATGAATAATTGCTGATGCATAAAATAAACATTCGTTATTTAATTTTTATTATAGTTTTAGTAAAAAGATTATTAAGGAAAAATATTAATTATAAGCACTGAGCAGGATCATTATTTCATGAGGCACTCTTAATTTTTTTTACTTAAAATTTAAAGACAGGAACTATGATCGGACATCCAACTTTTCCTTTTTAATTAAAGAGCAAACATATTTATTGAAAAATTAAAGGCAGTAATATGTTATTTACATATGTATAATAAATGTTATTGTCATTAAATCTGAAATTAAATATATTTAATCAAAAAAAAAAATGGGAAAAATTTAGATATTAGTTTGAATTTCAAAAAACTTCTTTCGATATTTAATTAATTAAAAATCAAATGAAAATCTAATATAAATGAACTACTTATTTTAAGATTAGAAACCTAAAGTTTTTGAACAGTTTTACAAGCATTTCATGGCCTATGAAACATCTATAAAATTATATGTAAATATTTTTATACAGTATACAGTATATATTTACTATATTATATTTATATATAAAATATTTTTATATCATCATCCTTTCAAAAGCATACACACTAACTTTATTTTATACTACATTCATTCCAGGAATTAAAACCTATCAGAAATGCATTAACATTGATATTGTAAATATTAAAGAAGACTATTGTCTTTCAAGGGGAATGTCTCAGAACAAATGCCGTGAATTTTTATTAACTGTTAAAAAAACTGTATTCCCACCAGCGAGATCTTTATGATTAAATGCCGTTTAACAATTTGTGAAGAATTTACAGTTCTAAGCCAACTTTCCATATGCATTATATTAATAAACACCCAATGATGTCATTCATTTGGCAAAATTTTGTAATGGTTGATAAAATGGCTTTAGTGTCTCTTGTCTTGATAATGCGAAATATTCTGTATGTCTGCCGTTCTAGTAGATATACGGATTTCAAATAAGTACTCGGTTTTCGAAAGCAGCTTTAATCAGGATACATTGGATAACAAATCAAGGAGATTGTTTTGAATATTTTTTTTTTATATTTTAGCAATTGTCATAGTGCATTGTAAGCAAGAGATACAAATTCAAAGTATCAACATAAAAATTCAAATCATAATTCATATATCAACAATAAAATATGCAATTCCGAAAGTTGTTTACTGGCAAAGTTAAACAAGTCTATTCACTGAATAAATTTCGATTATTCTTTTAGATTTACAAAATTCAACACTTGCACAAAACAACATAAAATAAATTTAAAAAAAAGCTTAACTAACTTCAAATAACACCTGGATGGTAATAAAAAAGACAGATAAAGAATTAAATTCCGTAAAAAAGACTTTCAAACGCAATTTAATCTTTAATTAACAGTGCAGCAATAAATATAGGAAAGTAAGCATAATAAACTAACGTTTCTGTAATCACCAAACTTTACAACACCTAATCTTTTCCGAAAAGACAAAAGGAAAAAGTAAATTTAACCAAAGATAGTAAGAATTTTTAAATTTCTACTAATAATTTTTAAATTACTTCTATTTCTTTAAGTGTCAGCAATGGTAATTTAGGAAGGTAAGTACTTATAATATCTATGAATAGCATCGTAGTAGGCATTTTTTTATGTTTTTTTGTACAATATTTCATTTTTATGTTCAATATTGTTTTCTTAGTTCACAGAATTAGTTAAATTCGAAAATATCAATTGTTTTAATTGTGATCAATAATTTTTTATTTCATCTAATTTATTTTTATAATAGGAAAACAATAAAAAATTTAGCTATTCGGATTGCAAAAAAAAAAACAGTACTATTTTTACGGGATCACTCGCCATACAACACATTGCTGCTATTATCACTGAAAATGTCATCACATCTGCCCAGTTATAAGCAATAATGGAAAGTAGATGAAAGTTATTATAAGCAATAATTATCTCGATGCTTTTTGCCAATCTTTCAAGTACTGAAAGAGAACGAGTAAAATTTCTTTAAAACATTAATCGTGATTTTACCAAATATATGCTTTACTCGTGATGATTCCAATTGAATCATGAATATGATATCATACTTTAAAGTGAATTAATCTGATATCATACCTTAATGTGAATTAATGTTATATCATAGCTTAATGTGAATTAATGTTATATCATAGCTTAGTGTGAATAATGTTACATAATATCTTAGAATAATGTCAGGTGTATCAAAATGCGTTTTAATCCAGAATTAAAAGCTGGTTTTCGAACTAGTTAACTTGTGGTGTTGCGAAAAGATAATATGATTCACGATAATATTTGGGATAATTCATTAAAAAACCAACGAGTAAAATTTCTCCTATTGAGAATTATCCGATTTAAAACCTGGTAAAATGGTGAACTGCTAATGACACATTATTAGATTGCTTAAAAAACAAATGTATTATACAATACAAGACATAAAATGCATTTATTATATATTATCATGAATTAAAGTAAGTTCAATTACTTTTATCTGCTTTATTCATTTTAATGAAGAATAGTTACTTTAATTTCAAAACTTATAAATGAATTATCAATAAATAAAAAAAAACTAGATTAAATTAAAGATGCGGAGTGACTATGAGAAGTTTAATTTTGAATACAAACTATTATTTGCGGATATAAGTTATATTCATAAGTTTAAACATTAACTAATTAATAATAATATCTTCTTTATTTACGGGTTATCATATATAGGAATCAGAAAAAAATTCATAATTAATTTGACAATTATAATAAAATAAACATTTACTTTCATATTTGCAGGCATAAATATTTATAGTTTATAAAATTAAAAATATTAATATTTATTGTCTATAAAACGGCAAATAATATATATTTTTTCAAATATTTTTTGAAGGGTATGATATAATTACAAATTCAACAATATTAAAGAAATATTTATTCCATTTTAATTTTTATTACTTCCAGATATTCCTTTTATTATTTTTAAACAATTTGCCCCAGAATAATAGAAATTGTTATTAATCCCGTTAGTTTGTCATCAAACATACATTTGAGTAAGTCGACTTATATATTTTGCTCTTTATAGATTTTTATATAAAATTTTAGAACTTATTTTCGAAACTAAATTAATTCCAAGTACATGCAAGTACAGTTTATGGTATATACATAAACGAAATCTAATAATCCATGTACATGTTCTAATTACATAGCTCCTGCTTTGATATTCGATTCTGACGGATAGCTAGAACTTTGCATTTATTTATTTAACAGAATAAAAGCTTATAACTCATAACCTACATTAGTTCGAATATTTTTGATGAGAATGTTCAGAATGAATGTGTAAGCCGGAAAGTTCTTCCATTGAGTTAAAGGTCAATTTGAAGAGGATGTAATCCCCTCAGAGGATATAAATAATTAAATGGCAAGGTACTTGACATTTGAAAATGAAATTAATATAATAAACACCATATTATTTACTAGATTAACTTTTCTTTTAATTGAATAAATATATTTTTTTAATATGAACGATTATATCAAGCAGCACAATAAAACTATTTAAAAGGGTTATGTTTATGTTCTAATTAATTCGAGTTTATTGTATTGTGAAACGAACAGAGCATAATTAATTTTTTCATCTATGTCAATGTGTGAAACATTACATGAGGAATAACTGTAACTAGTTTATAAAAGGGTTCTTTTTTATATATCACAGTTTATAGATCTCGACAACTTTTACACTCGGTTCTGATTATATGCAAGTGAAGCACGAAAAACTATATGAGTTATCGTCTAAAAATATAAGATATACAGAAAATGCGAATCAATAAAAGGAAATAATCATTGGTAGAAAAATTTGCAATTAAAGAGGATCCTATTATTTATTATCTGCAATTTAAATTTAAAAACTGAAATAATATCACCATTATATTTTACATAAATAGCTTAATACCAGGAAAAGGCTCAGACTTCGACGTTGTCTGGTATATACAAATACTAATACGGTATTTACAAATACTTATAAAACTGTAGTTGATGATGTTGTAAAACGGATAATTCTCGGAATTTTATGGCTTTGCATAATTCAAATTTATGATTTTTTTAACATTAAAAAAAGATTTTGTCTGCCACAAATAATATCACACAACTAAAAGCTTAGTTTAAATAACTGTCTCTTTTTGTATCATCAATAATATTTATTTTTAATTTTATTCCTATTTTTTGTTTTGTTACAAAAAAATATTTATTTTTAATAATATGACAATTGTTCAATTTACGTATCAAAAGTCTTCTAAAATATGTTATTTTGGAATCGCTGTTATACGAATAAAAATCGTTGCTATATGAAGTGTAGTAAATTCATAACATTTTTAAATTGGTTTTCTGGAGATTAAAAAAGAAATAAGAAAATGTTTGTCTCAGCATGTAACGACTCACGAGCCTGCCATTGCTTGTCTAATGGACAATCTCATCCCAGATAAATTTATCTTTAAAAAATCATACGAAGTGGTCGAAGTAATTTTAAAAATTACGAGATAAGATGCGTCCTATAGTGCATTAAACTAAATCCCTCTATGTTATTTTTTTTTTTCTTTTATCCTACAGATAGATGGCTTTCAAAACATTAGCTATCAGCAAATATTCGTTTCTAGAATTTATTTAGAGCTTTACAGGATTGTCCAAACATGTTCAGCTTTTAAATTGTGCCCTACAAAGAGATTGATGTTAGATAGTGCATTAATATATATATATATATATATATATATGTATATACTCTTGTTTACTACACATTTGTAAAATTAATATAATTTCACGTATAAAGTTTTTTATGCAGATATTATTCCATAATTTATTTTCATTTTATTCTTCTTAAGCTTTAATAAAATAAAAAATAATATAATAAAATACGTTTAGTGGGGCCCATGCAAAGTAAATATGTGCTCACCACAATCTTCAGAAAACTACTACCAAGTTTTCGATTTGGTAGTTTTAATTAAATTGATAACTTTCCTTTTTTTTTCTATAAAAAATAGATAATACAATATATAAAGTTCATCACATTAAAATAAATCGTAATAAAAATATTTTTATCAGCTCTAACAAAGTCCATTTAAAACGTTTCATATTATAAATAGTCTTGAGAGTTGATCTTTTACTTAAACAAATCAGAGTATAAATTTCCAGAGATAATAGTTTCATATAATAAAAATTGGATTTTCTGCGTGGCTGAAATCTATCCACACTAATCAATTGATAGCATTTATTTTACAACAAAAACTACCAACGTCAAAGACAAACATTAAAAAATCAAACGTTAAAAAAACATTTCTGGCTGATTTGCCACTCTAAATAAGAATTAGTCAAAAGAATCACGATTACGAAGGAAATGAAAGTATTAAATTACAATAAACGTTCCTGAAAGTCGAACGTGTTTATCAAAGAAAGAAAATCACGGTGATTGAATTTCAATGACTTGAAAAGCAAACTGGTTTAGTCTTAAACCAAAGATTTCTTTTTCCCAATTAACAATGAAAATTTAAATATCATAGGAGAGGCTTTTTCAACGCATTTATTTTGAGATTAGTCGCCCTACTCGGATCTTTGTTTTTGATGCAGACGTGGCCAACATCCTATGGTAATTACTTACGCTAAAACTTTTCATGTCTTCTAATTAGTTGAAAAGGATCTGAAAGCTGTTCTTTTCTTTTTTTTTTGTCTTCACTTTACTTTCTTTTAGCTTGGTTATTTGTCCATCGAAATTCTTGTCAGCTTGAATTTTTTTTTCTTCCTTTCGTTATTGTTATTCTTTTCTTCTTACACACTTGTAAAATGTCTTTCAGGATAAAAGACGTAAAAGATTTTGGATATCGATATTTTTTTTTTTATTCTTTCAGTAAATGTTGTATGTGTGTACTCGATCCATCCAGGTCTTTCAAGTGATTATAAGAAATCCGAAAATAGCTATTTGTGTTTCTTTTTGTATTGTTCCGAAGGCCATTTAGAGCATTTCAAGCGTTTTCAAGAAAGTTTACACAATTTAAACGACATTGGTTTCAATTATTTTAAAGTGAATCGTGCCTTTCTTCTTAAAGGTTATTTTTTGTTAACTCAAAATTTTTCTCTTTTACACAATGAATTCTCCATCCCTCGTATTGTGGTAGTGAAGCACATTGAAAACGACTTCCTGGTATATATATCCTTGAATTTTTCGTTATTATTTTGAGCTTTATGTATCACACTGATAAATATATGTTTTTAAAATCAAACGCCAGAGTGGCCGGGTAACCGCTTTGGATTTCCTAACAATGTCAGATGGATTTGAATGTTACCAAGCAAAGATAAATCTTATTTACAAAATTTATCTTAAATGTCTAGAGTGGACTGGTCGCCAATGCTTTGGGTTTTTAAACTAAGGGAGCCCGATCTGAAATTCGCTGAGCAGAAGTAAATCTTGTTTGTAAAATTTTTGCAAGGCTGGATATGATTGATGGATAATCCAATCCAAAATTCAATAATAATAATTAAATTAATAATAAGTTCCCTATAATTGTTGGTAATTAATATATGTCGAGTATGTGTATTTGATCCATCCAGGTCTTTGATGAGATTATAAGAGAGATAAAATAGCTAATTTGTGTTTCTTTCGGTATTAATCTGAATGCCATTTAGAGCATTTCATCCGTTTTCAAGAAAGTTTACACTGAACTAACACAACTGTTAGAGACATAAGTTTCAATTATTTTCAAGTGAATCTTGTCTTCCTTTTTAAAATTTATATTAACTAAAGAATTTTCTGTTTTTCTGATACAAATTCTCCATCAATCGTATTGTATCAGTAAGACACATGCGAAATATCCTCCAGATAACTTTGAGTATTTTTCTTTTAATATTATGATCTTCATATGTTACACTGATAAATAAATATTTTTTTTAATTCTTCATCAAACACTAGGGGGGCCAGGTAGACGGCTCTGGGGTTTCCTAACTGTGGGAGAAGGATTGTGATTGTGAAGGAACTGTGTGATTTATCTCATCAAGCAAAGATAAATATTGTTAGTAAGATTCTTGTAGGGCCAGGAAGGCTTCGTGGAAAATCCGTAAATTTCCCTGAAACTGTTCGTAATTAGTAAATGAGGGGTATGTGTACTACTGGATCCATCCAGGTCTTTCAAGTGATTATAAGATATCTGAAAGAGCTCATTTGTGTTTCTGTATCGTTCAGAAGGCCATTTAGAGCATTTCCTCCGTTCTGAAGAAAGTTTACATAATTTAAACAATATGTTTCAATTATTTTAAAGTGAATCTTGTCCTTCTTCTTGAAAAATTGTATTTTGTTAACACAAGATTTTTCTCATATATACAATAAATTCTCCATCTGTCTTATTGGGACAGTAAGGGACATTTAAAAAGGCTTCCTTTTATCTTTGAATTTTTTTCTTTTAAGATTTTGCAATTCATATGTTACACTGATAAATACATGTTTTTAAAATTCTTCATCAAACTCTATGTTGCCCAGGTAGCAGATTTGGGTTTCCTAATTATGGGAGATAGATATGAATTTCATCAAGCAAAGATAAATATCTTATTTGCAAAATTTTTCAAGAAGAATTTTGCTCAGAATGGACTGATATATAACGCTTTGGATTTCCTAACTGATGAAGCCGGTTTTAAAACTCGCTAAGCAGAGAAATTGAGTTTACTAACTGTTGAAGCCGGATTTGAAATTTGTTAAGGAGAGGTAAATCTTATTTGTAAAATCCTTGAAGCACCAGGCAGGTTTGGTGGATAATAAATTGAGTCCCCTAAAATTATAAACACGTTATACATAAATAAACATAACATTGATAAAGACGTTAAAATTTAAGAAGAATATGTGATTTATACTAATAAAATTTGTATGGAACCTTGATGTTTCCATTTAAGTTTCAGATATATACATGTATAGAATAGAGATGATTATTCTAAATGATGTAATTATTTAATAATCATGTTTAGGTTCAAAAAATTAAAAAACATGAAAGTCATCCGAAATTAGGAAACAATTTTTACTTTATTTTTGTTCTGTGTTATTAGAATCGTTAATGTTCATCACTTACGGTCAATCCTTACAAATATAGATTACGTAAAATAAGTAATATATATTATTTTCCAATTCAAGGAATATCTTTTTAACCCAAATATGTATATTGAATAAAATTTGATTCTATATTATAAACAATCCCGACTCGTGGTTCAGTTTAACTCGTGCAGCTTGCGTATAAGAACGCACAGGTAAAAATCCTAGTTCAAACTATAAATCCTACAAGTCGCTGCTTTCAGAAAGGAGGAGACCCGATGGTTATTATGATAACATGTGTAAATAGTCTTACATCGGTAGATAGGATTTTGAGAGTAACATTATTTTCCCATAAGACACAAAACGTGTAGGGCAATCCCTTAGAAGTATCCTCAGAAGTCCTCTGGGAAGGCAATGTCCCATATCAACTATCTGTGGGTCCGTGGTTTATTCGCCGCTTACATAAATAGAACTCAAGACCCAACGATATTCAGCTATATATTTATAATTCAAAATTTTAAATGCTGCTTTTTATTAAATTTTTAATTCCTAAGTGAAATATGCATAACCAACAACTTATAACTCTGTTAAAAAGACATGCCAGAGCATGTTTTATTCAAAGTTTATCCAAAGTTTATGTTTCATGAATACGAAATTTATACAATATTCAAATTTTGCACCTTCACCTTTTATATAACGATACATTTATTATCGATATATAAAGAGGAACAATTTAAAAATATTATTGCTATAAATTTAGGTAGATAATTATTTTGGTTAAATTCATTTGTTGTTACTCTTAATATGTATAAATAATAATATGTGATGAGTTTACTTATGTAAATTGAATCGAATTCATCAAAATACTATTTTTTTTATCATTTTAACAACACTAGCAAAATATTTGCGCCAAATAAGTTTAAAAATGATGCATATAAAAGTTAAGCAGATAACTAAAACAAGAATAGTGTTTCCATGCATTTGAAAAATAATTGGAGTTTTGCTACCAATGTAAAATATAATCCAAACAATTTCATCTATTTCCATGCCTCTGTTTACATACTTTGATATTTAACAATCATATTTCAAATGCAATTCGTAGATGATATAATTTACTGAAAAATTTTCATGGTGAGAAAATAAAATATGTTCGGCTTTTACAATGCATTTATATAGTGGAAACAGAGATAGAGTTAAACATAGTTCTTGCCAAAAAAATATACTATATAAAAAGTTTTTTCTAATATGCATGCAAATCCTAAATTATTAAAAAAAAATTATGAAAATTATGGAAATTTTATCTTTGATTTCTCTTTAAGGAAATTCATAGATAAAATAAAACCTTTAAAATTATACATATGCCTTTACTAATAAAAAGGAATTATAATACATATTGAACAAAATATTAATAATTATTATAATGACTTAACATGAAACTTGTTTTGAAATACTTGTCTTATAATCTGCAAATATAATTATATTATTATAATTACAAACTTAAATATTGCGATTTGCTAAGAAAAATTAATTACAGAAATCCGCGACAGTGTTCGAATCAGTAATCTTCTGATTCAAAGTCAGATGTCTTATCCTTTAAGACACGCGGAGATAAAATGTTAATTCAAATTAAATGTTTTAAAAATTAATTAATAGTTTATTAAAACATCAATAAGCTATTTAAAATTATTTAAGTCATATCATTAAAAGTATTATTAATTATTTATTAAATTAATTTTTTTATAATCCAAACTGATGAATTCATGGATTTCTAGTTAAGCTCTCGTATACTATATTTCTTTTAGTATTTGCACTGCTTATTTTTTATAAACATCATACTTCATTATTTAGTTCAAAATCTTTTTTAACAAATAAGATGTAGGGCCAGAATAACCTATTAGATGACAATTTAGGTTTCCAAACTAAACGAACTTGTTTCGAAACATGGTGGATGATCTAAAACCAAAAGCTTCTGCATCTATACTCAAAATAGGCTCAATTAAATTCTATACTAATGCCTAAAATTCCATCTGTGACTTGAGAAGATGAATAGGAATGTGTAGACAACCAGATTCCATGTTTGGGGAGATGCCTGTTCCATCTGCGTTTGCTGTTTATGGATGAAGTGAAGGGTGCATCCTAATTAATTCTGAATTCCCTGTATCTCAACCATGGCAGTGCTACACGACTCCTGATAAAATACGCCAATATTTTCAATATTGCCATTTAGCATTGAAATATTTGAAAAATTTGACATTGAGATATTTGACATTGGAATGAATTATTTGAAATTGTGTCAGATCAACTCTGCAAAACAAATGATATTAAATTTAAATATGAATTTATCACATTTTTTTATTAATCATAAGCAGTAAATAAAATAAGAGACATTTTTCAACAAATTAAAACGAAGAACTGGGTGTCTGAATTTTATATATGCAATCTTCAGCTATACAGCTTAAATGATTCACGAAAAAAGAATTGGTTAAATATGTGTACATAATAACTTCACTATTGATGTGCAATTAAGAATATATATATATATATATCCTGAAATGTAATTATACGTGTTGAATTTATTATAAATACAGCACATAAATTTGTTTAATGGACGTAGTATGGATACAACCTTTAGCTTGTAATTAAAAATGATGTAAATGGCATCACCTAAATTCATTAACTTAAGTTAATCTCATTAACTCATCAAATTCTATAAAATCCAATAATACTAAACTAGAAGTCTTGACAACATGTATAATCATATAACAAAAAGGATTTTCTAGTAAAATAATCGATAGCAATTCAGTGCTCCAAGAAAATATTATGTGATAAATTATAATAAAGTAAATCACGTAAATGCAAATATATAATTTTTGTAATATATTCAAATGCTTTTGACATGTTTAAACACGGTTTATTTTTTAATAAGGGGGATATAAAACATTTGATATCAGGATATGTGTAGAAGTGCTTATAAATGTTTTATTCAATAAATATGTAAATTTAAAAAACAATTGTATTTTTCTACCTGAAAGAAATCACTATGAGTAATTATAAAATTATTCATGACAGTCTTTATTAATGCTTTCAGTAATTTTATAATGTAATAAAAGATGCTACCCAGCATTAAAAACAGTTCACGAATAAATTTACTTTATCATATAACTGTCTGTCAAATAATTGAAAAAAAACCTACAAAATGTCACATTTCAACAATGTTTCTATCATAATGTACGCAGCATATTGGGAATTTTAGTCAATAAATTTCTCCAAAAATAGAGAAAACTAATAAATATGAACAATAAAAGTGACTATAGCGAAGTAATTTAGAAAAATTTATTATTTTTTTCTAATTTTATTCAATTTATATCTTAGAGTACAAAAACCTTTTGCTTAGTTTTTCCAAATTGATATAAGTTTAAAGATAATTTTGAATTATTTTTCCTTTATACTCACCCTAATACTAAGCTACTCAAAACAATAGCTGCTACCAAGGTGCATTCTAACATCATCACATTGAAAAGAGCTGAGATATCTCAATTTTCTGTTCTTAATGTAAACATAATTTTTTAAACATCCAGAAAAATATAGAAAGAGTCTTCTACCTTTTTGTGAAATTTATAATAATCAACAAGAGGAGAAATAAGGCTCAAAATCCCTCTGCACTTGCGCTATTTATATAAAAAAACGCAAATTTATACAAAATAAATGCAATTTTTACCATATATCAAAAATCGAATATCTAATCAACAGATTAATTTTTTTTTAAGTTTGCATGTATAAGTATAAAATATTTTCAGTCATTTCATTAATATATATATATATATATATTTAAAAAAAATAAGACATTATATCGATTAAATTAGATTATTGTTCACACAAAAAGCTATCTCTTGCAAAGTTTATTATAAAAGAAGTATTAACGTGTATTTATAAAGAAATTTTTTAGATGATGACATAGAAAAAATGACGCCATATTTTGCACATAGAAAAATGACGCCAATAATTCTACAAAATTTAATGAGAAAATCTCTGCATCAATTCATGAACTACATAATAAAATGCCGCTATCCTTTTAAAAAGACTAGCTAGTTTTTTTTTCTTCTTTAAGAAACTGTCATTCTTGTCATGTTTTTTTTTTTTTTTTTTTTTACACATTACTTTTTTTTCTTTGTCAAATTAAGGCTTTCAAAAGCTATTAAAAGATCCCTTCAAACACCCTTTGAAAAAAGAATGTTAAAAAAAAAATCTTCATCGTATCTTACTTTACTTCTGAGATTGACAGTTTTGAAGTTATCAAGATTCAATCATTCTGACATTTCTTTCTATTGAATTTATCAGTTTTCCACTCTAATGCATTCACTCTATGGATTAAAGATTGGTTTAAAAACACAAGATTGTATACGTACTTTTTCTTCATACATGTTCATTACAAAGGTTTTGCTAGTGTTATGGAAATTGATTTAAAAATGTTTTTTTCCTCCAATTCCGAGCACTGTGAGCTAAGGTCATACATTAAAATGGCAGATATGAACGGATGTTGCTTTTCCTGTGATGAAATAAACATGGTTCATAATTAATGTCTCATATACCACCAAATGCAAAAACGTTAATGAAAAGCAATATTGAAGAAGATGGGCTGTGTTTAAAAATGTCTATAGTTCAGTGTTCAGTTACAAAAATTGCATTTTGTTAAATTCCAATCGCTGAACAGTAACAATGCTATTTTCTGAAGAAAATCGTAGATATTTCTGAAAGAAACCTTTCGTTGTACTTTACTCCTTGTGTTGACAATTTTGAAGTTATCAAGATTCGATCATCATATCTATTGTATCTTCCGGTATGTTATATATATTGTATCTGATATGATATATCATTGTATCCGATATGATATATCTATTGTGTATCTTTTTTTCCACACTAATGCATTCATTCAATGGATTTGAAAATGGTTTAAAACACAAGATTGGATATGTTATTTTCTTTATACACGTTCATTACAAAATCTTCTCCAATCATATATGGAAACTGATATAAAATATGGTTTTTTTTCCGGCGATTCAATGTACTGTGACCTGAGGTCATACATTAAAATGGCAGATATGGGGCAGATGTTGCTTTTCATCTCATGCAACATACATGTTTCACAATTAATGTCTGAAATACCACCAAGTGCAAAAGCATCAAGGAAAAAGCAATTTTTAAGTAGATCTGCTGTGTTTTAAACTGATGTCAGTAGTGCAATGATTATTTTACAAAAACGACATTTTGTTAAATTCCATCACTTATCAGTAACATAGATGTTTCTGAAACTGTTGTTTCCTTTTTTTGTTGTACTACTGAGATTGACAGTTTTGAAGTTATCAAGTTTCAATCATTCTAACAGGCATATCTATTGAACTTATCAATTTTCAACTCCAATGCATTCACTCTATGGCTTTGAGATTGGTTTAAAAACACAAGATTGGATATGTTCTTTTTTTTTCATACATTTTCATTACAAAATTTCCTCCAGCCTTATTCAAATTGACGTAAAACACGTTTTTTCAATCGAATTCCATGTACCTGAGGTCATACATAATGGCAGATATGTAGCAGGTGCTGCATTTCATTTGACGAAACAAAGAGAGTTCCCAATTAATGTCTCAAATACCACCAAGTGCAAAAGCCTCACGGAAAAAGCAATTTTTAAGAAGACCTGCTGTGTTTTAAAATGATGTCTATAGTGCAATGATTATTTTACAAAAATGACATTTTGTTAAATTCCAATCACTTATCAGTAACAATGTATATAAATCCTGCTATTTACGGAAGAAAATTGCAGATATTTCTGAAAGAAACTTTTTGCTGTACTTTACTACTGGGATTGACAGTTTTGAAGTTATCAAGATTCAATTATTCTGACAGTCAGATCTATTTAAATTATCAGTTTTCCACTGCAATGCATTCACTCAATGGCATCAAGATTGGTTTAAAAACACAAGATTGAATATGTTATTTTCTTCATCCATATCCACTACAAACTCTTTGCCAGTTTTATGGAAATTGATGAAAAATATATTTTTTTTTTCTTTTCGATTTCAATACACTTTAGCTTGAAGTCATACATTAAAATGGCAGATATAAAACAGGTGTTGCTTTTGATCAAACCAAGACAGTTCGCAATTAATGTATCAAATACCAACAAATGCAAAAGATTGAGGAAATTTCAGTTTTTTAAAAAAAAGGGTTGTGTTTAAAAATGATGTCTATAGTTCAATGATTCTTTTACAAAAATGACATTTTATTAAATTCCAAATCACTGATCAGTAACAATGTATGCTATTTTCTGAAGAAAATCTGAGTTGTTTCTAAAAGCAACTTTTTCGTTGTATTTTCTTCTTTCCCTTAAAAGCATGTTACTTTATGATTTTATTTGTCAATGCAGATAAAAATATCCCTCTGGGTCCCAGCTAAAAAGAAACAAAAATAATAAAAAAAATCAATTTATCCTATTTCGCATCTGAGGTTGACAACTACGAAGTTATCATGATTCAATCGTTTTGATGCATCCATACATTGTGTTTATT
The DNA here is from genome assembly GCA_021605075.1 of Caerostris darwini. Classification (NCBI taxonomy): domain Eukaryota; kingdom Metazoa; phylum Arthropoda; class Arachnida; order Araneae; family Araneidae; genus Caerostris; species Caerostris darwini. Next base: position 152,638 of record BPLQ01004762.1, read on the forward strand.
CGCCTGCATTGATTTTTCGCGCCATGCGCCCGTTTTATAGCTTCTGGAACTTGTGTACAAACACAACTTGATTTGATGTATGCCATTTTATGCGCCCTCTCCTCTGGGGATTTGCAGAAAGAATTGCATTACACTAAGAAATTGAATCGAACTCCCATACGAAATACGCAAATTCGGTTTTCCTTTTAGGCAGCAAAGTGGAAAAATGTATTATGGGGGAAAGGAAAACATATCGGAAAGCGTTGAACTTTTTTTTTTTTTTTTTTGTCCCCTTCAATCACAAGTCACTGGATGAGCAGCATAAGAGTTCAGCTCAAATTAAGATGAGAGTTGTTGCAAACGGATTTTCTATCTGGTTTTAAATGACATTTTTAATCGATGCCAGTTATTGAAAAGGAAAGTTTCTTTTCTCAAAGCATTTGATTGAATTTTCAACTGGTAATTTATTTATTTATTTACAGTTTTGCTTACATATGCATTTTTTCCGTTTATTTATTTATTATTATTTTCTTTTTAATTGAAGATGAGGGTTGTTACAGTCGGTTTATTCTCTGCTCTTAAATAACATTTTTAGTATGTAAGTATTGATGTCTTAAATGGCATTTTTGATGAGGTTGACATTTTTAATCGTTGTTAGTTAATGAAAGGAAAGATTTGTGCCTCTAAGCATTTGGTTGAGTAGGGTTACTTCTCATCTGATCAAACAAAGAGGATTCACAATTAATGTCTCAAATACCACCAAGCACAAAAGCATTGGGAAAATTACAGATTTTAAGAAGACGGGCTGTGTTTAAAAATGTCTATAGTTCAGTGATTCTTTTACAAAAAATAAATTTGTCAAAATCCAATCACTGATCAGTAACAATGTATGCATCCTGCTATTTACCGAAGGAAACAGTAGATATTTCTGAAATGAACCTTTTTTTACTACTCAGATTGACAAGTTTTGAATTTATCAAGATTCGATCATTCTGACAGGCATATCTATTGAATTCATCAGTTTTTCAACGCTAATGCATTCATTCTATGGCTTTGAGATTGGTTTAAAAGCACAAGATTGGATATGCCTTTTTTTCTACAAACATGTCCATTAAAACATTTATCCAGTCTAATGGAAATTGATGTACAATATGCTTTTTTTCCTCGAATTCCAGTAACTGTTAATGGAATTCGAAGTCATACATTAAAATGACACATATATAGCCGGTGTTGCTTTTCCCTTGATGAAACAAAGATGGTTCCTAATTAATATATCAAATACCACCAAGTGCAAAAATATTAAGAAGGTGGGCTGTGTTTAAAATTGAGGTCTGTAGTTCAGTGATTCATTTACAAACAGGACATTTTATTAAATTCCAATCACTTACCAGTAACAATGTATAACATCCGGCTATTTATTTTCTGAAGAAAATCGTAGTTATTTCTAAAAGAAACATTTTGTTGTATTTTATTCTTTCCCTTAAAAGCATGTTACTTTATGATTTTGTTTGTCAATGCAGATAAAAATATCCCTCTGGGCTCCCACCTAAAAAAAAAAAGAAACAGAAATAAAAATCACTTCATCCTATTTCGCATCTGAGGTTGACAACTACGAAGTTATCATGATTCAATCGTTTTGATGCATCCATACATTGTGTTTATTCGCCTGCATTGATTTTTCGCGCCTGGCGCCCGTTTTATGGCTTCCGGAACTTGTGTACAAACACAACTTGATTTGACGTATGCCTTTTTATGCTTCCTCTCATCTGGGGATCCGCAGAAAGAATTGCATTACGCTAAGAAATTGAATCGAACTCCCACACGAAATACGCAAATTCGGTTTTCCTTTCAGGCAGCAAAGTGGAAAAATGTATTACGGGAAGAAAAGAAAACATATCGGAAAGGGTTGATCTTTTTCTTTTTTTTTTTGTCCCCTTCAATCACAAGTCACTGGATGAGCAGCATAAAAGTTCAACTCAAATTGAAGATGAGGGTTGTTGCAGTCGGTTTTCTATCTGGTCTTAAATGACATTTTTAATCGATGTTAGTTATTGAAAAAGGAAGGATTTGTGTCTCTAAGCATTTGGTTGAATTTTCGACGGGTTATTTATTTATTCATTTATATTTTTGTTTTGTTTATTTATTTATTTTTATTTTCGTTTATTTATTTATTATTATTTTCGATTTAATTGTAGATGAGGGTTGATGAAAGCAGTCCGTTTGTGCTCTGGTCTGACATTTTTAATCTATGTAAGTAATGATGACTAAATTGACATTTCTTAAATCTTAAATGACTTTTGATCAGGGAGGGTGAAAAAGAAAGATTCGTGCCTCTAGCATTTGGTTGAATTTTCAACGGATTATTTATTTATTTATGTATATTTTTAATTTGTTCATTTATTTATTTTTATTTTTATTTTGTTTATTGATTTATTTTAATTTTTAATTTTTTTTTATTTTCATTTATTTATTTGTTTTTAATTTTGCTTGGAAAAGAATTATTTAAAAAAAAATGTGAAGATGACGGTTGTTTAAGTCGATTTGGTCTCTGGTCTTAAATGACATTTTTAATCGATGCTAGTTATTGAAAAGGAAATATTCGTGTCTCTAAGCCTTTGGTTGAAATTTCAACTGGTTATTTAATTATTTATTTCTATTTTTGTTTATTCATGTATTTATATTTTTGGTTAGTTACTTATTTTCATTTTAGTTTATTTATTTATTTTTATTTTCCAAAAAAATATTATTATTTAAAAAAAATTGTATATTAAAAAAATTTATTTTTGTTAAAAATAAAAAAGATTATTATTTTTTTTATTATTTTTAATTTTGTTTACAAAAGATTTTTTTTTTTTTTTTTTTTAAATTATAAATTTTTTATAAAAATAAAAATTAAATTATAAAATTTAAAAAAAAAAAATTTCTAAAAATACGTAAATTTATTTTTATTATTGTTCATTTTTTTATTTTGGACATTTTGTTAAATTCCAATTACTGATCAATAACAATTTATACATCCAACTATTTTCTGAAGAAAATCGTAGTTATTTCTGAAAGAAATTTTTTGTTGTGTTTTCTTTCTTTCCCTTAAAAGCATGTTACTTTATGATTTTGTCTGTCAATGCAGATAAAAATACCCCTCTGGCACCCACCTTAAAGAAAGAAACAAAAATAAAAATATCGCTTCCTACTATTTCGCATCTGAGGTTGACAACTACGAAGTTATCATGATTCAATCGTTTTGATGCATCCGTACACTGTGTTTATCCGCCTGCATTGATTTTTCTCGCCGTGCGCCCATTTTATGGCTTCAGGAACTGGTCTACAAACACAACTTGATTTGATGTATGCCTTTTCATGCACCCTCTCATCCGGGGATCCGCAGGAAGAATTGCATTACGCTAAGAAATTGAATCGAACTCCCACACGAAATACGCAAATTCGGTTTTCCTTTCAGGCAGCAAAGTGGAAAAATGCATTACGCTGAGAAAAGAGAACATGTCGGAAAGCGTTGTTCTTTTTTTTTCTTTTTTTTTTTTACCCCTCCTTCAATCACAAGTCACTGGATGAGCAGCATAAAAGTTCCAACTCAATTTGGAGATGAGGGTTGTTGCAGTCGGTTTGCTATCTGGTCTTAAATGACATTTTAATCGATGTTACATATTGAAAAGGAATGATTCGTTTCTCTAAGCATTTTTTTGAATTTTTGACGGATTATTTATTTATTTATTTATATTTTTGGTTATTTATGTATTTTTATTTTCGTTTATTTAACTATATTTTTTCATTTCATATATTTTCATTTGATGTATTGAGATATCTCAAGAGTTATTAAGAATTGATGAGGAAAATTAAAGTAATCTACAGAAATAATATATCCTTAGGGAAATGTATTAATTAGTGTAGTGCCTAACACTAAGCCCAAAACCTTATTGACAGATTTAAAAAATGTACATTATATATTATTTAATCCTAATTGTTTCAAAAATGAAATGTTAAAATTTTAAATAATAATTTGTCTTAAAACATTAATCTAAATTAAAGTAATTATTTATAAATCCAGAAGATTGAAATAATAAATTATGACACGCAAATGAAACTCTATAATAATACTTTCATTAAATATTTTTATAATTACCTAAATTTTAAAAAAATTATACGTAACATCCCTTTATATGGGTGAAGTTTGGTTTGATTGTCAATCTACGATCATTTTGGGCACACTTTGGGCTAACTAGACCGGAACCTACAGTTTAACGTGGATTCCGAACCACTCACACATAACCATGCCACAGCCAGGATTCGAGCTTGAAGTCCATGTTACCAAACACCAGAGCGCTAAGCAGTTGGACATCAAGCTAATATATGGATGAGGTCGGGATTGTCATGATATACAGCCCGTAGAGTTCTGGAACTTAGAGTTTATAATCTGGACAAAGAATGGTAAATCTGGACATCTGGACAAATCATGGATAATCTGGATAAATCATGATAAATCTGGACAAATTCGACAAACCATGGAGAATTAAAAGTTTCTTGTCTATGACAAATAATGTCAGATACTACCTTTGGCGTATTCGCTACAGTGTTGGTGCAGTATAGCAGGCTCTTCGTAGTGCACACTGGTTAAACTTGAATCTGCTACATTTGTGCCTTTACATCGGCAGAAATGTAGTAAACTCTACTATAAGTATATTGCAAATAACTATGTATTGCGATAAATTTTATCTATTGCGTGTGTGTTTGCACGCAGAAGCTGAATAAGCTTCATTCATGAAAATAACACAAAAATCTCAAGATTGATCAAACTAATGTATTGCGTGACAGAATAGTGAAGAAAGTATTATACACATAAATGTATTATTTGTTTTACATAATTATACAGCAAAAAAAATATTTCCTTTTTGATAAAGTTAATCATCTCAGTTCTATAAGAGAAAGGTAAGTTTTATTTTTAATAGCACTTGCATATTCGGTAGAAATATCAGTAATAAAAAGAAATTCCAACCAAGAAAACATCCCCTTAAATATGTTCATCATCATATGCGTGGATGATATTTTTTTAACTATTCATCTAGAAGAATAAACCTTCTTATAGCGAAACTCATTATTCTGTATATTCAACGATAGAAATACTTTTTATGTGAAAAGTCATTATATTCCAAACAACTATCATAAAGTATAAAGACGTGAAAAAAAATGATTACTTTGAATCCAAAATGTTGACATAAGATTTTATAGAAATGGAAGATGATTTCAAACTGTAAAAACGAATTTTTTTTTTTTTTTTTTTTTCAAATGCAAAAAGATACATTTATTAAAGAATTGATTTTAATATGTTTCGAAACATTTTCAAAGAAATTGAAGAAAATAAATTTAGATTCACATGTTTAGATAAAATAAAACAGAATATTTGGCAACTTAGATTGTTTTTCAACATTCAAGAGGGACAGTAAATTTATTGTAATACAAAACTAATTTTTTTCAAAATATCAATGCAAGCATCGCATTTTGACTTATGAATGTACGCATTTTTAGATTTACTTTTTTTTGCGTGAACACCATATAAATCATTTTCTACATTTCGTACTTGCTAAACACCATGTACTCATGTACATTTGATAGAGGTAAAAAAAGGTTATTATGAAATAGAAGACATTTAGATTTTATTTATTATTATTTATTTTTATTATATATTATTTATTTTTTAAACTCAGTCTTTTATAGTTTCATAAATAATATTGAATTCACAATTGGCCTAATGCAACGTGGTTTGCAGTATACTGCTAACGTGTAAATTTATAGAGCAACAGGTGTCTGAGTGACGCCCATTTTATTCACTATTTTCAGAAACGAAGAGACTCGGTAGCGATTGTGACAAATATCTCACATAGATAATCACATTATATTTGTGGCATGGAAACTTTCTGAACTTACTCCAATTCGGCACGGTCAAGGCAATGATATGAAGGTCAATCTTTACAAGAATCTCCACCTTTCAAATTAAATTAGTGAGATATTGGTTATAAATGAAAAACGATATCCATATATATATATACAAAAAATTTTAAGACATATTAGCTTAAGCTGTTATATTTAGATCGTTAGCATTCAGGTATTTTGAAATTAACAAGAAAAATATTATTTAAAAGTATAAAGTCCGAATAACATCGTGTTATAAAAGGAACAGTAGAGAGAATATTGAAAGACGTAAACTTCGTAGTACCGTAGAAAAAATAGATTTATCTATGGAATGTTTTTAAGGATTGTATATACAACATTAAGAATCGTAAAGCTAATTATTTATATATATATATATCCCATTGGATTCATCTATAAGAAATTCTTTCAAGTAATATGAAAAACAAGCAGTTTAGTTATATAATTTATATTTCTTGTAGGTGCTTCTTTAGCTTTCAGTTAAATCTTCAAAGAAACTTCTATTAAGAAATAGCACTTATACTACTGCCCCACTCGTAACCTATTGGTATTTACAAGGCAGCATGCCAAAGAATGATGGTGTAGCATTTTTTTTTAACGGAAAGAATTTTGGCATTTCATTCCCAGGTGAGAGATATGTATGTTATTTTAACAACTAATCACTCAAATTTGACGGCAGAAAAGCAGTAATTTGAGTAGTTATATTAAACGCAATTAGAGTTTTGTACTAATGATAATAACCTGTCACTCAAGTCTGATAGCGGATATTCAGCGTCATGTAGAATGAGGAGATAAGCGAATGTCTGTGCTACCTTCACAGGCCGAAACAACCACAGATAGAATATGAACTATACTATGAGTTATTCCATTGTGGTTTGGTGATAGACCACGAACTGAGAAATGTCGTATGTAAAGAAAAGTGAGGGAAGCTGACCTCCCCCCCTTCTTGACGGATTGCCTTAAAAGAGTTTTTTTTTTGGAGAAGAAGTGATAGAGTTCTGCGACTCAATCAGAAGTGTTGTTTTTCTTTGTTTTTCTGAATAGGTGATATAGTGAGCCCTTTGTGACTTCTTGTATCCCGCCGTTTGGTAATTAAGTTGTACCGCACACCATTGCATTAGATCCGTCATTGAACGTCGTAGAATCCGTCGTAGATTTTCAAGAACTCTGAAAATCTCCGTCCTTTGAATGAATTGCACTTGTGAATAAAATTAAATTTAATTTAAATTTTTTGTAATCTAGAACTCTAATTAGAGAGTTTCAGTTTTTTATGAAACTCTATTTACAGTTCTAAATCTAGATAATACTTGTAAATAAAAATTAATGTGTTCCCATGAACTTGAAAGTGGTCCTCTACTTGAAGCCATCACAGGTGTGAAATAGGCCGAAACGTTACAGTAGTAATATTTGCTGTAGGTGATTCTCAATGAAGTCTGAGATTGAGTGTCTGTCATTGATTATCAAACATTCTCGGTCGAAATATTTCTAATTTTCCTTAATATGACACATAAATGTCGGAAATTATTCCTTTCAGATTCTGTAATAAAATTATTGATCCATCTTTGTTCCCATCCAAAAAACAACATTGCTTTGTCCATTACATAAGGAAAAGGGATATTCTGTAGAGACAGGGTCTCACATCGAAATTCGAGATTTTCGCTCAGATTGGGGTTTTTCTAATTTAATTAATTGGAGATACAAATGCGAGAAATTACATTTGACAGCCTTTCCGGGAGAATTATTCTCCAAACCCTTTTCTCGTCGTGCAAAACAAATGTTTAACTTATTGAAATATTGTTACGAATATAAAAAAAAAAGTTCACAAAATTTAGCGAGATTGTTCCTAAATGTGCAGCAACAGATATCATTGCTTTCACACTCGGCTAATTTAATCAAAATAATAAAAATAAACAAATAATTAAAACAAATTAGTTTTCAAAAGAAATATGAGATACTATACTTTTTTTACTAAGTTATCAATTTTTAGGAGGTATTTGAATTTTTATGAATTTTATCAATATGTTGCTGTTTTAGTATGCCGCTATTTTGACTTGATGCCATTCATCGAGATGCAGCCATGTATTTGAGATGTAGCAGATTCAGAGTTAACCATATTGCAGTAAGAGAATGTATTAGACGCCAACCTTGCCTTACACAATTTTAAAAGCGCACTCATTTTGCATTTATGAAATATTTTTCCACATCCTAACAGAAGCATATTTTAACTTATAGATTTATCATATCCATTCCCGAGGCAGAGATTGATGCTTACTGTTCGGCATAGCTTGCCAAGTTTCAGAGCAAGTCCTTTTGGTTAGGAAACCAAAAATGCCTTTACTAATTTCCATTTGACTTTTTGTCATCAGTATGAAAGGGATGAAGCCTGAATGGCCGAGTGTCAATCATTCTAGCGCTCAGTACTGCGGGTTTCGGGTTCGAGTCCCGGTGGTGGCATGGATGTTTGTAGTAGTTCGGAATACACTTTAGGCCGTAGGTCCTGGTATAACATGACTGCACGAGCGACACAGAGCTCAGTCAGACATCTCTCCCTCACATCATTCTCAAACTGTATTGGGGAAACTCAGCTCTAGACACAGTGATGTCGTGTGGTGCAGTGTAAATAATATGAAAGCTATAAAATGTGACTGTGTTATGCTAAAGTATATGAAATTCAAAACCAGCATAGCTCTATTTCAAACTCTTTTTTTTTTTTACAAAATTCTTGATGAAGATTATTTAATAAACAAATTTTATTTACTATGTGTGATTATAAAAATAAAGTACATTTTTCACTTAATATGTAAGAGAATCTATAAATTGTGTTCATAAAATAAAAAACCAAATAAAAAATAATTATGTTATTAAAATAATGGAGTGCATGTAATCCTTTTTTTTTTAAATTTTCTGAAAGAAATATTTCTAATAAACAACCCCCTATATTTCCGTAATACTTTTAATATGTTATTAAATAACGTTTCTTCTATTACTTCTCTTTAAATATATTATTTTAAAACAGCTGGTTATGTTCGAAAAAACGTCATTGTAATAATACATGCCTTTCAATAAATTGATAATAAATACACGGACGTTTTTTTTTTTTTTATTTAACTGTACAAAAAAGTACAAGTAATATATCATTATTTCAAAAAAATTTCGAAATAAATTATGATGTATTACGAAATTTCAAGTTTGACAGTAATGATGGAGTCACTAATTTGTTGAGATTTAAAAAAAAAAATGAAATTTTCGTTTTTTTAATAGTTACCATTATTTGTTTAGATATGTAGGAATCCGTAAAGAAAAATTATAAAGAGAATATTTTGTACAATGCAAAAGTTTGAATGAGTAAAAAGAAAGTATGAGGGGTTTATAAATCATGTATATTCATTTTAAAATATAGGCTTCAGCAGCTTAATGATTGTTTTTAATATTTGGATAATTGTAATGCTTGTTTGAAGAAACTTTGTGCAGTACAGAAATGTCTAAGCCTTTTGATAACTCTGATATCATTTGAAGTTAAAAAACACCGCGGAACATTTAAAATTTGTACTATTCATAAAACGACAATTAAATTCGTAAGTAACTTAAAATCCAAAATCCAAAACAAAAATGCTATCTTTTATAAGGTAAAATTTGTAAAAGTGTGGCTTTGGAGAGATAGCAGTGAATTATTTTTAAATAATAAAGAAAATTCAGTTTTCCCTGCACTTTTATCAGTGAGATTTTCTTCGGAATACAATGCGCCAAAAATAATAATTCTAAACTCTACATTTAGTGAAATGGTAAGAAACTCAGTTAATGCATGTATGCTTCAAATTGTGAAAAACTCACTTAACACATATCACGATATTTAAATAGATAAGCATAACAAATGTGGAGCTTAAACAGTCAAGTACTAAGAGTTGTATTAGCGAAGTATTAAGGCCTAACTTGCCAAGTATTTTTTTTTTGTTCTAATGCAGCTGGCAAACACTTAGACAGCTTGGTCTTGGATGTCGTAAGGCAAGCGCTGCACAGACGTACTCACTTTGCATTAGCCAGGGAGCGCGTGTAACTTGAAGATAAGCCACGGAAGCGGAATAACAATGCACCTGCAACCCTTTATGATCCTATTAGGGCCGGGACCTACGGTTTAAAGTGTATTCCGAACCACTACAAACACCCATGGGCAAGCCGGGATTTGAACCCGATACCTATGGTACCAAGAGCCAGAGCGCTAACCACTCGGCCATCAGGCCCCTAACTTGTCAAGTATTATCAGATGTAGTTTTTACTGTTAACCTGTATATTTTCAATCTTCAAAATTATTATCAAACACATATAGAATTTGAGCAATTGTTATGTTAATGAATTGTAAAGAATCATAACATTTACAAATATTTTACTTAATTTTTCTTAATTACATTTGTATAAAATACATGATATTGGCTGCATGTTGAAAGATTGATATATGTTATCATTTTTTCAGTAACCAGATTTAATGAAATTTTATTTCAAGTTTTGAACTTATTATAAGAAATTCTACAGTCCATTTCTTTTCAGTTAACAAAACTATAATTTCATATATTCATCATTTGAAACATGTAAGGCATATATGTTTAATTTTCTTTCTAAATGAGATTATAAAATATCTTATTGTACTTGTCTACGATGACTTTATATGTAACACAGAAAACAGTTTAAAATAAACATTTCAATTATAAAACTTAATTCATAAATAAATACTTGAAGAATAGTATTATTAATTTTTAGAATAAAATGCATTGTAAAGATTTTATGGAAATCACTATTATTGTAATGCTTCTTAATTCAGTAGATAATCTCAATAAACGTAAGCATTTGAAAATTTCATACAACTTTCAATAGTTTTCCACAAAGCCTTTGTGCAAGTATTGAATTCTGAATTGAAGAAATCTGAAAATTACGAGCAAATGGGAAAAAAAAAAAAACAAATTTCAGAAATATTTTATGTCATTTAAAACAAAATGGGTAAAAGAATTCCAAAACAGAGAAAGCATTACACGAATTTTTGATTTAATTGAGCTTATATTTCTATTATATCGCGTATTACATTTTTCAGCTGGCAACCTATTATCCAATTATGTTACGTAAATGGTTCCATTTATATTACTCTCTTCTCAGTGAAAACTATTAAAAGGAAATCATTTAATCAAAATTCTACTTCCGACCATATGGCCCTTAAAGTGTCAAGATGGCTTGGTGTTAAGTTTTCTGCGTCATTTCCGGCAGCTCATTTGTCTGAATTTCACCATATTAAAATAGATCATATATATGTATGAATGCGACAATTGGAGCTCAAAGTAAAGAAGGTGTCTAAAGTTATAGATACGCTGATATCTAGCAGTGAAATAAACAGAATGCACACATAAACAACATCTAAGTTAAATTCTTATATTCGCTCTAGTCTACCTAAATCATTCGCGGTTAGGCCGTCTCGTAAGAAGAGAATGCATGAGAATTCGCAATCAGGATTTCTCAATTTTTTTCATACATCATCACGCTGACACGAGTGCTTTAGGCGTAAAGCCGCATTCACATCAATGCGTTGAACAATGATGAGTGAAGCGTTGACCAATCGCAATTCTCAAGCTGCGTTTAGTGATGCTCAAGATTGGTCAACACTTCACACTCACCGCTGAACACCCTATTGTGAATACGACTTAATCCAGTACAATCGTGAACTACTCGTTCAGGTTGCTGAATGGCGTTACATGTGACAAACTTATGTGCTTATTACCTAAAAGATAAATCAAATTCAGATTTTTACTCCCATCAGGTTGCGATAGCTATGCTAAGGCAAAATAAATTATGCTTAACAAAACTAATTTATTAGGCTATTCTCCAAGGTCATAATGTAGCGAAATGGTCACTCCTTCCGTAAAATAGTAAAAAACAAACAAACTACTTATTCCAAACCCGACTCCAAACTTTAATTAGATAAAATTAAAAAAGTTGAATGTGTGGGATTCCGCCTCTAGAAAAATTCTCAATTCGGAAACATACGGCAATATATTATAAATAAATAACTAAATACTGAATTCAAACCAGGAAATCTCTTATCCCCATTTTAATTCTGACAACCCAATTGCTTAAAAATCTAAACCAGACATAAATTTATAATGCAGTACTTCCTATATATCAAATTCTTAAGATCTTAAAAAGTTTTTAATAGTTTCGTACATCGTGCCTTGCCGACAAAATAAAAGAAAAACTATAAAAAAAAAAATAATAATAACGAATTAAAAAAATCGCTTTAGAGACTGTAAAACTAGAAGAACTATCATAATGTCCATCTACGTTTCGCCCACGTGTGTCTCGCTGCTATTGAACAAAATCGCCTTTTCAAACTATTTGTTTAACTGCCAATGCAAGTTTGAGACAGTTAAAAAAAAACATGTAGGATGGACAATTAAATGTCAAATAGAAAAGGGTTCCCTTTTTTATTTCAATTATTCTGTTTCAAATAAAATTAAAGATCATACTGAAAATGCGGAAAAAATAGTCTGTTCATGATAAAAATACAAGAAATAAAAAAGGGGCTATTTGTCTTAGAAAAGTGAAAAATTACGATTTATTTATTTGTTTTGTAAACAAGTTAATTTCCTAATAATGGGTAAAAATACAAATATATAAGCTCTGTAAAATTTGTTGAGGTCGAAGAAAGTATTAAGAAACACACAAATGAAGTATTAGTCCATGATAAATAGAAGAATATATATATATATTGTCTGCTAGCTTGGAAAATTCCCTAATTAATGTTTAATGAAGGATTTTCTTTTATTTAATTTACTGGCATATAAATAACGTTTAATTAAATGAAAATTTTAAGACAGAAAAATAATATAGAGTACTACATTTCTTGAAAGTTACATATACGAGGCATTCATCATAATTAGAAAAATATAAATCTCTTATCTACTACTTTGGAAAATATTCTAATTAATTAACAATGATGGATATTCTTTCATTTAATTAACTGGAATATAAATATTTTTTAATTAAATGAAAATTTTAAGACAGAGAAACAATATGGAGTATTAAATTTCTTGAAAGTATAGAGATACGACGTATTCATGATAAATAGAAAAAAAAATATCTTTTATCTGCTAGTTTGGAATACTTTCTAAATGATGCACAATGATGGACTGGTATACAATATTATTTAATTAAATGAAAAATTTTAAAACATAAAAGTAATATGGAGTATTATATTTCTATACAATTCTTGCGGAGTATGGAAATGCTCCATTATTATTATTATTGGATTAAGAGGTTACTTTTTATTTATCGTAAAATAAACATAAATCTATCACCTGGATATATATAAAAATAATATTTTTAACAAGAAATCATTTCTATTTTAAAAATAATCCTAAGCAGCCCAATTAATCAATGGAGAATTTTCAGTCAAAAAGTAATGAATTTGCGAAAGTAATTAATCTCAATTTCTTAATTCAAAGTAATTAATCTCAATTCTTCTTTTAAAAATGAGCCATCTTTTTATTTTTGTCCATTTATGTTCAGCATTAAAAAATTAGATGCGTTCGTAACTATCAGATTATGAATGTTCTATTTTACTGTCAGTATGGAAACGGGGATAATTAATGATATTACAAAATTTATTATTATTTGGAATATTTTTATTTTAATATTTTGATGTAATTAATTTATTGCTATTATTATTAGTGTTCTTTATTGCAATCATTATTATTAAACTATATTATTTTTATTATTGCATATTACTATTGGGAAAATTGGAGCAATTACTTAATTAGCAATTTATTAGAAATTTGGATTTTGCGAAAATTGGATACTATATTAGATATTTTAAACACTATAAAAATGTGCTATTATTAAGGAAATAAGAAATTACTAAAGGATTGGCAGCGAATAAAGAAAGTTTTTAATAAGAATATTTTTTTTGTGAAAAATTAGCAAAATTCTCTATTTAGTCAAGTTATTATAATTATTTATATCAATATTTGTTTATTTTAATAAAACTAATTGGCTTTTGCAATGTACTTTTTTATTGTTTTCGACGCAGTTCAAAAGCTGCCAAGTGTAATCAACGAATTACTTTTTAGTAAGTTTCAAAACTTGATTGCATATTAGTTAATATTAATTATAAAATACTTAGAAGTAATATTGGATTACAGTATATTATACATTAGCACTATTGATAAAATAAAAGTTAAAGAAACTAATATATATATAATAAAAATATAAATAAAAAATAAATAATTAAAAATATAACCAAGAAAAATATATATAAATTTTTTAATCAATATTAATCTTATTCTTATAATAATTATATTATAAGAATAAGATTAATATCGATGAAAAAATTTTAAATTTTGGTAAAAATGCAAAATCTGCAACATAATCCAAAGAGAAAGAAACATTGAAATAACAGAAAGAAAAATTAGTCAGTGTACTTTCCTTTCATCAGTATACTTGCATTCAGTATGATTTCATTCTAAAATATGTGAACTTAGGATAACTGCCGTTTAAAGTAACGTAATATGTTTTAAATTCTAATAGTTTAAAAATCTACATCTAAAGAGCTTATTTGCAAAAAAAATGAAAAAATTAAATTTAGACAAAATTTTAAGATAATATTTCACAATTTGTAATGAAAAAAAAAACGTATTATCAATGTCATCAACTTAGATTGGAATTCAAATTTCAGAAAACTTATGTATTTTATCAATTTTCTCGAAAAGTACTGAATGAAAGATAAGAATTAAGATTTTTAAAAAATCCAAATTTAAATATTAAATATGCAAGTGTACACATATATATAAATGGTGGACATAGAGAAATAGGAATTTGAAGTTCACGTACTGAAGCTTCTCAACTGTGTTTTCTATCCTTTTTAAACCTCTACGAATTTCATGGCATTATTTTATGCTACACTCGATGAAATTGAAAAGTAAGCAGTTAAAATGATTAACCACCAAAATTAAAAAAATACACCGATAGGGCTAATTGTGAGATGTCTGAAATCATGGCAGTTCCAAATGTAGATTGTTAGAGACTGTAGTAACTGAACTGGAGACACATCAACATGTCCACCTTATAAAAACAGTCTGTAGAACGTCTAGTCAAGATCGTTGAAGCACCAAAATTGTTTTAGAAGATCGATTATGTTTTTATCCACAGGAACTAGAAATTAAAAGGTTATTGTTTCCAAGTGAATGCAGAAAGGTGGTTTGCTTACAACATGATTTGCTATTTCCGTCCCACTCATTTCTGAAGGCAACATTAATTGAACTGGATGGAACTGAGGACTCATTACCTGTTCTCCAGTCACAAAAGTATGTGGCAGTGGAGGTTTGATGGTCTGGGGAGAGGAGTACACCATATATCATGATTTCCTCAGCAGTTTTGCTAATGTAGTAAGTAATAGCGGGCCTGATGGCGCAGTGGCTAACGTTCTGGTGTTCGATACTAAAGATTTCGGGTTCGAGTTTCAGTGGTGACATGGTTGTTTGTAGTGTTTCGACTATAATAAAGCACTAGAATTCACTATAAGCAGTAGGTCCCTGTCTCATATGACAGTAGAGCGCCACAGATCCCAATCAGATTTCTCACCCCGTTATTCCCAAACAGTAAAGGGTCAACTCAGCTCTAGGCACAGTCATATGGCATAGTAGTAGTAGTGAATAATAGGAATGCACTCTATGCTAAGCTAATGAAGCTCTATGCTAGTATTTTCAAGGACGCAGTTGGTCCTGACTTCATTTTCGTTAATGATAATTTGCGTCCACTTTGAACTAACCTAGTCTACGCATTTCTGAAAAATTAGAATATTTGGCCGATGGAGTGATTAGCCAGATCTTGGTGCGTAATATCTATATTACGTCCTATATTATTACGTAATATTTATATTACCTTTCTGAGGTTAATTGCAACATATCTTTCAAGAATCATCCAAGCTTAAAAGAAACATTACTAGAGGAAATGGACTAATTTCTCCAGAGACTTATACTACTGTATAAGCTACCTGACTTTTAGCATGAATCAATGTTAAAACATATGTATGCTATCAAAGGCCTTAGGTAAAAAAATAAATATAGTATTACAGGGACCATACCTCTTATTATTACATTTTTGGGCTGGAAATTTTAAGCTCTATTTTAGAAATTCCTGATGAGTCTTTGGTTCCATCTTGTGGTTGTATTATTATTGTTATCTGATTTTTTATTTCAACTTATCTGTATACCTAATGTCCCTAGTCTTTAGTATCTATTTGGAAATAATCAACATAATGATCTAAATTACAACATTAATTGTAATATCCATCATATTAATGATCCAAAGTTTCCTTAAAACACTCAAAAGAATTAACGCGAATTCAAATAGTCCTCGAACCAATTTTAATAAAATAAAAAAAAAATTAATAAATAAAAAAAAAAATTAATAAAATAAAAAAAAAATTTTAATTAAAATAAAACAAAAATAATCGGTCCTCGGGCAACGCTGTGCTTTAATATCTCAATATCTTTGATATATTATATAATATATTACAGGTTGAATTTTAACAAAAGCATATTTCGTATTTTAATATACTATAAACACATTTTAATACATGATAGCTATTGAGTTTAGAATTTTTTCTAGGTTTTCGGCTGTATCACATGTTATGAAACCTGATATTATATATATTCTTTACAGTTGGATGCAGCAATTATTACGTAATTCTAACTTTAACTTAAATTTATAGAAACAGTCAGTAAATACACTATTGGCTGTCCTGAGAGTTTTATGCATAACGTTAAATATTTATTCAATAGTTAAGTGAACATCTAAGTTTACTTTAAAGTGCGAGTTGTATCTTTCTACTAAAAATAACTATCACCGTAATTTGAATTGTTGACATTTAAGTAACTGTTCAATGATTCAAGCAAGCATATGTCAAATAAACAGAAGTTGTATGCAAACTGTTGTAAAAGTCAGGTGAAAAATTTTCTACCATTCAACTGTGTACATATTATTGGAAAACGTTTCCATAAACTACTCACTCCTATTTTATAGTTAGTCAGTACTTTGCGTTTGAATTCCTTTGACATTGTCAACTTTAATCATAGGTTTTTCTATTTTTAGATTCTGAACGTCATTTTAAATGTACCGTTATATTCTAATAATTCTTCTTCATTTAAATTCTAAATATAATGCTAATTAGATTTTTAATATGTTTTTAAAAATATGTATTCTAAAAATTTGAGTATTAATTGGATAGCCAACCAAAGATAAATATTGCATGTGTTATTCTACAATATTTAAAGTATTTTTTTTAAAAAAGTGAGTGTCTTCAAAATATATCATATATATAAATTATATATGTGTGTGTGTGCGCGCGTTGAATTTTCTATTTTTTTAAAATAAAAGTAGCGTATTATTTTATTTTACAGCATATATATATAAGAGCACGCACCTCTATAAAAATAACTTATCTTAGCGGACAGTTGATGATTTTATTATTTTTTTATTCAATTCCTTCTAGTATCTGACACTCTCCATATATATATTTTGTTCAAACTTTCAATCGTTAATAAGATACTTTTTTATTCATCCACTCAAGTTCAAATACATTTTTTTAACTTGCAGTGGATGACACTTGATGTTATATAGTTTTTTCAAGTATTAATTCAGTAATTAAATTTAATTAATTAATTTTAGTTTTTTTTATTTAAGTTGCATATATCTACCAATAGATTTCGCCAGAAAAACTTGGAGATAGGAATTGAATTAATTTTTTTTTTATATATATTACTTGTTTTTTTAGATGCATGTGCGTTGAACGAAATCATGTAATATATAATTATCTGAATACGAAACAGGGAATAATTAACTGTCGTGATCATTTATAGAAACTTGGACGCATCAGAGAACAAGCCAACAGATAATTTATACAGATCGCTGTTATGTATCATCCGGTCAAATACAGAAATCTAGGTCGAAATTTTGAATGTATTATACTTGCTTCAGCCTGAAACTGCACTTGACTTCGTCAGCACCAAATCAAAACTTTTTCAATGTGCTCATTTTTGTGAACATTTTTGATTCTACATAACAAAAACATACAATTATAATGGTGCTGGATTATAACACCGCTGTTGGACAGGAAAGGTGAATCAAATGATTCTCATTCTTTATGTAGCATTGCGGAGTGTCAGATTTGGCTTTATTGTGTGGCAGATATGAATATTGCATTATGTATCTCCATATGGCTGCATAGTTAAAACGTTATTTGATTATAATCTGCATTAATTAAGTACAGAGTGCCGACGCCCACAACGCAATTAAATTTAGACCAAAACCAGATTCTCTAAGCGGCTGGAATACTACAGACAATTACATGTGGGCTACATGTGGTCTACGGGTATTTGGCAAAGTGTGAAGCAAATGTAGAGTGGTATATCTCCAAAATTGGGACATATTATTTTAAGATTGGCGCACATATTTAAATTTTTCTTCATTAAATTTTTATAGATATTTAGCAGGATTTAGACGGATTATGGCGATTTCACAAAAAAAAAAAACTGGTTTCTTTCTCGTTTTTCACGCCAAACGGAAGTTATCTTCCTGTTAGTTATGTGATCATTTTTTTCTTCAAAAAAGTCTTGTTCTACATAATATTGCGTTTTACATAGTGAGCATTGTAGATCAATTGAATTTAAAATAGCAAAGACAATTTTTTCGAATGTGAATGAATTTGACAGTTAGTTTTGAATTTCTTCATTATTCTATTTAGTTTGTACTACTTTTTCTTATATTGTCAGTTATAATACAAAAGAGAACGAACATTTTACACTTTAAATGAAAAAAAAAATTAAAATCAATGTGTTCAACTCTGCCTAATTAGTAAATTTATCAAATTTAATTTTATATTATAAAAACATTTAAGTAACCTTATTATAATTTATTTAGGAAACTAATATAACTAATACGTAATAAACTAATAAACTAATATAATAACTTGATTGAAAAATTGACTAAAATTTAAAAGGAAACAAAATATGAATAAAAGCATTAACGTACAGTTAAATGTTATTTATTTTCTAAAAAAAAAATTTGTAATGAAAATGGTTAGCAAAAATTTTCAAAAATATTTTGACTTTAAAATGAGAGAAAACATTGAAATAATAATAAGAAGCTTAAAGTACGTAATTGCAAGATTAAATTGTTTTTAATAGGAACAGACAATCATCAAACATGTTAGTTCTTAGAAAAGATAAGGAAACATTTTAAACTTAAATTGAAGAAAATTGAAACTAATGAATTTAACTCTATCTAATTTACAAAGGAATCAAATATAATTTTATATTATAAAAATATTTAAGTTTCCTTAGTATAATTTAGTTTAATTTATACAAAAACGGGACAAAATAAAAGAAGCATTAATTAACGGTTAGTTATCATTTATTTTACGAGCAAGAATAATTCGTAATGAATATGGTTAACAAAAAGTTTCAAAAAGTTTTGATATTAAAATGAGGGAAAACATTAAAATGATAAAAAGAATCAAAGTAATTACAAGACTAAATTGTCTTTAATAGGAACAGACAACAAACAAATATGTTAGTTCTTAGAAAAGAGAAGGAAACATTTTACATTTAAAATGAAGAAAATAAAAAAAAAGAATTTAATTCTAATTTACAAAAGAATCAAAGTTAATTTTATAATGAAAATATTTAAATAGCCTTAGCATATTACAGTTTAATATATACGAAAAGGAAAAAAAAATATAAACAAAAGCATAAACTTACGGTTAGATGTTATTTATTTTCTAAACAGGAATAGTTTGTAATGAATATGGTTAACAAAAATTTTCAAAATCTTTTTATATTAAAATGAGAGAAAACATTAAAATTATAAGAAGAACCATAAAGTAATTACAAGACTAAGCTGTATTTAATAGGAACAGACAACAAACAAATATGTTGAAATAAATATAATTTTATTTAAAATGAGTTATCACTAAAGATCTTATTATTATTGTATAAAGTGAATTTGATAATTCTTCATTTTAACATTATTTTACATTCTAATAGATTTTTATCATCGTAAAATTATTTTTTTTTTGATATATGGTCATACTTGATAATCATTTAAAATGTCGCAAAGACATTATTTACGTTGAAAAAAATTTGATTTACGAACAATAGTGTAACATCGAGAAGTGGAAATAAAGGCAAGATGAGATTGCAAAATTTTTAACTTCCAAATCTGGTAAGAATATATTATCATTGCCAAGAAACATTAATACATTTTGTAACTTGCTTACTGTGATGTAACAAAAAATACAATAATTAATTTTAAGGCTCTTAATCTTTTAACTTTCTTTGAAAATAAATGAATAAATTTTTTGTTCTCGTTGTTTGTGAACTTCATTAAATTTATTTATTAATTTATTCGTTAGTTTCATTTGGAAGGAATTCAAAAGTTCTGAAATAGAAGATAATTTTAAAACTTTTAAATTTTTTGTTTATTTCATTATTCATAAATTGCGTTTATTTCCTAATTTTTTCATATATTTAGAACTGATTTCTTATAATAAAATAAAAAAGTATAAAGGTTTACTTAATTTTTTTTAACAAATGAATAATTCTTTTTTATAATTTCTGTAAGAAGGTTTTGACATTCAATCTGAAACATAATGTAAAACCTATTTGATGATTAAGCTTTCTAGGAAGAAATATCTATAATATATCTGGGCGTCCTGATAGCCAATTAGCTAACACTTTGGCTATTTTTGTTACTAAGGGCCGGTTCGCATGCTGGGGATGACATTGGTGTTTTGTTAGTGGTTCGAATCCACGTTAAACAATAGGTCCTGTCTAATTATCCTAAAGTAGTTTAAAAATGTCGAGCGTTAAACGAAACAAATTATACAAAGTTCATAAATTATTTTCCTTACAATTGGGTTGATGTCATTTTCTCATTATGATTGATTAAATCCGCACAATCCAAGATTAAATAGAAAAAAGTTGCTATATGGAATACACACATACAGCGAGACAGCAAGCAGTGAAATTTACTTTACAAATCCTTCTTGTTATTTATCTGCAATTTTAAGTTTTACAAATTAAGGACATGCAATTTCTTTTTCAAAAGACATTCCCAAAGAGGCTTAATAATGCCTTAATCAAAATGATGATTCACGAGCCATTTTCACACAGTTTGAACCAGGACGGCCTTAGTTCGACATCTGATCAGGAGACGATAATATAACGAGAACTTCAGTGAAAATTTAAATCAATGAAAGACCAAACGTAAAAATTAGGTTTTTAAAAATTTTAATAATGACGGCACAATTTTATATCCAATAAACCAAATCTAATAAATAAGTAAATTGAAATTTTAAATTGTCTATTAATACATATTTTTATGTTCCTTCCTTTATTTTCTCCATATGATGCTTTATCTTGTCAACTTTATACAAAAAAATGATTATATTAATGAATTAAATTTCTAATAATTAATTTTGAAAATAAACAGTTATCTATTGGATATTTGAATTAAATGCAATTGTTATAATTTTATAGATGTAGTTTTAAATTTTTTTTTCATGTAATCATAATTTCATAACCAATATAATAACTTTAAAGTCAAATTTTAAATCTTTCCTTACCATGAGTATGAGTTTATTAAGATAAGCATACAAAAAATATGCATAACTATCATAAGGAATTAGCATAACTGTATAACAATTTCTATATAATTTATTAAGTTTTCTATTACTGAATTCATTTCTCGTAAATGTGTATTGTATTGTTTATCTTAATATGACGAAAAATCATTTTTGTATGCTAGTATTTACATATTTATGTACTTTTCAACAACATAATTAATACAAATGCTAATAATTGCTTAAGGAGCGTACCACATAACATTTATTTTTATTATGTTGATGATTGAAAATATTTTAATGAGAACTGCATCATATGAATAATAATTAATTAATAAAAAATAGTATGCGTATAATTCAATATTGTTTTTCAATAACGATTAATGTTTGTTCAAAGTGAGCTGTAACTAATAAATTGAGAACTGTGAAAAGGTAAACTGAAACAAATGTGCGTCAATCAAGATGTGATAATTTTGCTACAGAAATATAAAGCATTATTTCAAAAAAAAAAAAAAAAATGTCTTAAAAAATTACATTCATTCACTCATTAACTTTCCTAACATTTGTCCTCATCTATGAATATTAAAATAATAATAATCTTTTGCATTTTTCTTAGAATAAAATTATTTTGTCTATGTTATATGAAACAAAAACACACTAATAAAATAAACTTTATTATTTGAAAATATAATATTCTAGGATGATTTGATCAAGGAAAAATTTTATTTGTCATTATAATCTCTTTTAACATTGTCCAAAAACATTTATTTAACTGTAAAAAGTTTGAAATAAATAAATTCAAATGTATTCATTACCTTTAAAATAATTTGAAATAAAATAGATTATACAAATAATTATTAGTAAAATAATTAATTAAAGATTATAAATTACCTGTTAGTAATTTAGAGATAGAAAAAAAATTACTAAAAGTTTAATAGTTATGTACGAAATACATCTTAAAATAATACTTTTTAAAGAGGATTTTTTTGAATTTAAAAGATAAATTTGTTTTTATTATTAAAGACAAATAAAATGTTTATAAAATAATTTCATAAAAAAAATTTCAAATCCATAAAATTATAAAATTAAATTCACAAAATTATAAAAAATTAAATCCATATGATTGTAATAAAATTAAATACTCAAAATAAAAATTAAATTCATAAAATTATAATAAAATTAAATACACAAAATTATAATAAAATTATATCATATATTTATAATAAAATTAAATACACAAAAATTATAATAAAATTAAATCCATAAAATTCTAATAAAATTAAATACACAAAATTATAATAAAATTAAATCCATAAAATTCTAATAAAAAATTAATTCACAAAAAAAAATAATAAAATTAAATTTAAAAGTGATAATTAAATTAAATACACAAAAATTATAATAAAATTAAATACAGAAAACTATAATAAAATTACATTCATAAAATTATATAAAAAATGAAAATAAAACTTTGGTTTTATGGTTAAGCTTTTAATGGGCAATTATGACCTTTCTGTGGAGATATTTTGGCTACACTACATTACAATTTATTCATGCATGTTAGAATGCTCAACAGGGGCTATTTTAAAATTATATATATATAATTACCTTGGAAATATTTACAATGTGAGATCTTCCTATTTTAAATTTGATTAAAATTTCATCTTCAATGGTGAAAACAATTAATCTTTAATTACAAAACTATCTCATTATCTTCCATGTTTCAGAATGCAGAAAAGAGCGACAATGATTGTGATTTTTAAAGAGATTGGTTTACATACAAATAGTATAAATTAAATCAAATATGCACTTTTGTAGTATTCGAAAATTTAATTAAGTTTTGTTGAAGTTTAATTCACATATTACAATGCATAAAGCTTATAAATTTGAAACCGTTACTTTTTAAAGGTATCGTTACTATACAAGTATATAAAACAATATATTTAGCTTTAAATGTTTTATATGAATATCAATAATTTTCAGCTACAATTTTATAGTTAAAATTTCCTTCATTTTTATTTTGCATTCAAAAAGTGCAAAAGTAGTAGGAAAAATTGAAAATTACTGAGAAAAATATTTCCCTGGTTATAGGACTCTGTTAGCGTTGTGAAATTTTTCCCATGGGAAGAGTTTTGGGATTTCTTTCCCAGGAGAGAAATGTATAGTATTGACAAGTACATAATAACAGCTTACCACTCAAATTTGACAGCAGATAAGCAGTGTTGTGGTTGGTTATATTACATGCAATTAGTGCCTTTTACTAATGAAACAACCTATCACTCAAATCTGTAGCAGATATTCATTGTCATGTATAATGAGACTCATGAAAGTAGTGATTGGTGTGCTCCTTTGTCAGGTAAAAACATTTACAGATAAAATATGGACTACACCATGAGTTGTTGCATCGGGATTGGTTGATAGGCCTGAAGCTGAAATTATCTACTCCAATGAGGAAGGGGGTAATTAATAATTAAGGACTGCTGCAGACCACAAGTTTTGAAGATTCGACGTATACTTGAGGACCTCTGAAAATCTCCCTACATTGGAGTGAACTGTACTTGCGATCTAAATTGCGCCCTTATGATCAAGTTTATATTTTTAATTTTGTTTTCTTTTGTATAATAACCCATAGTTCTGTTTACAATATAATAATGTTCAGTAATTTTAACCTTCACGTGACTTTCACTTTAACGTTCAGTAACTTTAACATAACCCCAGTATAAGTATAATTTATATATATATATATATATATATTAGTGCTTGTAAATAAAAAAAATTAAAATGTCCCCATGAACTTGAAAACCATGAACACTTTTTGAAACCGATATATAGTGAGCTTTTGTAGAGGCATTTAGGACGTTGCAGCATTAACTCTCTAAAGGTAATAAAATCCATTAGTCAAATATAATAAAAACCATATTCTATTTGAGCTAATGGATTTCGATAGATTAGCTGCTATTTTTTTTTTAACCTTTCACCATAAAACCTGTTTTCTATTCGATGAAGATTAAATAACCATATTAAATATATTTATTTAATAACAGCCTTATAAAACAAATCTTTTTTTCTAATACCTTGCACCAATCATTCTTTAAATGAAATTTCAGTTCAGAAATAAATTTCTTAACCGATTCTCTCAATTCTTTTCAACATCAGTATTTAATTGTATTAATTCTTATTAATACTACATTATCGCTTATTTCTAACGACTGAAAAAAAACTGTGAATCCCAATTTATTCGCAGTACGACGGCAGAAAAATTCAGCAACGCGCATCTTCCAAAATAAACGATCTCATCTCTGCCGATCGAACTAAATCTGAATTATTGTCTGCATTCAGTATCTCAAAAATGCTTCAGAAAAATCACGCTTTTGAGTCAGAAAAATCCATTTTATCTGTAATTGGATTTCGGTACAAAAAATCTTTATATGGATTCATCGGTTTTCAGATTACGTGTCAGAGCATTTGCCGACGAATAGTGAAAAAAAAAGTCATTGATTGGATGAATTTATCCTTAAGAATATAAACCGTAAACTCATGATGATAAAAATTTGCAGTTTTATTTTTACTTTCCTTTATTTCACAAAGGCTTAAATGTATAATTTTTTTTTTTTAATGTCATTAAATCTAACCTCGAAGATTACTTTTGCTTAAATAAATCATAATTTAATTACGATTTATGTGAAAAAGTTTCAAAACGTATTGCGAACTTTTAAAATATTTATTGTTGCAGATAGTTGTTTCTATAAATTAAATTAGTGGATTTTAACTATAGATTACACAAACCAAAAAGTAGTTTTTAAAATATTTCTCTTAATTTAAGATTACTTTTATGTACATATATATTTATATATATTGGTTTCTAATTCAAATATTCAATCCTTTTCTCCTATCGCCTCATTTTTGCACACTCCATTAATATTTCTTCTCTAACACTAAATTCCATTGCAGTAAAATAAAACGTGTATATGATTGGGCGGTTAAAGTAAAGAAAAATGTAATTAATTCAATTAATAACAAAAGGTGCATACGTAATGGTCATATTTATATTCACAGTGAAAAATAACTTAAAAGTCAAATATAAAATATATAAAAAATACTTAAAATGTTACACTTTTTTTTTTTTCTTCATTAGCATTATTATTATAAAGGTGGGAAGGTATTGTACTTCTTCGTATTTTTATTTCTTTATATAGTAACCCAGTGTTCTGTTTTTCTCTCTCTCTATCCCTCTCTCTCTATATATATATATATGTATGTATAGTACTGTTAAATAAAAGATTAATGTGTTCATGTGTTCTAAAAAGTTTACTTCTACTTGGAAGCTGTTAGAGGTCTTAACAATATATTTAAAACAATATTCTAGATTAGCTGCTAGAATTTTAAAACTTTTACTATAAAAAAAGTGTTTCCTATTCAACGTAGAATAAGGAATCAGATTAAATTTTTATTTAAGAACTACTTTATCCACCAAAGCATATACCAAGCAAAAAAAAAAAATCAATATTCTGTTCAGAATTAGGTTTCCTCCCGATTCTCTCATTTATTTTCCAACATCAGCATTTAATTCTATTAATTTTATTAATATTACATTAATGAGCGTTTATGACGACTAAAAAAAATTGTGATTCACTTTTATTCGCAGTACCACGGCAGAAAAATTCGTTTAACGCGCATCTTTCTAAATGAACGATCTCTTGCCGTTTGAGTCTAAATCTGAATTATTGTCTGCATTCATTATCTTAAATATGGGGAAAAAATCACGCTTTGACTCTAAAAAATCCCATTTTATCTGTAATTGGATTTCGAGTGTAAAAAAATCTTTATATGGATTCATCGGTTTTCAGATTACGTGTCGGAAACGTTGCGAACAAATAGTGAAAAAATCATTGATTGGATGAATTTATTCTTAAAGAATATAAACCGTAAGCGCATGATGATAAAGAATTGGAATTTTGTTTTTTACTTTCTTTTTTATTTTATTCACAAAGGTTTAAATATATAAATTTTTATAATGACAATCTAACGTGGAAGATTACTTTTTCTTTAATAAATCATAATTTTATTATGATTTTTGTGAAAAGTTTCAAAACGTATTGCGAACTTTAAAATATTTATTGTTGCGATAACTGTTTCTATAAATTGGATTTAATGGATTTGAACATTAATTACACAAAAAAAAGGAATTTTAAAACTTTTCTCTATTTTACGATTATTTTATGTACATATATATTTATATGGATTAGTTGCTTATTTCAAATATTCAATCCTTTTCTACTATCTCTTAATTTATTTCACAAACTTCGTTAATATTTTCTTCTGTAACGATAAAGTTCATTGCAGTGAATTTAAATTTGTACGAATGATTGATTAAAAATAAAAAAAAAATTAGATTAATAATAAAAGGTGTACTTTTATTGGTCATATTTAAGTACAGAATGTAAAGAAAAAAAACATAAAAGACAAATATGAAATATATAAAAATAAAAATAAAAATACTTAAATTTCTGTTGTTATCTTTTTTTTCATCAACATTATTATTATAAAATTTGGAAAGTTATTGTACTTATTCGTATTTTTATTTATTTGTATAGTTGCCTAGAGTTCTGTTTTTGTATATATATATATATATAGTATTTGTAAATAAAATTAAAAGAGTTACCATGATCTTGAAAGTGGCTCTCTTCTGGAAGCCGTTATATGTATTGTATAGGCCGAGACATTATGTTAATTTTTAAATATAATAAAATCCGTTAGTCAAATATAATAAAAACAATATTCTAAATTAGCTGCTAGATGCTTTTTTAACTTTTACTATAAAGACTTGTTTTCTATTCAACGAAGAATAAAGACTAATGTATTTTTAGTATATTCAGAGAGTTAATGCTGTAACGTTTCGGCCTATACTAGACCTATAACGGCTTCAAGAAGAATACACTTTTAAGTTCACTCAAGAAAAAAAAACTAAACTATAAAAACTTGTTTTTTTCTATTCAACGAAGAATAAGGAAATATATTCATTTAAGAACTATTTTATTAATTAAATCTTTTTTTCTAATACCTTGCACCATTAATTCTTTAAATGAAACTTCTGTTCAGAAATAAATTACTTTCCGATTTTCTCATTCTTTTTCCTACATCATCATTTAATTCCATTAATTCTTATTAATATTACATTAATAAGCATTTCTAACAACTAAAAAAAATTGTGAATCACACTTTATTCGCAGTACGACGGCAGAAACATCGTTTAACGCGCATCTTCCAAAATAAACGATCTCATCTCCTGCCTTTCGAACTAAATCTGAATTATTGTCTGCATTCAAAATCTCAAAGATGGAGAAAAAATCACGCTTTGACTCTGAAAAATTCCATTTTATCTGTAATTGGATTTCGAGTATAAAGAAATCTTTATATGGATTCATCGGGTTTCAGATTACGTGTCGGAAACGTTGCGAACGAATAGTAAAAAAAAAAATCATTGATTGGATGAATTTATTCTTAAAGAATATAAACAGTAAGCACATGGTGATAGAATTTGCAGTTTTATTTTTACTTTCCTTTTTTTTTTTTTTTCACAAAGGCTTAAATATATAAAAGGTTTTTGTAATGTACTTAAATCTAACCTCGAAGATTACTTCTGCTTCAATAAATCATAATTTAATTATGACTTATCTGAAAAATTTCAAAACGTAATGCGAATTTTCAAATATTTATTGTTGCAATAATTGTTTCTATAAATTGGGATTAATAGACTTTAAATATAATTACACACGTCAAAAAGAAATAAGTTTTAAAGCCTTTCTCTTAATTTAAGATTATTTTATGTGCATATATATTTATATATATTGGTTTCTCATTCAAATATTCAGCCCCCTTTCTCTTATCGATTTTTTTTTTTCTTTTTTTTTTGTTACGTTTTCATCTCTAATGCTAAAATCCAGTGCAGTAAAATACATGAATGGTCGGTTAAAAATAATAAAAGTTAATTAATAATAAAAGGGTGTCAATTTAATGGTCATATTTAAGTTCAGAATGGAAATAAACATAAAAGACAAATATGAAAAATATAAAAATAAAAAAATGCTTAAAAATTCTATTTTCTTTTTCATTAGCATTATTTTTATTATAATTTGGGAAGGTATTGCACTTCTTCGTAGTAATCCAAAAGATTTGTATTTCATTATTATTTTTATGTTTTATTTTTATTTATTTATTTACTTTTTTATTTCGTAAATTATTATTAAATCGTATTTTTATTGTTTGTATTGTATTGCATTTCATTATTAGAAGTTTTGGCATAGCTCTATTTCTTATTTGAGCTTTATCCCGATGTAGCCAAAATACATTTTTCACAAATTCAGTTTGTTCCTTAGGTATTTTACGAAAATAAATTTCTTTAATTATAACAAAAGTCATCAGAACTGTTATAAAAAGCTGTTATCATCACTGTCGCCAAAGGGCCAGCTCATCATCACTTGTTATTTCTTGAGCATAGATCAATTGAAAAACCACGACGAGACAAAAAAATTATATAGAAAATTCGAAAAATTCACAGTAACGATATGTTGAAAATTTCAGCGTCGTGATCATGTGTAATTACCAAGGCTTAAAATGATAACATTGACAACAACGTTAAATATTCATAAGAGTATTTGATTTGCGAAAATTCAATGAAATTCATTTTAAGTCAGACCGATTAAAAAAAAAAAAAAAAAAAAAACTATAAATGTCAGATGAAATTATTAAACAATTTTACTTTTATCCTGTGGATCATTATTGTGGAATTATTAATTTTTCAGCAATCATCAGAAATGTTTACAAATGTAAATTATTCAGAATAAGTAACATATATTATTCAATTCATAGAATATTTTCTTAACACAAATATATGCACAATTAAAATTTGATTCTAAATTATAAACACAATTCCGACTCGTGGCCCAGTATAACCTGTGCAGGGTGTGTGTAAGAAGAACAGGTACAAATCCTGGTCCAAACTATAAATCTTACAGATCCAAATCACAATACAAGTTTCTGTTTTCAAAAGGTAAGTTAATTGTTTTGTCGTTCCACTGTCCTTTTTTTTTGCACACTTTAAGCTAATTAAACCGGGTTTCAGTTTAACGTGGATTCCAAAACACTTAACAAACATCCATTCCGCCGCCAGTATTCAAATCTGCAGCCTTTGGTGCCGAAGACAGAGCGCTAGTCCGTGCGGCCATCAGGAAAAGAAGAAGATTCGTTAATGATTGTGATAACATTGTAAATCGTCTCATATCCATAGATATGATGCCTTATGAGAAGTCTCATTATTTTTCCCATATGACACAAAAACCCCTTAGAAATAACCTTAGAAGTCCTCTTAGAAAGGCAATGCCCTTCATCAACAGTCCGTTGATTATTCGTGGTTTACATGAGAAAAAAACAACCAACGATGTATTTACCAACGATGTTCAACAAAAAATTCAGGATTTTAAATATTGTTTTTATTAAATTTTTATTTCCCAAGTGAAATATATATCTATCCAACAACTTATAACTCTCTTAAAACGACATGCCAGAACATGTTTTATTCATAGTTTATCCAAAATATATGTTTTAAGAATACGAAATTCATACATTATTCAAATTTTGCACCTTCACTTTTATGTAACGACACATTTATTATCGATACATAAACAGAAACAATTTAAAAATATCATTGCTATAAATTTAGATAGGTAATTATTTTGGTTAAATTCATTTGTTGTTACTCTTAATACTTATAAATAATCAGATGTATAGATGAGTGCACTGATGAACTTGAATCAAATTATCAAATATCATTTTTTATCATTTTAACAAAACTATAAAATATTTGCTCCAAATAAGTTTAAAAATGATGCATACAAAGTTAAGCAGATAACTAAAACAAAAAAAGCGCTTCCCCGCATTTGAAAAATAATTGGAGTTTTGCTAGCAATGTAAAAATACGATCCAAGCAATTTCGCCTATTTCCATGTCTCTGTTTACATTCTTTGATATTTAACAATCATATTTCAAAATGCAATGCATAGATGATTTAGTTTACTAAAAAATTTTATATTGAGATAAAGAAATATGTTCGACTTTTTACAATGCATTTAAATAGCGGAAACAGATAGGGATAAACAGAGTTCTTTTGCCAACCCGATATACTATATAAGAAGTTGATTTTAATATGCATGCAAATACTAAATTATTAAAATATTTTTCAATGTAAATTTGTTTTAAATATTAAAGAAATTTGTCTTTGAATCTTTAAGGAAATCCATAAATTAAATCAAACCTTTTAAAGTTATCCATATGCCTCTACCGATAAAAAAGGAATTATAATAAAAATATTGAACAATATATCAATAAAATATTCTAATGACTTCAAACATTAAAAATGCTTTCAAATACTTTTCTATAATAGGGGTGTGAATGGCCGAGTGGCTGAAGGCGCCCTGGCGCTCGGGTGGTACCACAGGTTTCTGGTTCGAGCCCCGGCGGTGCCATGTTTGTTTGTCGGGTTCGGAATCCACTTTAAAAAAGCAGGTCCTGGCGTAGAGTGTTGCGGGGGCATTGTTACCCAGGCTTATCTTCGTAGAGTGGGTTGCAAAGGGGCATTGTTACGTGTGTTTCCGCGTCCGTGGTACAAAATTTATATCATTAAAAATGTATGCAAACACGCGCCCCTGGGTGAAGTATTGCAGCACTCCTGCCCAAGACGTCCATGTGCTACAGCCGCATTTGAAAGAAAACTCGTATATAATATACAAAATTTATACAGACAAAAGTGGGATTTGCTAAGAAAAAATTAATTACAGAAATCAGACAGTAAGTTCGAATCAGTAATTTTCTGACTCGAAGTCGGGACATCCTATCCTTTTCGGACAAAGTGTGGAAATAAAATGTCAATTCAAATTAAATGTTTTAAAAATTAAATAATGATTTTTTTAAAAACTTAAATGATGTATTTAATATATATAATTAAAATTATTATTAATAATTTATTAAAAATGATAATGAAGTATAATTAATTAATATTATTTAAAAAAAATAATCATAATTTTTTATAATCCAAGCGGATGAATCATGTGTGTACTGTAAATAATACAATTTTCTTGTGTACTCTATTTTCCTTAATATGTCTACGCTTATTTTTATAAATATCATATTTCATTACTTAATACAAAAATCCTTTAACAAATAACATGTAGGGCCAAAACAAC
>BPLQ01004768.1:0-25167 GCA_021605075.1 Caerostris darwini
GAAAGTAAGTTTAGTATTGTGTTAATATGCGTAATATTTTTCAACTCATATTACAAATATTTGAGTTTTTTTTAAGTCATAAAAAATAATGCTTTAAGCTTTATGTATAAAACGAAAAATGAACAATGATATAAAATTTAATTCATTTATGCATATATATATATATAATATATATATATATATATATATATATATATACACGTCCATAAATTAAGGATAATGAAGTTCAGGCAAAGAAAGAGACAGAAGCAAAACAAATTTGACTTATTTGTAAAGTCTATTTTATAAACAAAAGGTAAAGAGCAAAAAAGATGCTATATGTTTGACATAATTGCTAAAAATTGCGATTTTTACCCCCTGGAGCAAATTTCAAAAAAGAACCTATTTACAAAAAACAGTATAACATGGTTAGTATGATGGTTAATATGGAGTATTTCTCCCGGACGATGCAATACAGGCCCCACAACGCCTAGGCATGCTGAGTATCAAATTATCAATCTGATCTTGAGGAATATTACACCACTCATCAAGCAATGCCCTCCGAAGTTCCAATTGACAGGTGGGAGGGGGTTGATGGGCTGCAATTCGTCGGCCAAGCATATCCCACACATGCTATATTGGATTCAAGTCCGGTGAGTATGCTGGAGAAACCATACGGGTGATATCCTCCAATTGAAGGCATTCCTCTACAATGTTTGCACGGTGAGGACGGGCGTTGTCATCCATAAACAGAAATTCAGCACCCATGGCGCCCCGAAACAAACGTACATGTTGTTCCAGAATGACATCCGGATAGATGTGCCCTGTCATCGTTACACTCTGAACATGCAGGTCAGTTCTGGAATCAAGAATAATTCCTCCCCAAACGAGCCATCCTGCACCACCGTAACGGTGTCATTCAGTGGTGTTCTCTTGGTGGTAACGAGTACCTGGCGCTCTCCATACGAAAGTCCGGTGAGAATCAGACTGCAAACTAAATCTGGACTCGTCGGAAAACATCACACCAGACCACTGTTGCGGTGTCCACAATGCATGCTCTCTACTCCAGGTTAATCGCAGGCGACAGTGAGTTGCGGTAAGTGGAACACATCTGACAGGCCTACGAGCATATAGACCAATGTGCCCTAAGCGTCTGTATACGGTCTGCCTTGAAACTGTCGTACCGGTAGCTAAAGAGAGCTGACGAGACAGGTCTGATGCTTTGCTCCGTCTGTTTCTTTTGGCAGTAACTGCTAAATACCGATCCTCATTCGGCGTTGCAACTCGGGGGCGACCTGTGCTGTAACATCTACTCACATTACCATCATCTTGGAATCGTTGCCAAGCCTGGAGGTGACACTCTGGGCGATTTCAAGTTCCTCGGATACTTCCAGCTGGGTACGTCCACATTCCAGTCGTCCGATAATTCTACCACGTAAAAAATCATCCAAATGCTTCCTTTGTGCCATAACTATGCGGTTATTGCACTGAAAGACTTTTAAAGCTCTTGTGAACAATTTTACTTCTTTGCCACCATTCCTTATGTACCCCTCTCTTACACTCTCGTTATTGTGACGTACTATCCGCGCCATCTGGTGGTTTCCTGTAATTTGCATAATCTTCTTCAAGATGTGTGTGATAATTCAACAGGTGAAATTTTTATTATTTTATCAATTTCTGTGTGATTCTGAATTATCCTTAATTTATGGACAAGAGTATATATATATATATATATATATATATATACACACACAGTCCAGTCACATTAATGTGACCACCACCTACTTTCGACGCTACAGTACAGCCGGCCACGGCACTGGAGTCGGCATGGCTCAACATCACAGTGAACACCTTCAGAAACCTAATTGACCCTCTTCCTGCCCGTCTCGCAGCGGTCCGTTCTGCCAAATGTGGTTATTCTGGCTTTTGACTGGTGGTCACATTAATGTGACTGGACTGTGTATATACATACATATTTATATGCATGCATATATATATTTATATATATGCATACATATTTTGTTCTAATGTAGCTGGAATACACTCAGATAGTTGTTTTGGATGCCTTAAGGCAAACAATGCACCGGCGTTACTCACTTTGCACTACCCAGGAGGTGCGTGTAGCTTGAAGATAAGCTATGGACGCGTGTAACACTATCCCAACAATGCTCTACGATCCTATTAGACCGGGACCTACGGTTTAAAGTGGTCTCCGAATCACTACAAACACACAGGGCAACACCGGCACTCGAACTCGAAACATGTGGTATCGAGCGCCGGAGCACTAGCCAGTAGTCCTACAGTCCCCATATTAATTTTATTATTTCATTCAAAATAGTATTAGCATAATTACTCAAAATGCATATGTAGATCATACCATGTAAAGTGGAAATAAACAATACAACACTAAGCACTTGAAATCAGCAAACAAGAGTAGCATAGATTAAAATAAACCCTGCTTCCACATTCAGCTGATTATTAAATATTAAATACAGATAGTATCATACATTAAATATTAAATAATGGACATAGATGTAAATCTTAACGTTTATGTAATCTCTTTATTCTGAAGCATTAATAAGCTGAAGCACAATCAAACAGACAGATGGAGCTTCAAAATATTCAGGGGATGGTATGTTAAATATTGACGCTTTGTTCCCTAGTCTTCTACCCCGGGGTGTACGGGGTGAAAGACGTCTGCTATATCTTCTCGACGGAGATAATCCTCGGGATATTTACCCATCTTCATCCACTCTTTTTACTCGTTGATCAACATCTTCCATTTGCACGGCCTTTTTCTCTATACATGCTAGTATAATTGCACAGATATTTGCTCTGTCATAATAGTATAACTGTATGGGACAAAGTGTTTTTGAAAACGAATACAGATCATAAAGTTTGTCTTTAAAAGTATTTTATTAAAAATAAGTGTAGTTAGACAAATAACTAATTCATTTGAAAATAAGTAAATTTAGTATTTTTTTAACATGCATAGTATTTTTAAATTCGTATCACAAACATTTAACTGGTATTCTATTAATATTTGTTAAACTCATATGTATATATTATAGCTAGAGCGATCGACTTTAATGCCCATCTTCAAAAGTTAACCATATTTCACACCTAATGTAAATTCCCTTTCACTAAGCGTTGTTGCATCTTTACTTCATACAATACCTTACTTCTCTGAACTATATTCATATTTCGTTTCAAGTGTCGTAATGAGTGTAATTTTATTTCCCCTTGATTGTTTATTTCATTGTTGAAGTTGATTCCTAATTCTTAGCGGTAAGGGCATAGAAAAGGGGGCATACGTTAAAAAAATAAGTGAGTGTTTCTGACTCAATATACTTGCAAAATTGGGTTTTATTTTTGTTGTAAGGTATTTTAAAGGATCCATATTTCTTTGAATACATAGTAGGGGATATTCAGACAATTTGCCACTTCTATTTAATTTTTTGTTTAATATTCTACTTCAATTTAAACTGTTGGTTTTAATACAAGTATGTAACTATGATTCTTACTACTCACTGACAGGAGCGCTCCTCTGTGATGTTCATTAAAATAGGTCAGTTGCCTATCGACTCTCACCAGCAGACGAAGTATATTTCGCGCACAATGTATCCGAATTTTAGTTTTTCGGCTTAGAAGTGGAGTCCCTCTATGAATCAATAATTATCTGTGTTTAAATGTGTTAAATAGTGTATGTTTCTAATTGTATGTGTGAGGTGTTCATGAGTTTGTAAATAAAGTTGTGAGCCTGTGCCTCAAGTATCTCAATTCAACTACACCCAGTTACAATCAGATTGCCCAACCTGAACACAACAATCCAGAGCCCAATGTGGGGTCCATACCTACCCATTACAATCTGGTTCCTGAACAGGCAGTCGAATTCCCACCAGTGCAATCTGTCGCCGCACATGGTGGCTGCAACTTATCCGTTACAAGTTTCAATATCGAAACGTATATCGTCCTCAAAAGTCAGTCAGTTGGCCATGAGGCTATTAAAATACATGTTTTTCTATACTACTTCTGGAAAAGGATATTAAGGACACTTCGTCTAAATGTTTATAGGGCAGCATTGTGGTATAACATTTAACTAATAGCACTTTTTACATAGGAATAACATACATTTCTTTCAGAGTAGTTATACAAGTAACTGGACCTACTCATCCTCCGTCCCAAACCTATTGGAAGAGAGTTCCGCCTTGGAAATTTTTTGTGTTCATCCTTGGTGGAGACACGAAACTTTGATTTTGGCTCGCTTGTGATGTTTCAGCTTAGCACTCAAAAGTATGCTTATTATAAAATCATTTACATATATTTACTTATGAGCCACACCAAAATTAACTCGGTAGGAGTTTGACTAAAAGAATTTCCATAAAATATAAATAAAATAAAATCTCATTTTAGAAATTTTGACTTAGAAAGTAGTGTAAAAAAGTAACAAAGTATAACAATTATAAGCATCTAAATAACAATTTCAGATGCCTGAAAAGCAACCTTATCAATGATATTTTTTGATTTTAACATCTGTTATAACTAAAGCTTGGATCATTTAAGTTTATCTGGTAACAAAAATAAGGTACTTTTGAAAAAAAAAACATATCTTGGATGCTTTTTTTTATGTAGACTTCTTGACTAAGGTACTTTTGACATAGGCTTTTTTGAGATAGACATCTTGAATCAAGTTTTTAAATAATTCTGGAATTTTAGCTTTTGAAGCACTTGAAAAAAAATCAGAAAAAATTGTCTGCTTTAAAATAAATTTTTAAATGTGTTATAGTTAAATATTAATTATTTTAAAATAATTTAGATGTTTTCATCTGAAATGTCAACTAATTAAGGAATAGAAAAGTAATATATTTTAGCTCAAAGGAAAATATATTCAAATTTTTTTTAATTACAGAGGTTCAAGTGTTTTGAAATGATTTGCATGAATTTTATTTTTTATAACTAAAATTTAAAGAAATGATGGTTTTTCTAAAAGCATATTGAATGAATATTTTACATATATTTTCAAATAAAATAGTTTTTCTTATAGAAAATAAAATAAATTAAGAATTAATCAAAAAAAAAAAAAAAGGTTCTGTTCAAATGTTTTGTTAAAAAATAAATTTTTTTTCTTGTATAATCTAAGTTTTTATAGTGAAAAATAACTCAAATTTTATAATAAAAATTTTTATACCGTATGTTCATATTATTTATTTTATTTATAAATTTTGAGACACAACTTTAATTGCATATGCTTTTTTATAATCATTATTCTAATGCTTATTTTTTAGTTAACGTACATAAAAACTAGTTTTAATTACTTAGAATTTTTTCTACCCAATCTCTTTCAAGTGGCATTTGTAAAACCAGATCAAAGACAAGGAATAAAAATCAAAGAAGAGCTATATATTCTTTCTATTTTTGTTTTAAAAAAAAGCTCTTCCTTTTCTACAGAGAAGCGAGACTACATAATCAAAAATCCGTGAGAAAACAAACAGTTATGCCTCTAAAAAGAACACCAGTCGTGTTTACTTCAATATTTTCACTTCATTTCGTAGAAAGAACCACCAGATAATAAAACTTAGAATTTCACAAACGAGCAAAAGTTAGAATTTTTTTTTTTTAAATCGAAAAGGAAAAAAAATTTAGGAAGTCGAAAAAAAAATTAATAATGGTCTTCAAGAAAAAAAAATATGAAAAAAAAAAATCGAAACTTCTAAAGAAGAATAAAGTGAATTGAAGAGAAGATGTAAAAGGAAGGATTTTTGAAACAAAAGTAAAAGTTGAAGTGTGGGCAGAAGGCACATAAAAGCGCCAACCCATGAAATTCGAAAGATAATGACGCCCGCCATTTTAAGCGTTAACCGCGGGATTATTTTGGCTATTTTTTTTTCTTTCTTTCTCTTAAAGAGGAAAAATGTCGAAGTCTTTCAGAATTCTTAAATGTCTCTGTCCGACAAATCTTAATGCGGAATATTCGAAAAGTCTTTTCTGTATAGAGTGTTCGAGCTTTGAATTCTTGTTTGGAATATTTTTTTTTCTCGTCATGTTTTATCATTCATATTTTTGTTTTATCCATTATTTAAAGAAGGAGAAGTAACTATTGAAGTGGAATGTAAAAAAAAAAAAAAGAAAGAAAAAATTAAACCTTAAAAGAATTATTAAAAGAATTATATTGGTCTCAAATAAATTAGTGTTACTTAAGTAAAAAGTTCTTGCAAATATAAAATATCATAACAAAAAGCTTTTTCCATAATTAAAACAAAAATTATAAGCAAGCTGTCGTACTTTTAATGAAATGAAGTTTTATGAGACAAGTTGCCATGAAAAAGATTCTCCAATTTCAATTGTGTATACATATATGCAGAAAAATATGAAAATTAATTATTACGGGATATGTTTAGAATTTACGGAGCTTAAAATAACAGTTCTTAAATATATGCAGTAAATATATTTAGCATTAAATATTACAGAAAGGTGTCAGTAACAAAAATTGTTGTTTTATTGAATATATATGGCTATTAAAAGACAATGGCATATTTTTAAGAATGAAAAAAATGGAATATGCAGGACACTAATGTTCTCAATAATAGACGAAATACTAATAATAGACGAAACACTAATGTTCTTATTATTAGGCTGACAAAACACTAAAATGTCGTAAAAAAAAATTATGTAAAAGACAATTATTGGAAATATTTTTTTCATAGTTATATACTGAATGTTATATTTGATCATAATAATTTATTTAAAAAATATATGTAGTAACTTACAAGATTAAGTTGAATGTATCTTAAAAATAGTTTTTATTGAAATATGATTATCATTAAGTTAAATATTGATATAAAGAGACGAAAAATTCTCATTTTAGAAATTTTGACTTATAACGTATTGTAAAAATGTAGCAATCATTTTCAAATGCTTGTAATTTTTATTAATCTGCATCAACAATATTAATAGATTTTAGCATTTGTTATAATTAAAGCTTGAATAACACAATCATTTAAGTTTCAATCTGGTAACAAAAAAAATGTACGTTTGAAAAGGAAAAAAAAAAAAGGTCCATATCATGGGTGCTTTTTTAGAAAGAGAGAGACATGCATCTTGAATTAAGTTTTTAAACAATACTAGAATTTTATCTTTTAATGTATAATGTACTCGCAAAAAGTTCAGAAAAATTTTTCCACTTAAAAATAAAATTAAATAATAAATTTTAAAATTAAATAAGTTAATTTTTAAATAAAATTGTAAAGTGAAATGCTAAATATTTTTAAATATTTCAAAGTTCTCATCTGAAATGTCACAGAATTAATTAATAAAAATATAATATATTTTAGCGCAAAGGGAAATATGTTCAAATATACAAAACTTTTTTAATTTCATTGGTTTAAGAGTTTTGAAATTATTTTTGTAAGAAAGACAGAGTGTTCGAGCTTTGAATTGTAGTTTGAAATATTTTTTTTTCTCCTCATGTTTTATTCTCCATATTTTTGTTTCATCCATTATTTAAAGAATCAGAAGTAACTATAAAAGTGGAATGTAAAAAAAAAATAATAAAAAAGGAAACCTCAAAAGAATCATTAAAAACATTATATTGATCTCAAATAAAATAAAGTTACTTAAGTAAAAAGTTCTTGCAAATATGAGATATTATCTCAAAAAACGTTCTCAAATATATTTTTACCTAAAATTATCTTCATTATATGTGAATCGGACCATACATTCGATAGACATTAGTTTACAATGATAAATTTCTAACTATTCATAAATATCCAGCTTACCGTGCTAATTATAGTTATCGAATAAAAGCAGGCTTATTTTTATGATTGAAATTAATATGCGCATATTTTAAATACACACGAACTAGAATTTAAGAACCCACGTTTACTAAATAGTCTGTTTTGAGGGACTCGAATATATAAATACCCATGTATAATAGTTCCAAAAAAGGAAGCGAGAATTTTAAAAGGTATCTGTTAAATACATGAGTACTTGAGTCGCCAAATACTAGTATTTTAAGGAGCACTAATTGAATAGCATACTCGAAAAAAATTGCCACTGAAAAAAACAATGCTTCTTTTTGTAGGTAATTAAGAAAGTAAACTTTTCATTATATTTTCATGCTTATTCGCAGATTATTTTACGAAATCAAAATTAGTCTTTTGTATGTTCTATTATTTGAAATAACATTCGTACTTTTTTTTATATGAAATAAATAATTCTACTAAATGAAGAAAGGATATTTTAGCTAAACAAGCCTGAATTCGATTTATTTTCACACATTTTAGAACGAATTTATGAATATTTTAATTTATGATGGAACATTCCCTTTTTCAGTTGCTGGAAACCGATGTTCTCTCTGAACTAAAAATATGCTATGACAGAAATTCTTTGTTGTGTGTAAAACTAAAAATGCATCATGCATTTTTTCTCTTCATACATCCTTTTTTTCAAAGTATAAAAAGTTAGATGTACAAGAACTACATCATTTATATATTCAGAAATTTATTTGATAAAAAAAAATTACAATTTTTGAGAAGTTCTGATGTTGATTACATTCAGAAATTTATTTTACTACAAACGGCTCAGTGGTTTAAATAGACAATTAACAATTAAGAAATAGATTTTGAATACAAAAATTTAAAAGTTTAGTTTAAATACTAAAGGTAAAAAAAACAACAGTAAACTAATAAAGCATGGCATTAAAAAATTATGATATAATTTATAAAAATCTGTAACAAATATACCGGTTTACTTATTAAGGCTTATATACGATTGCCTAGTTGCCAACTTATTCTAATTTGCAGTTGATTGTATAATTGTACGGATAAAGTCTAAATTGTAAAAATTAAAATAATAAAATAAAATAATTGGTTTATGAAATAGTTGATTATTTTATTGATTAATAAAATAATTTCAATCAGTTTAATCGAGAATTAGATTAAACCGATTTAAATTTTTGCAATTTTTCCTTAATAAATACAATCTCAGGCAGGAAGGATTCTACGACAGTAAAATTAATTCAGTAAAATCTACAAACGAAGCCACTATCATTAGCCTTTCATTGAACTAATGAGAAAAACTATGTAAACATATTTCCAGACTTCTAAAGGTGGAAAAATAATGTATCTGACTTTTCTTATAATAAATATATTTCTTATAATATCATTTAAAAAATATTCGTTTACAAGGTAAAAGAAAAATATTTTCGTTACACAACGGGTAAGCCCAAATATGGATATTTTCATGAAAAAGGGATATACTATTTTGCCTCAATGCAAACAGGGTGGCCACTTAAATTACAGTGCCTTTTTATATACAGGCTGATTGTAAAAACTCTTTTCAATATATGAGTCCTTAGATATCGTACTATTCACAGAAACTGAATAAAATTTTACTTTAAGGAATTTTAAAGTATGCTCTTAAGAATCATATGAAAAATAATGGTTAAACTTACAGTGACAAAACTTCGAAAAATTCAAAAAAAAATTTTTAATTGTGATGTGATATCCGTAGTGAAAACCTTAAATAGCGTTGGAACTGTACCCATAGCACGAAATTAACCGGCCCTAGACTGACTCAGAAGAAAAGTGAAAATAACCAATATGGACAGAGAAAAAAAGAAAACAAAACGTTTTTCACAATTTTCCACGTGACATCCTTCACCCACAGCGATAACACTTTGCATGCCGTAGATGGCAGATAGCACTGAAGTAATTGACAAGAGTAATTTGTTGCACCTGATGTCTGATGGCTCATTTCAAATCAGAAGAATATGTAAAGAAAGGTTTGACAGAACACTTCACAAATGGTGAAGCTCCATCTTGTATTCACAGTTAGATCATTCGTTGTAGGGATCACTAAAATCTAAAGTGAGTCCAAATCAGAGAATGAGACAAGCGAGCAGATTACGCATACCAATTATAAACCAATTCGTCTCAGTGTGGACGGAAGCCTCACACTGAGTCGACTGTCGCGCTCCACTTTAACGTTTTCCCAAGTGCATCAAAAGGATTTCTGACGAATGCAATTTTTAATCATCTATCCCTCACAACGAAAGATGATATGGTTTGTTTCTCGCAATCACACAAAGATACTAGGAGTGATAATTACAGCCTTGTCTCATTCACTCTTCTGGATACGGCTTATGACAAAAACCCAAAAGAGTATAACAAAGTAGCCTGGAGAAATTAACGCACCCTATCTCGATCTTTATTATGTTTCTTCCTTTTTGAAGCCAGTGACTTGCGAACTCGGTCAATAGATTCGAATCAAAGACCTCATATACATTAGCTGGAAGTATTACATTAGTCATATTTAATAAAACAATTAATAAGAATAAATCTGTTAATTCTTATTATTGGTTCAACAAAACTAAATGGGATTCATTTATTTCTAAGAACCATTTCATTTGATTACATAATAAATGATTTATAACATACATATTTTCGAATAATAATTTGTCAAGTAAAAATGATTCCTTATTAATAAAATTTATGCAATAAATAACACAAAATATCTTTAATTTTAAAAAGTGACTAGTGGGTTAGTGACTTGCGAACTCAATAGATTCGAACCAAAGACCTCATATACATTAGCAAGGATCACTACATTATTCAAATTTTATAATACAAATACTAATAGTAAATCAGATAATACTTATTAAGTCAATTAATAAGAATTATCTGATTATCAGATAATTAATATTGACTAAACAAAACTGAATAAGATTCATTTAATTCTAATAACTCTAATAACTCTTTCATTTAATTACAAAATAAATGATTTATTAAATACATATTTTCATATGATATTGATAATATTTTCAAATAAAACTGATTCAATATTAATTAAATAACAATTAAAGCGATGGAATAAATAACACAAAAATTTTTTTACAAAAAAATATATAAATAAATAAACAAAAATTGATTGGATACTCAAAAAAAAAAAGGTCATACATTTTTACGGAAATATACGTGACGAAAAGCTTTACTTCAGTCTCAACTATTTCTTTCACAGCAACGAGTTTCCATAATTGATGAACATCGGTTGTCATTATCCAATTATTTTTTTTTCCTTCTTTTTAGCAAAGGGAAAACAGTCCACCTCAACCATGAATGAGTACAGCATACTTCAGTCCCGAAAATGAAAATTTTTTTCCCCTACTGAAATAAAAACTCAATAAAGTTGGGGCCACAGCCCGGCCACATGGATTTATGGCCTTGTTGTTTTTATAGTCCCACGATGTTCGTGATTTTGGAGCTTTATCTGAGTTCAAGTGTGGTGGTGAGAGCGAGCATTAAAAATATTGCGATGGAAAATAATCCCATTTAGAAAAGAGCAACACAACCTAGATGGTCGCTTTATTTTTCTATGTGCGTGTGTGTTGCGATATCACAGTTTTATGCTGCACCCTGTCTCGTTTACATAGGAAGGACCCCTGATAACGTAGGAGACGAAAGGAAAAAAAAACATTTGCTTTGTTTTTAAAGAAGGGACATTTAAGGGTGTGGACACTTAAATGCAAGAACCATTATTCTTATCCAATGATTTTGACGGAAGTATCCCGGGACATGTAAAAGATTAGCTTGATATATCGCGATTTTATTGGACAATTCTGGAGGATTTGTTCCGAATGGTGTTTTTTCACGGCGTTGTATCTGATGTAACAGATTGTGACAGTTAAAAGACATGTTCACTTAATGAGATTGTATGCCTTTAAGTTATGGGTTCAAATATGTTATAAAGTAAGGATTCTAGACTTGCAACCCACACAAAAATATTATGTAACATACATTCTTACATATGTATGTGTAATTATATATATATATATATATATGTATGTGTAATTATATATATATATGTATGTGTAATTATATATATTTATATTAAGCTAATATAAATAGATATAATTCCAATAAATTGTTATTACAATTCCCTGTATATATTATTATAAGCTAATATATATATACAGGGTGATAATTAATATTAAAGTCCCACTTTTCACAGGATTTTACTCATCCAATTCGGTATGACTTTGCCATAGTGGATGGGCTTTCTACTAACAGTGTCACAACTGTTGAATGACTCGGAAGTCACTTTTTCCGCCAAAAAACCGAAACAATCAAGCACATTGAACACTACAATTGTCGATTTAAAATATCACTGATAGCTGAATTTACTTTCTTTATGCCGCTTACAGCGTCATCTATTAATACAACTTTTGAACAATTGTGAATTTGACCTTTTTTTTTGATGTCGTACCATTTCCACCTTCTTCAAGTATCTTCAGTTCAAATTTCAACTCATTGTGGCTATTGGTTTTTTTACGGCATTTTGAAATTGGAACTTTAATTATAATCTCCCTGTATATAGAAAGAAAAGAGAATTGATTGGAAATATGAATAGTTAGTACAATAATAATTATAATCTCCCTGTATATAGAAAGAAAAGATAATTGATTGGAACTATGAATAGTTAGTACAATAAGCACACAAAAAGAAATTTTTTTTATGTGTGCTTTACAGGGGCACATTAAAATCGCTTATCAAAACTATAATATCATTCACTGCACTATAATTATCTATTCAAGGACCTCACATTTATTCCCCTCAAAAAAATTGTTAAATTTTCCAGGTATGTATAACCTGCATCAACGAAACTAAACACCATTTGACAAGCATAAACATCAAAATATCGAACGGTTCGAGTTATTGCAGTACTTTTATTTATCTATGTAAAATAAACGAAAACCTGATTTAAACATCAAAAGGTGTTTAAGGATGCGATGAAGAGGAAATGCATTTTTGTTTAATTATTCATCTACGAACCTATCATTTATCTAGAAGACGCACGATTTTTTTCATTATAACAAAAATTGTAATTAAATTCTTAAATCTCCTGAAATGGAACTAAATGTAAAGGAAATCAAAATTAAAATTTTCGAAATCAAGATTTTATCGAACAATTGCCATATTGGAAACGTTTTATTAATGACTTCATCACTAAGAATACGAAATCGAAATTATAAACGAACAATAAAAGCTTTCCTATATACAGGGAATTAACATTCCTCTTTGAGAAATAGT
This sequence comes from Caerostris darwini, assembly GCA_021605075.1. NCBI lineage: Eukaryota > Metazoa > Arthropoda > Arachnida > Araneae > Araneidae > Caerostris > Caerostris darwini. The sequence goes on from BPLQ01004768.1 coordinate 13,065, forward strand.
TTAATTAGAGACAATAAATTAAAGATTAAATGTAAACAAAGACTCATTCATGGTCTTTTTTGGCGGGTGATGAATCCAAACTTGTTTTCATTATGTATACGAAGTAAATATTTGTAATTTAAACATTTTTTCATTGATATGTCGGTGTTATCAAAAAACAGAATTTGTGGATTCGTTTCTAAAATAACTGATACTGCAATGATAAATGAATTAAAATATAAATTTCAATAGCAACCTAATTATATTTTAAAGATTTGGAAATTGATTTGCTCCTGTGAGCTAATGCTAGATGGTTTTTTTATTAACTGACATATCAAATAAATTGAATGGCGATTTTACACTACCAAACAATTCGTTAAATTAGAGCATTATCTGTCATATCATTTTGTTATTAACTTTCACCAAACAATTTGTTAAATTAGAGCATTTTGTATAAAAGTTTCATATTTTTCCTACCTTTCTAGTCCAACGAATCCTTAAGCTGGTATCCGAAATCATTCAATTCGCATCTAAGTCCGAAATCATCCAATTCGCATATAAGTCCGAAATCAGTCAAATCACATATACTAGTCGGAAATAAGTCAATTCGCACATAACTCCGAAATTAATCAGTTCGCATATAAATCCGAAATCAGTCAATTCGCATATTCCAATACTCTTCCTAATTTTTTTATTTAGCCACATTACCATTAACTATATATAGATACATAATCTAATATTGAAAATTAAGGGCCTGAATGGCCGAGTGGCTAGCGTTCTGGTGCTCGGTACCACAGGTTTCGGGTTCGAGTCCCGGCAGTGACATGGTTGTTTGCAGTGGTTCGGAATCCACTTTAAAAAAGTAGGTTCCGGTCTAATAGGATCGTAGAGCGTTGTGGGGCTTTGTTACTCCGCGCCCGTAGCTTATCTTCAAGTTACACGCGTCCCCTGGGTAATGCAAAGTGAGTACGTCTGTGCAGCACTTGCCTTAAGGCATCCAAGACGTCCATGTCTGTGTTTGCCAGCTACATTAGAAAGGAAAAAAAATATTAAAAATTGATAGATAGACATAACTTGTGACTACCACTAATGAAGTGAGCGGGAAAAGTTGAAACACTAAATAAGGTTACAGTTTAAGTGGTAGGAGTTCAAAGAGTAACAAAAATTGTAAAAGTTTCAAAAGTGTTAAGACATATAACATTTTTATACAGGCGGAATAGTTGTAGTTAAAACCAAATCTGCTAATAAAATTTGTCTTTTGAATTATGAAATTGTGAACTGTCTGTGTTATATGAGAATAGTTTCCTTAATGGAAAACTATGTGTATATTGTTGCATTTTGTAAATATCAGTGTTAACGAAGAGTGGGATTGATTTGGTTCGTCGCTCTACAGTAATCTTGTGCACACGAGGGCTAAACAGACTCAGACCTACAGTTTAAAGTGGATTCCGAATTACAAACAAACATCCATTCCACCGCCAGGATTCGAACCTGGAGCATGTATAACAAAGGCCAGAGCGCTAGTCAATTGGCAAACATTGGGATCTTGATGACATTGGCATTAATCATCCAAGTGAAAATGACAGTAGGAAATTATTTTCCGAAGCGATTTATCAATTAAAAAAGTTATGAGACGTATGAGGTATTCTTACCATTTATGATTGATATTCCTTTACCAAGTAAGAGAAATTTGGCGTTGAGGACCCCTAAGAAAATGTAGGAGCGGTCAGCTAATGAAGATTGTTATAGATAGTTATAGTGCTATATTTGCGGCCTGATGGTTGGAGCTCGGAACCACAGGTTTCGGGTTCATGTCCAGGCGGTGCCATGGATGTTTGCAGTGATCAGAATCCACTTTAAGGAGTAGGTATTACACTATCGTAAGTATCTAACTCGATCGTAGATCGTTTCGGGAGTATTGTTAATCCGCGTACGTAGCTTATCTTCAAGCTACACTCACCTTCTGGGTAGTGATAAGTGAGTAACGTCGGTGAAGCGCTGGCCTTAAGGCATCAAAGACAATTGTCTAAGTGTTTTCCACTTGCATTAGAAAAAAAATATTGCTATATTTAAAAATTGGTAAAGCCTTTCTTGAAAAAATTATTTATTTCAACGATCTATAATCAAAGACATAAATAAAACTTCAAAAAACAAATCACTTTGATTCCTTTGCAAAATAAATAAATCTGCCAACTTTAAATGATCTTTTGATTAAAAGACCGAACCCGATTGAGTTCATTTCGGATGTAATGAGCTTATTTAGATTGCATCCAATACGATTATCATTTGATATGGAAAAGGCTTTCCTACACTTAAGTATAGATCCACAGCATGGATATTTTCTTAAATTCTTTTTTTCTTTCTGGACCTGTAGAAATTGTCTATAGACATTGTAGAGTTGTATTTGAGGTTACAACAAGTCCATTTCTATGTATGGCATTTTTTAAAAAGAATATTCTGATGTTGTAGCTCGGGTTCATCATTCTTTTTATGTCGATAACTATATAACAGGAGTGTTCGCTTTAGATAAATTACAGTAGTTAACCTCTCATACAAAGAATCTATTGAAAAGTGCATGTTTTAGTTTAAGAAATTATGATAGTAACCATACTAATTTACACGTCTCTAAATCTACTGTGGATACTTCTGTTTTCGGGTAAGACTAAAGGAGACTAAATCGAGATTCTAGAAGATTGCTTAGTGCCTACAATTTCATTTAAACAAAAAGTTACTGGGGATACTTCTGTTTTTGTTTAAGATAGGGAGACTAGATCGTGTTTCTTAGAGATCCTCAGTACCTACAACGGCATTTTAACAAAATTAAATTAAAATAGCAATTTTGTCTTTTAATCCACTCGGTAAGTTATGTTTTGCAACCATATTACTAGATTTTGTTGAAACTAGAAGCCGTGAGAAACAATTAAAATTTGGACAGCACCTTACCTGATAACATACGAAAATCATTTTCATATTAATTAATAAAGGTTCTTATATTAAATAAAAATCAGAAATTGCACGATATGTGAAAGTAAATGAAACATCTGAACTGCACATATTTGCTGATGCATATATAATTTTTTTTTATAATGTTGTGTTTATATACGAACAAAGGTTTCTTTTGGTGTTAAAACTTGTATCACACGAATCAATGCTAGAGTTGAAATTGATTCCTGAAATTAATTCTTATTTTAATATAGACAGTTTTTTTCAGTGTTACAAAAAACTGTAGATATTAAAATAAGAATTAAATTCAGGTTGCATAGAAGCTCGATTAACACATTCAATTATATTAGTTCTTGATTGCCTGATATAAATGTTAAATTTTGGAATATTCCATAATGGCCCTCTGGCCAATTCGTGAACTGTGGGATTGGACAATTTTTTTTTCAAACTGAGTAAAATAGATCCTTTAATTGAACCATGGAAAATTGGTGACATGTAATTGGCAAAATGAAAGTGTCTGATATTATTTTTAAAGGAAATTCTTCCGAAAAGTTAATCAAATCTCAATGGTGGAAGAAACCAATATATCAGTCTTACAGACTTCCTGAGAACTGTCCGTCTAACAAGATATTTTTTGAAAAGGAATACAGATCAGGAAAAAAGAAAAGTTGAGTAATTACCATTATGCTGTGAAATGTTTTAAATATAAGTCCATTATTCGTCTCGTAGCTTGTATATTACTTTTCGTAATTCATACCGGCAGTGAATCTAAGATGAGAAAATTAGGAGAATTTCCGTTATGAGAAATACAACATGAATCTGGAAATACAACACCACCTACGGTTCGTATGGATTCCGAACCACTGCAGACATACCTACATGATACCAAGCGCCAGAGCACCAGTCACTCGGCCATCAGTGATGTAAATGTATTATTCTTGAATGTGATATTGCAGCTTTGATAATATCCCGGACAAACAGCGTTGTCGAACTAAAATATTTAAATGTACAAATATTGCCATTTAAAAAGAAAAAAATAACACGACACTTGAGTGACACATTACTGATAAATTACGGTTCTAAAAATTCACAAATAAAATAAAAATGCATATTTCAAAAGCATAAGAATAAAAGGAGATGAATATTTTTGTTTCAGAAAAATTAAAATAAAAAAAGAACCAGATTAAATTCCATAAAGACGAATAAAAATTGAAATTGCTGATAAAAGTATTCGACCGAGAGGAATCGGACCGAACTATTCGTTTACTTCAAACTTTCATCTTCAAAATCGCATGAGAGAAAAAAAGTAAAAAATTCTTTTGGTTTTTATTCAATTTTTTTTTTCAGAGGGGGAAAAAATGATGAAACAGTTAAACTAAAAAAGAAGACAGATATATACAAGTGAAAAAAAAATGTATGAAATCTGTGTAGCAAGACCGGAAATGGAAGATATTTCCGCATTCCACGATAAGGTAACTTTTTCGTTTGCTCGAGTAAGAAATAATGGAAGTGAAGCGAAGATCTTATATTTTTTTTTTCTTTCCCGCCATTCCGAACTTTTAAAGGATGAATTTCAGCTTCATTAGAAATCTTGAGGAAGATTTTTCTTCGGAATCTGTCAAGAGGAAAGAATATCAACTTTTTCATTTATTCCTGACTGACATTCAAGTCGGCAAATTTAAAATAGTCATAAAATCATCATGAAGTAGTTTCTTTTAGAAGAACGAAACGATTCTTCTTACATAATCTAAGAAGGATTTCCACTCGTTTTGAGGAGAATACATTTGAGTTAAGCGACACAGTGGTGGATCTGTTTATATTCTTAACCTCTTTTTTTCACTTTTTTTGTAAGTATTTCTCAATAAAAAACTTGTTTTTGCAATAACTTATTCTTGAAACTATATTTACATATTTGTGCTTTCTTTTTTTAAAAAAAATGATGTAATGCATTTTTCATATATTGCGTTTTTAATTTGAGATGGTTCGAATTCTTAAATTTTTTGAATTTCTGAATTAGAAAAAAAATAATAATAAATGTACTCAACACGTAATAAGCAGTCTCAATATTAAAAAATCACCTAAACACTTGTGACAGCATGTGCAATATTTTCGCCGTTCTGATTGAAATAATTTGATTCTCCCCCCCCTCCCCCTTGTTTATTTCTGTTTTTTTTTTTTTTTTTCTGAGTACAGTGAGGAATATATTTTATTTTTTTTATATTTTGACGACTTTCTCAGAATTCTTAGAAGGAAATCATTTGCCATATTGGCTCGTGTTATTAAAAGCTGTTGGTAATAAAAAGTCTACATTTTTTTTAAAAGAAAAAATTATCCCGAAAAATGATGCACTTCAATTATTGTTTATAGATTCGATTAGCTTTCAGAAATTGCTCTCGGTGCTGGAAAAATTGCATCAAACTTCACAGAAGAACTGCTGGCCATTTAGAAGGCCCTTGAGTTTTGTCCGAGTCTACCTCCATCACAATAAATTTTTATTGTTATTTAATATAATATTATTAAATAACAATGTTAATGATATATTTGTTGATATATTGTTATAATTTATGTACTGTTATACCTGAAAACAGCAATAGTCAGTTTCAGTCAAATAATATTATTAATAAGCATTTATTCTCATATATTTGTTACTCTTGTTTATTTTCTTATAAAAACGATCTTTTTATGAATATCTAATTTATATATTGTTGCACTTGAAAACAGCAACATTCAGTCCAAACAAAGAAAATTATCAATACAAATTTGTTCTCCCATATGTTATTTGTTGCTCTTGTTTATTTTGTTATAAAAACCATCTTTTTATGAATATGTAATCAATATATTGTTACACACTAACACAGACAACACCAACAGAGTCAGCCTGAAACAAATAATGTTATCAAAACAATTCGTTGCTTTGAACTGTTTATTTATTTTTTATAAAAGCAATCATCTTAAGAATACCTAACTTACCATATCAATAACACCCAAAGGAAACAAGAAAATGCTCCAACAATTAGCCTAGTAAAAAGAATATTATCAAAGATGCTTTGTTTTCATACATTTTCTGCTCATAAATGTTTATTTTTTATTTATATTCAAAAATATTGTTTTCATAACTTCTGCATTGTTACATGTGGAAGAAGCACCCACAAAATCACTCTAAAACAAAGAATATTGACGAAGAACATTTGTTGATCTAAACGTTTATTTATTTATTTTATAAAAGCAATCTAATTCAGATTAACTAACTTATTTATAGTCACACCCGAAGGAACAAGAAAACACTGAATTAGCCAAAAACAAAGAATTTTATCAAATAGTATTTGTTTCTCTTGACAGAGACAATCTTCTTGTGAATAGCAATTTTATATATTGTTAAGCCTGAAGAAAATGAGAAACTACCACACGATCAAGAACAACAGCTTAACAATAAAAAATAATATTATTATAGTGTAATTGTTCTTTTGGATTTTTTATGCTTTCATAATTTTCTTTACGACATTTAAATACGAATTAATATTAGAGGAATAAATCAAACAATACAATTTTAAGTGGAAAAAATAAAGCACCTAGTCAAAAAAGCAAAGGAATTTAGGAGTCCAAGACAGGAAAAAAAATGAAGAGACGATAATTTAAATTCCTGATAAATTAATAATAAAAAATTTAGCTTTATTTATTTTGCTCTTTTAATAACATCTTCTAAAAACATTGGTTAATTAATATGAAAGATTCGTCAGCCACTTCAAATAGTTTTTATTTGGAATGGAATAAAAAGAGTTTTAAGAAAACTAGCTAAAATGCAAATGGCTCGAAATGCTTAAGCACATAGCCTTTGGAAATATCCGCGTTTTACAACATCGAAAAACAGATTTGAAAAATTATTTTCCGTTATGTTTCTTGTTTACTCAGAAATATTTTCTTCTGCAAAGTAATTGGGGAAAAGTCGAGATAGAACGGTACCTTTTCAGTACTTTTTTTCACCAAGTATTCTCGCAAGAGTCCCAACTAAATCTTTTTGATTTGCAGTCAATAAACTGCGATTAAATTTATTGTGCATTTATTTGTAAAGCAAATAAGGCTAAAGAGTTTTGAAAGAAAAATTAAATCGGAGATAAATTGGCCTTCTTTGTTTTAAAAACATGAAACGAATAGAATAGTTAAAATAACTGAATATTTAAGTAAATACTTAAGACCTTTTCATTAATTTGGGATAAATAAAAGCAGTTAACGCGAATTAATAACTTTAATAAGAGCTTATTTTTTAACCACACGATTTAACCAAATATTAAACTTGTGTTTAAGCAAAAATACTCTTTAGTTGATTTTAGGTATTAAAAAGAAAAATTTAAAAATATCTTTATTGAGGTTTATGATAATATAACAGTTAAAAGACCATATAAAGGTAATTCGAGTAAAATTATGTTTAATTTAAAATTAATAAAAAAATTTTGTTCAACTGAATTTGAAAAACTTTATGGCAATTTTATAAAAGGCAAAATGCTATTTATGAAATAAAAAGGAAAAGATATAAATTATGGCTTAACATTTGTCGACAACATATATTTATAATGTTTATTAATTTTTTTTTTCGAATAGTAAATAGCAGTATTAAAAATTCTCACAAGTTATATTTATCAAAAATTTAATAAACTTCGCATGTTGTATTAAGCATCCTATTAAATAATGTTAAAAATCAGTTATTGTTTCATTTTTAGTTTTAAGATCCTTATTGGGATATGATATAAAATACGACTACTTTTTTAGCATATATACACAGATATCTAATATCTACTTTAGATATTTACGCATGTACTGGATGGTAAGAACTTAACTTGTCTTGATTGAGGCTTTGTGATGTATGCATAATAAAAAACTTTTTTGATATATGAGCGGCTAGCTATCATACTCTTCACAGAAATTAAACAAAATATTTATTTAAGGTATTTTGTGGAATGCTCTCAAGAATCATGAAAACCAACAGTTAAACAATTAAAAAAACATTTTATTCTGTTTCAGAAATGTTTAACTTGACGTCCTTCACATAAGATGACAATTTGCATGCAGCAGATGGTGGCTAGAACTGGAGCATGTATCATGACAACAGGAACCAGTTGCACCTGACGTCGGATGGCATATTTCAAATTAGATACCGGTTGCAGGTTAGATGCATAAACTTTAGATTTTAGGTATCGCCACAACCAGAAAATCATGGGAGTATGGGAACTTGGTGTTCACAGAAACGTTCTGTGTTAAGCAACGTTTTACAGAAGACTTCCACATGTGGGAGAACGCCATCTTGGATCCACACGACGTCAGATAAAGCATTTCGCTGTTGCAAATCAGGAATTACGTAATTATTCAGCATTTCTAGAGAACTACACTCGTTACCGTACACATTTGGAGACTTCAGAGGATTAAGGATTAAGGTGCTTGTTATGCTACACCACACAGTGACTTTTTCTTCATGTAAAGGAACTACAACCATGTCATGGAGATTATCCTCTGCCCAGTGCATCCAGTTCTTCCAATTCACTTCGAATAACTAGTCAACGAGAAATGGAGCTCTTCCCTCCACAGAATGCGGAAGGGCTCTATGGCTCTGTCCAGCTGTTAACATCGTCTATTGGAAGAGGAATCCATTCGCGAAATCTAGCCGTACTTTGTTATCACGAGTTCTCAACATCTGGACGCGCTGGAATCGATAAGGAAATATGTTAAAAACAGAGTGTAGAATCTTGCGGATAGTAGAATTTGGCAATTGAAGATCGTGTGAAATGCTGCATGCAATTGCAAGAAGAACTTCGCTTATGGTCTCATGGGTTTCCACAATAATCTCGACAGGAATAGAAGTCGTCCAGGCCGATATAGATCTCATGTGCAACTAATTTCTTCAAATATGCATATCAATTACCGTATAGCTGTTGCAGAAACTGGTCTCGGCTTAACCCATTGTTTCTGCGGTAGGCATGCAATGCTTGTGTAGCACTTTGTCTCTTCAGGTAATAATTCTTTACAATTCGTTGCTTCCATGTAAGCTGGATATTGTTCAGAGTGCAAGAAAGCAAGATACGAGACACGTATTTCCCCTTTTCTTTCACCTAGTGGGACAACGTCAATTATGAGGGTGTGTTTCGCCGAACTAGGAAATTTTTATATCTTGTTCTCTTCTTCTTGTTCCGAGAGTGTTTCATTAGACTAGGAACATAACCGTGCTCTGGTTAGCGACACAGTTTTTTTCCTTTTTTCTTCTTACTCTTTCTAACTTGAGAGATTTTCATGCTACATGTACTGCTCCAATGTTATTTATCGGTTTTTTGCTGTGGAGATCCCATTCCAGAAAGAAAGTAGGTATTGCCATTTGAGTTTTTCGACTTCTTGTCATTATAATCTGTTAGAGTTCAACTGTAGTTTTTCACATGATACTTGAGCATGCCTCAAAATACCTTAAATCAAAACTGTTCAATTTCTGTGAACTGTATGATAGCTAACTGCTCATCTATCGAGAAAGTTTTTTTTATATTCACTCTGTATCTTTCTTTAATAGAATATCAAGTTGAAGAAGCCAAAAATTGCAAAACTAAATTTTCTTGTAATCTTTATAAATGCGTGTAGAAATATGCATATTTTTACGGTATATCATTATTTTCAATACTTTTTTACATGTAACAGTTGAATTTAATCTAATTTTAATATAAAAGTGGAATCAATACGATTTCAAGTAAAATCTAAATTTAAAAGAGAACATCTAAAATTTCTTTAAATTTATAAAAAAAAAAAATTTAATAAACCATTATTATGTTTGCTTTTAAAACGATACACAAATTACGATATGCAAGACGAGGTAATCATAAAGAGAAACATTTCATCAATGATTGTAAATGTAAAGTTACTATTCGCTGATAACAACAAAAACAAAATCATATAAAATAGTAAATAACATCTTACTAAACCATCAATCATCAATGATTGTAAATGTAAAGTTACTATTCGCTGATAACAACAAAAACAAAATCATAAAATAGTAAATAACATCTTACTAAACCAATTTTCATTTCAAATATACATATCTCAATAAGTAAAAAAACGCTTTATAACAGGACATAACATGGTGTTTTCAAATACCATCTGCATTTCGGAAAGATATAAGAAACAACGTGTTGTGGGCACATGGCGACAACTAACTAATATGTCATTTCTACTCCCTCCTGGACAGCTGCTGATAACTTATTTGATCCCCCAAAAAAACCGACTTGATTCATCGATTTGATTCGGTACATATACCTCCAAGATTTAATAAATAGAACTATCGGTATATGTATGATTAACAAATTTCTTTTATTGAAAATATCAAATTTTGAAGATTTTATCATAGAAGTATAAAATGTGTACTCATTTTAAATTGTTAAGGTCTTAATTACGTCAAAATCCAGATGTAGTAGTAACAAAATAATTTTGTAAATATTTTACGAAATAAAAAATAAAAAATCATCCAGTTGTTAAAAAATGTGTTGACGAGAAAATAATTTCGGTTCTCATCATATAAATACACGGTAAAACTCGAACATAATATATTGCCAACTCAATATAACTTCTTCTTCATTGGCGCATTGAGCCCCATGAAGGGCCAAGAGCGTCAGACAGCTGGCAGATTTCGAGACAGGATTTTTTTCTTTTTACGGGGTAAGGTTGTCAGTCCTACACCGAATAATCTACAATCATATTAGATCGGAACCTACTGTTTAAAGTGGATTCTGAACCACTACAGAAACCCATGGCACCGCCGAGACTAGAACACTGTGACACCGACCACCAGAATGCGCAGTCACTCGGCCATCAGGCATCCAACTGAATCTATAGTAAAACTTATTTCTTTGTATATATAAATTTAAATAGGCGAGATAAATTCATTTTAACAGAACACTTTTAATAAATCATATTATCTTAATAACAAAATCACATACAAATATTTTGCAATGCATAGAAAAATACTGCTAAGAATTATTATTTTTTTTCCATAAACAGTCTTATAAAGCACATCTAGTTCATAATTTCAGTTCATCTCTCAAAATTTGGGTTTTTGGCAGAAATTCGATCACAGCCATAAAAAAAATTGTAATTCCTTCCCTTTAACAATCACAAAAATATAAACTACTATACTTAAATGTATACATTTTTTGCTGGATACGCATATTCCAAGTAGCAAAAAAGATTCATTTTTGCAAAGACGTCTCTTAATAAGTATCTTTAAGTACCAAGTCACATCTGCTATCAGCAGAAGACCAAGACTCCTCCATTCATTGGATGCAGTACAAGGCGGGGTGTGCTGTTGACACGTGACAGCAGCTGAAGTGTCCTTTCAACTCCATCTTTGCCAGCTGCAGATCATTTGATCCTCGGACAGCGTCTGTTTGATATATCGATTCGATTCGCAACGCTGATTCCAGCAAGGATTTAATCAATCGGATTATTGATTGACGTCCGGTGAAGCAATTATTAACTCACATCTGAAGCTTCAAGACTTTTCATATATATTTGAGAGTGAAATTTAAAGTAAACCTTTTGATCCTTGATCTTACCATGAAATTCTATAAAAATAATTCAAATAAAGAACTACAGAATCCTAAATGATTGCCGAATGTTTGCGACTATTTGAAATTTTTATTGGTAAATTTAAAAATATTTGTTTCTGCAATGTTTAAAATATTTATATTTAATTTAATTTACCGATGTAGTACAGTGCCCAAAAAGTAAGACCAATTTTTTTTTTGAAAAATTCTGCATTTATTCTTCCAAATTTATTTCATCGCCTTCAAAGTAATCCCCTTTGGACACAATGCACTTATGCGAACTTTTTTTCCATGCATCCTCAATGCATGCTAAAAAGGCATCGCCCTGGATGGCCTTCAAAGCGCGCGGCGATTTACGTTCAATCTCTTCAATCGACTCAAAACGGTGTTCCCGGAGTGGTCTTTTGAGTCTAGGGAATAACCGGAAAACGCACGGGGGGAATACGGTGGTTGTGGGACGATATGGGTTTCATTTTTGGCAAAAAAGTTACGAAGAATCAATGCAGTGTGAGCTGGCGCATTCAGTGTTTTCGGTACCAATAGAGATTAGACGCGTTTGAGGCCCAAAAGGGAATTGGCCAACCTTTTGACCTATCCTTGCAGCCAGCAACCTA
>BPLQ01004769.1:0-105645 GCA_021605075.1 Caerostris darwini
AGTTTTCGAACAATGTTCGGTAACATCGATAACGAGCTGTTTAAACGACTCCCAGAATATGATATAAACAATCCGAAGAACTCCAAACGCCCGCGAACTTCACTGCTAATTAGCTGACATGTTTATTATCCCCGCGCTCAAGTTTTCGAGTTTTTTCATCCACAGATGGTTTTCTCCCTACAACGCTGACCTAGATTCATATGTTGACTATTTTCCCAGTTTCGCTCTCCGTTCGCTTAGTTTATTCTTTTTTATCAGTTTCCCTTTTTACTTTTCGATTTTATTTGTTATTTCTCTTTTATAATTTTAATGACTATAAATAATACTAATTAAAAAAAATAAATAAATAAAAAAAATTAAATAAAAAACAGTAATAAATAAAATAATTTAATAATTATAATAATAATAAAGACCTCTCTTTATTTTTATTTTTTTATTTTTTTTGGGCAAGCTCTCCATTTAGTCTTACCACTTTCTACTCAGCAATGTGTTCTTCATTCTTCAAAGGACTATTACCAGACAGGAGCTAACGGCTGCTTCGCAGCCAAGGAGCTCCACGAAATACAAATCGTCGTAGAACAATGTTCGGGAGAGATACGGATACGGATAAGGACGGGCAAAGGGTGTACCGGATCACTCGATCAATGTGGTTTCAGAATCACCAAAAAAAAAATGCATAAACATGAAATTTACAACAGATTAAGTTATATATATATTAAAGTTATAATAAAGATAGTTTGATTAGTATATAAATAGAAGATAGTTAAAGATTATATTTCATTATTAAATTATATTTCAATGCGGACGAGGCGCTTTGCAGAAACGGACAACCCTCCTTTTCACTTTTTCCCATGATACCTCATTCTCTCCCGCAACTCCTCATTCTTTCCCACAATTCACTGCGTCTAGTATTAGTAAACAAATATTATTTACGTCTATTACTGATATACACCGAAGTGACAAAAGTCATGGGATACCTCTTAATATCGTAAGGCAAGCGCTGCACAGACGTTACTCACTTTGCATTACCCAGGGGACGCGTGTAACTTGAAGAAAAGCCCCGGATGCGGAGTAACAATGCCCCCGCAACGCTCTACGATCATTTTAGACCGGGACCTACGGTTTAAAGTGAATTCCGAACCACTGCAAACATCCATGGCACATCCGGGACTCGAACCCGAAACCTATGGTACCGAGCGCCAGAGCGCTAGCCACTCGGCCATTCAAGCCCCTTATTAAATGAAGTAAAAAGGTAAAAATAAAAGGGTTTTTTTTCTTTCTAATGCAGCCGGCAATCACTTAGACAGCTTGGTCTTGGATGCCTTAAGACAAGCACTGCACAGACGTTGCTCACTTTGCATTTGCCATGGGGCGCGTGTAGCTTGATAGTAAGCCACGGACGCGGAGTAATAATGCCTCCGCAACGCTCTACGATCCTATTAGGACCGGGACCTACGGTTTAAAGTGGATTCCGAACCACTACAAACACCCATGGCATCGCCGGGATTCGAACCCGGTACCTGTGATACCGAGTGCCAGAGCGCTAGCCACTCAGCCATGGTAAAAATGAAACTGCAAAGGAAAAAAAAGAAAAAAGTGAAGTTGTTTTATTATTAAATGAAGTCGCCTGATCCAAAATTGTAATGTAAAACACTCTTATACATAAGAAAAAAGAACCCGAAATTGAAAAGGTAAAAAAAAAGAATAAAAGGAAGTTGTTTTATTATTAAATGCAGTGGACTGTCCTAAAATAAAAAAACACTATTACATTTTAAAAAAAAAACCCGAAACTGGAAAGGTAAAAAAAAAAATAAATAAAGAGAAGTTGTTCTATTGTTAAATGAAGTGGTCTGACCCAAAATTAAAATGAAAACACTATTACATTAAAAAAAAAATAACCGATGCTAAAAAGGTAAAAAAGAAGAATAAAGGGAAGTTGTTTTATTATTAAATGCAGTGGCCTGACCCAAAATTGTAATGAAAAACTCTCTTATACATAAAAAAAAAAAAAAAGAACCCGAAATTGAAAAGGTAAAAAAAATAATAAAAGGAAATTGTTTTATTATTAAATGCAGTGACCTATTCCAAAATTAAAATGAAAAACACTGTTACATTGAAAAAAAAAAAAAAAATAATAATAATAAATAAGTAAAGTAAAAAAAAAAAAAAAAAACCCCGAAACTGAAAAGGTAAAAACAAATAAATAAAGAGAAGTTGTTTTATTATTAAATATAGGGGCCTTATCCAAAATTAAAATGTAAGCAATCTTATAATAATTTACTTTTCCAAAATGTCCGTCGTCACTTCTCTATGCTGCACTGTTATGGATTTATTCTGCGCAATCATATGCATTGTAAAGTGTTCAGTGAAATGTTTTGGGTGTCTAGCATCATGGAAGTTAATTAATAAGAAAACTCAATCCTGTATATTCAACCAGTCATTTCTGTTGATTTAAAAAAAATCGATATATGTTTACTAAGAAAATTAATTTTTCTTTTCTTTGTTCTGGGAAAAAAAAAAAATCTTTTAAGGGAAAAAAAAAAGAAATAAATTCTAAGGCATGACCATTATATTTTATTTTTTAAACCTTCAAAGAAGTTATTATCGGCGGGGTTTTTTTTTCCCTTCAAAATAATTCGCATAGAACACAAATTTCCCATTATTGCATATGGAAAATAAACATTTATAATGACACGTTTCGTTGATGTGTTAATAAAAAAAAAGGCTTTCTTATTAAGCGTCTGCTAATAAAGAACACAAATATTTATTCACAGGGAAAAAATCAATACATCAAAGAGATCGCGGGAAACTGTATTGATTATTTGTTAATTAATTTAATCGATGCGTGTTATTTGGGGATTCTTCATTGTGCTATTGCAAATAACGCTTTTTTTAAACTCACTTTCAATTTGATTTTTGGCTTACTACGTCAAACTGTTTTTTTTAAGACGTGAGTATTATTATTTTTTGACTTTTAACTAAGAAAGAACATTTTCTCTCAATCGAAAGGTCTTTCTTCTTTAAGGTAGGCGGATGATAGAACTACGACATAAAAATATTTGTTTGCAATTGTCCTTTTGAAATTATAGCCAGTGGAGAGTTTCGTGCATAAATGGATATCAAGTTTGTTTGATTTGTCGCTCTACCATACCGTCATCTTCAAGTTAGTTTGTCTCTCTGCCATCATCTTGTGCACACATTGGACTAATTAGACCCAGATCTAAAGTGTAATGTGGATTCCGAATGCCACCGCCGTCCATACCACAGCCAGGATTCTGACATAAAGCCTTCGGCACCAATGGTCAGAGTGCCAGCCAGTTGGCCATGAGGCCGCGATATCCAGTTAGATGTTGAAGTATATATTAAATATTTGAATGCTTTTGTTTTGAAAACTACTTATTTTAAACAATTCTCTCTTTGTGAATTTCGTATTTCATTCCTTTATCATTTTTGTAAAACATAAAATCAGTTGGGGTGTTTTATTTTTGGATTTCGAAACCGCGATTCAAAATTTTCGCATTGAAGTTTTTACTGAACGTTTGCTTTATTAAAGTAAATTCGTCACTTTGACGCATCATACCAAGGAAGAAGAATTTTTGCTTTCTAACACCACCACCACAGCAACAACAACAACAAAAAGGACGAAGCAGGCTTGATGATGTAAACAGAACATGGAATTATATTGAAGAAAACGAAGACAAAGAGTAAATAAATGAATGTTTGGGGAAATTATGGAACCTTCCAGCCTTCGGATACCTTCCAGCAAAAGATCTGTTCGTAGGAAAGATGAATCAGAGCCGCGAGCATCCTCTTCTGAATGGTACCTTAAATATTGCGATAGGCAGAATTTCTATTTGAAGTTCCTCTACTACACTGGCCTCCTGAAGGAATCCTCCATAACTCCACGACGCCAAGTAGTATACAAGATCGTGACGGTATTTCTTTTTTTTGTAAATGTCGAATTTTTGGTTCAGACCTGCATCGGTGTTAAAAATAATATGGATAATTTTTTTCTCAAAATAGCTTTGTTAAATTGTCTGAGTTACGTTGTAAGTTCATTTGTCTGGTATAAAATGAAAAAAAGAAATAATTATCTGTCATCTCTGTTGAGTACGTTACGATGGACTCGTCCGTTGAAACTCACTGCTACACAAGTTTTCTTCTTGCTCTATATTTGTAGCACGCCTTTGTTCCTCACCACAGTTGTGGTGGAATTCAAGAGCGACGTCGAGCGACCTTAGAGTGTATGGCCTCAAAATGAATCCTTATTTTGCAACATTTTTACTGTACACAAGGACATCGATACAGTTTTTCATCTATCCCACCTGGATCAATTTGGTTGTCATGCTGTTTTCCGTGATTTGCCTGCATGTATCTAGGTTGATCAGACTGCTCAGGGTTGACATCGAACGCTGCTCACTGACAGAGTTTACGACGCTGAAGCAAGTTGAAATTGAGAAATATGTGATGAAAATCAGTGGAGTTGTGAAGTTGTTGCAGAAAGTGTTATCCGTGCCTTCCTTCCTCTTATCCACTGCACATCTGTGCACTTGCATTCCGACCTTAGGGATGCTTGTCCTACCAGGAGGCCTCTCCATGCCCGCCGTCGCTCTCGGTCTGATGGTTTTCATGTTCACCAACTCTTTCGGGGGCCTGCTGGCCTACCTGTGGATCGCGGGCGGACTGCCGATCGAGGCTGACAGACTCAAAGAAGTCTTCCGAAGCAAACTGCTGCAGGCACGCCTTTCTGCAAATGGGGTGGGAGAAGCCTGTCCCAACGGAATGAAGTTCTTAAAGGTGTCAAACTTTGAACTGTCCGGTTGTGAGATCGTGTACTTTCGGAGGAGTTCCATCCTTGCTTTGGCTGGAACCATTCTAACCTACACCGTCCTCTTGATTAGCAAAAACTAGATTTACTGTTGTTGACTGGAAAAAAATGTACCAGAAAACACAATTTTATTTTATGTTGCCACGAAATGGAAAAGTGTTAAAAAATGTTTCTAATAATTTCAATTTTCTAAGGAGTTTTTTTTTCCTTTTTAGCAAAGAAGTTTGGGAACACCGAACTAAAGTTATGTGCAACATACAAAGCTTTACAAAGGAAGTATTTGTTCCTCAAATATTTTTTCTTTTTTCTTCAATCCATTTCTGCATTCCATAATTTTGTCTTTTTTTTATACTGCCGACAATGGAAAAATAATATATAAATAAATGTTCATAGGATCATATTTGTTTCAAAATTAATTCTTTGTTAATTGCCGAATTCAAATGAAAAATTAGCGACTTCTGTATAGTAATTTGAAATTTTTATTTGAGACACATTTCTGTTTAAATAAACAAAAACATGGATAACAAAGGCATAATGGTATAATTTTGCGTATTTCATGGCAATTAAAAAAAAAATGGCATATTTTTTTCTTATATGAATAATTGTTAGTGGCATCATTGAAATAAAAAAATTACGTACAATCAGAAGAATATAAAGACATATAAGTGTGTGTGTATGTATCAAAATAAATTAAATTATTATACACTGAAGTGACAAAAGTCATGGGATACCTCTTAATATCGTGTCGGCCCTCCTTTCGCCCGGCGAAGTGCAGCAACTCGACGTGGCATGGACTCAACAAGTCATTGGAAGTCTTCTGCAGGAATATTGAGCTATGCTGTCTCGATAGACGTCCATAATTGTGAAAGCGTTGATGGTGCAGGATTTTGGGCACGAACAGACCTCTCTATGATGTCCCATAAATGCTCGATGGGATTCATGTCGGGCGATCTAGGTGGCCAGATCATTCGTTGGAATCGTCCAGAATGTTCTTCAAACCAATCGCGAACAGTAGTGGCCCGGTGACATGGCGCATTGTCATCCCTAAAAATCCCATCGTTGTTTGGGTACAGTAAGTGCATGCAAGTGATCTCCAAGTAGCTGAACATAAGCATTTCCAGTCAATGTTCGGTCCAGTCGCACCAGAGGACCAAGTCCATGCCATGAAAAAACAGCCCACACCATTACGGAGCCACAACCAGCTTGAACAGTGCCTTGTTGACAGTTTGGGTCCATGGCTTCGTGGGGTCTGCGCCACACTCGAACCCTACCATCAGCTCTTACCAACTGAAATCGTGACTCATCGGACCAGGCCACGGTTTTCCATTCATCTAGGGACCAACCGATATGCTCACCTGCCCACGAGCAAGCGATGTCTTTCTGTCAGTAAAGGCACTCGAGTCGGTCTTCTGCTGGAATAGCCCAAGAAAGCCAAATTTCTCCGCACAGTTCTAACAGACAAGTCCCTTGTACGTCCCACATTGATTTCTGCGGTTATTTGACGCAGTGTTGCTTATCTGTTAGAATTTACGACTCTTTGCAGACGTCGCCGGTCTCGGTCGTTAAGTGCAGGTGGTCGACCACTGCGCTGTCCATGGTGGGATGTTATGCCTGAAATTTCATACTCTCGGCACACTCTTGACACAGTGGATCTGGGAATGTTGAATTCCCTAACGATTTCCGAAATGGCATGAACCATGCGTCTAGCTCCAACTAATATTCCGCGTTCAAACTCTGTTAATTCCCGTCGTGCGGTCATCATCACGTCAAAACCTCTTCACATGAATAACTTGAACAGAAATGAAAGCACTGCGCATTTATACCTGTTCTACGCGATGCTACTGCCATCTGAAAATTTGCATATTGCTATCCCATGACTTTTGTCACTTCAGTGTATATTTCGCGTTTAAAAACAAGTTCCTTTAATATCAATGTTGATAAAATGATAAAATAAATGAATATCTAGAAAATATTGAACAGCTTAGAACGACTTTTAAGATCTGAATCGTTTTAAATCTAACTTATTTTTTAAATTCCTACAATTAGTTCACACTCTCCCTATATATATCTTGTTCAAATTTTCAATCGTTCATAAAATACTTTTTATTCATTCACTCAAGTTTAAATACATTTTTTTAACTTGTAGTGGATGACACTTGATATTAATACAGTTTTTTCAAATATTAATTCATTAATTAAATTAAATTAATTAACTATATTTTCTTTTAGATTTAAGTTGAATGTATCTACCAATAAATAGCGCCAGATGTAAAACGAAAATTTCAACTTAAAAAGTAACTAAAATAAAAATAAAAATTTTTTTTTGTTTAACCTAAGTAGGAATTGACTTTAAATTTTTTTTTATATATATTACGTGTTTAATAATCTATTTGCAGCTGATATAATTCACTCCGGAGAGAGTATTTCCGGTATACCGGAGGAAATTTGACTCATCTGCTTGTTGCTATATAATAAATAAATTTAAAATATAATGTTCGGGTGGAATGATTACTGTTGTATTGCTTATGTCAAACAAAGATTTCTACTCAAGAGCAAAAAACGCTAGTTCAGTTAAGTTCGAAAAAAAAAAAAAAAAAAATCGATTGTAGTTAGGAGCGAGTTTGAAACATGTCCTCACTCAATGGCAGCTAGAACCGGAAACGGGGAAAATCAGGTAAATCCGAAAAAAAAGGATTCGGGGTTCCAGAGGGTTCACTGCTCGCCCCTACATTGTTTTTAATCTCTGTGAACGATATTCCTAAGCCAGAATTCTGTCAACTGGCCATGTTCGCAGATGACACAGCTATAATTGCACAGCACAAAACACCAAATTCAGTCGTTGCTCTGATTAACAATTATATTTCTCGCTTGGAAAGTTGGTTGACCACCCGGAAGATCAAAACTAATCCTACTAAAAGTGCATGCCTCCTGATTACACAAAAGGAGCGTTGGTTCCATTTTAAATGTCACTTTTTTCGGCCAACCAGTCCCCTGGGTTACTGAGTACCAGTACCTGGGGGTTAGTCTTAGACTCAAAATTTAATTTTAATTCCCATTTTATTAAAAAAAAAAGTTTTTAGACATAAAAGTTTTGTTCTACAAATCAATCCTTCGACAAATTCTCTTATACGGATGTCCCATTTGGGCGTCCTCCTCTACCGCAAACCTCAAGAAGCTGCAAGTCTTTCAAGACACACAGATAGCTATTGTAAACTATTCGTCATTATAAATGACAACAGATGGCGCCACGAACAAGAGACTCTTCCATAACTCCTCCTCCTGTAACTCCATATAAGGCTGTTGTCTTATACGGGGATTCAAATGTAAGAGCAAGGGCAGAAGAAGGAACGCGACGGAGTTGCAGATGGCGGGCGGTTGCTCGAATAAGTATTTTGGAATGTGAATAAATGTTGTTGTTGTTTCTTATCCCACTTGGCTGGCCACGCCCACGAGCCCATACGTACTCATGATTGGAGGGGAAGGAAGCAGCTTCTGTTGTGATGGAGCACCCGCAGGTAGAAGTCTGACTTTGGCTTCGTGACACTCTTACAGGACCTACGGTTTAAAGTGGATTCCGAACCACTACGAACATCCATGGCATCGCCGTTATTCGAACCCGAAACCTGTGGACCGAGCGCCAGAGTGCTAGACACTCGGCCATTCTCAGGTCCCAAATTTGTGAATGCCAACGGCACGCGGTGTTCCCAGGTGGTCACCCTCCCAAGAACTGGCCGCGCCCAATGATGCTTGACTTCGGTGATCTGACGAGAATATTCAGCATGGTATGGCCGTTGGCTCATGCGAACAAATATTTTATATGTATCAACTGAAAGTTGCGTTTATTAAGGAGAAAAGAAAAAGAAGATAACACTATGATAGTCAATGCTCCGTGGTTTGTTAGAACTCCACAGAGACCTTGATCTTGTAGTTTGTTTCGGAATCCACTTTAAACCGTAGATCCCAGTCTAACAGGATCGTAGAGCGTTGTGGAGGTAGTGTTACTTCAGGTCCATTTCCACGATTAAAAGGGGGTGAGAGAGAGAGAAATATACATAAGCGTTGAACAATTTAAATTCAATCCATTATATGTAGATAGTTCAAATAAATATAATTCAAATCTCTTACACGGAGGAGAAAAAAACATTTAGAAAAGAAATGGAGCACACACAAACCACTTAAATGTTATAACTATGATGCCTAAAATAAATGCAAAAACTAAGAGAGTCAATTGACACAACTATTTTTTCAATATTAACTTGATAATGAACCCTACTGGAATGCTTTATAAACCGCTATGGTCGTAATGTTTTTTTTTTTTTTTTTTTTTTTTATCTGTGGTAGATAAAAGAACGATATATATTTTTTGTTATTTCTTTTTACACAACACAATAAACTTTGAAAAGAAAATCCGGAACTGAAAAACATAACTAATTCCTTATGCAATTTCAAAAATCCCTTTCAGTCAAATGTTAATTATGTCTGCACTAGATTGAAATATTAATAATTAATAAAGAATAAAATAGATGTAGGAATAATAAAAGTTTTCAGAAAACAGCACATTATCGCCATCGATTCGCCTCTCGGCCGACAGATGGCTGCACCCATTTTTGGGAAATCATCTTGCATCGGTTTTTGATTTTTTTTTAAACTATCTCTTAACTTTGAATCTCGATTATAAATCGAGTTTCCATCTGAATTCTTAAGTTTTATTTTTAATTTTTAATGAATTTTCAGAAAATGACTTCCTCCTATTTTTTAGAATTATTTATTTAATCTTAATTTTAATTATTTATTACCACTACTCTTTTTTTATTTATTTCCGATTAGTTTTTTTAAATTTTAATTTTATAAATCTTAAATAGTTTATTCCAGTTTATTGATGCAATTTAAAAAAAAAAAAATTTTATCTGCTGTACAAATAGTATTTACGAAATTTACAAAACTCGCTGTACAATCACAATGGACTCAATAAATGGCAGCATGACACTTTCCTAGATCAGTAATTATGTATTAATTGATTTGATTGAAATATATTGATAGTTTGAATGCGACATGATTTTGTCGAGTCGATTTTTGCCGACCGTGTCACCGGCGGCTCTCGATGGTGCATGCCGTGGTCGTCGCCGCATGGGATTCTATGATTTACGGCACTTGAGATTTAAATTAAAAATGGGGTTTTTTGAAAAAAAAAAAAAAAAAATGATATTTTTAACCGCTAAAGAATAATATTTTATTAATTTTTAGAAACGTAAACAGTAATTAAAATTTTAAAAAGTCATTATGAGTTTTCGAGTCCACGGATGTGCCATGGATGTTGGTGCAAAAAACCAAAATAAAGATATTTTAAAAAACGAGTTACGGTATGAATCGGCAGGATAAAAGCTATCGTGTAGTGCAAAAAGAAGAAGAAATCTTCAAAACCAAAAAGTTATGAACGGGTAAAGTGCAAAGTGACATTTCTTAAAAAAGCCATAACATCTGAAATAATGGGAGCACATGTATACAATTGGATTCAAAATGATGTAAAAAACATGTAGATTCATAAAAAAATAGTTTGCAGTTTCTCAAAATTGAATTCGGTCATTTACGGCACTCGAGTTTTAAATTAAAAAATGGGGTTTTTGGAAAAAAAAAAAATGCTCATATTTAAAGTTAGAAAGTTATTATTTACTTTTCTTTATTAAAGCAAAACAACACCCTGCTGAAATTTTCGGAGAATATAAATTGATTTGAGTCCAGGCGGTGCCATGGATGGTTGAAGTGGTTTTTTTATTTCCTTATACACAACACAATAAACTTAGAAAAGAAAATATGGAACTGGATAACATAATTAATTCCTTATGCAATTTCAAAAATCCCTTTCAATGAAATGAGCTGATGCATCAATATATATATAACATTCCAATCAAATAAAAAATGAATACAAAATACAATCTTGAACAACAGATTAACTAAAAACAAGCATGCAAGAGGCGATGATGGCTCATGAACATTGAAAATCCAAAATAGGAAAATTTGCATTATTGAGACGACCCCCATAAAAGTCGAAAAAGGAAAGAATCGTGATTGCGTGATGTAACACATATACCTCCCCTTAACGCATGGAAAGTTCTTGAAGGTTCTGGTATGAACTAGAAGATAGAACCAATGAACCGTGAAACACCAAAGTATCAACAAGGGCGGAAGAACGTAATGAACAAAAATCAAATACGGAAAGAATAAATACAAATACAAAAGGCAATCTTCAACAGATTAATGAAACTAGAAGAAGAATGAACAAGAAATGGAACAAGAAAATAAGAAAAGAATTCAATTGCCATCCATGCACCTCCGAGAGTGACGATGGACAAATCATTTTAGAGCTACGACAATAATATTACAAGGGGCGAAGATTTTCTTCAGATTGCCATTTTTTCCGAGAGTGACGATGGAGGCATCATTTTAGAGCTACGACAATAATATTTTCTTCTTTTTTTTTTTTCAAGCCACCTGCGTGTGACCTACACAGTTCCCACCTACGTGTGGATGATTTTTTATTTTATTGTCTTCCCAATTGTAACCTGTCCTTTTGATTCTTAAATAAATCCGAGTCCTCGCAGATCCCCCGACGTCAAGTCACGTCACCCTCCCCCCATCCCGTTTTTTTTTATTTTCTGTATCATTATTATTATTATACCACTTCTCTTATTAATTTGCATCCCCGCTAATTTTTCTTATTTACTAGTAATTGGGCATTAAAACCTTTTGGTAATGGAGCTAATTTGTGTAATTTGTGTTCAAAATGGGTACCACCATGACATTCGTCCCATCAGGGCGTTTTGCAGTAAACTTATAAGTAAAGTTGTAGTAAAGTTATTATACCACACATTATTATTATTATTGAAATTATTAGTATGAATATTATTATTGAAATTGATTGCAATATTATTATTGCAATATTAATCAATAAATTAATTGCAATATTATTTTGAAATTATTTCAATATTGAAATGAATTGCAATATTATTATTGAAATTATTTCAATATTGAAATAATTTTAATAAATTGAATTTTATTCAATAATAATGCAATATTATTATTGAAAAAAAATTATCAAATCAATCAAGTAATAGATTAATTTAACGAAACTAATTTTAAATCTCAATTTGGCAACATCAGAAAGGTCGTGTACTTTTATTTTCTGTTGAGTGAATGTAGCATTTTATTTTTTTAAATTTCATAACAATTATAACCTATTATTTTTATATTAATAGATTACAATTTTTTCAGCAATGTTTACTTCGTGTATAACAAACTTTTTCTTTAACATGATTATAAATTATATTAATATTTTCAGATAAATGCTTTTTGTATTGATGGTCCGTTAGATTGTATGCATTATTTGTACAGAGGTAGCATGTCTAACTCATAAAGTAGAATGTGGCAAAATATTACTTAAATATGGAGCAAAATGTAAGTACTTTAAAAAGATTTAGAAATATTTCATGTGAATGCATTTTAAAAATATATAGAGAATTTATGAGTAGAAAGAGTTTTGTGGTTAAATATATATTTTGATATTAGGTTTTTTTTTCTTATATGAAATTAATAATAATTTTGATAAGCTTTGTATTTATTTATAATAGTTTTAAATTTTATTCTATAATTACTATGTTTCTTCATTGTTTAATGGCTACTGATTATTAAAACGAGTATATCATTTACATATTAAAAATGTTCAAATATATTTTTATCTTAATAAATGAGGTGCAATAGGATGTAGACATAGCGATTATGAAAATAAATTTAAAGATTATAGTATTTGTGATTGAAATACAAGTGTAAAAAAAATATAATGCCAAAAGAAAATTCTCTGTCTTGCTAAAAGCAATTTATTACTATATAAAATGTTAATCATCTGTTGTCATTTAATATATTTACTGGAAATTTAATTTTTTTTTTTTTTTAACTATACAACATTTCATGTCAGCATTAATAGCATTAAAAGTTGTTGGCAAGTTACATAATATATCAAAATGATGGCAAAAAAGATGTATGAATACTTTGATAAAAAGAAGGCATTAAACAAAAATTCTGACTCCCTTATGCACACAGTTAAAATTACTATAACTGAAGAGAGGTTACTGTATATTACTGATACCCTGATAAGGCTCAACTAGTAGGTTGTCTAACTTTGTGAAGTAATTTTGTAATGGACTTTTGATTACAATAATGGTCTTAGGAAAATAAAATTGCACCTAATTTAAAATGGCATATTACAAACATGAAATTTTAGTTGTACTTACAATAACTGTTGCCTTACTTGTTTTTTGTTTTTCTATTTTACTTTGAAAATATTTTAGTAAAAAGCAGATTTTTAGAGGACATTTTTAAAATGTTAAATATTATTTGGATATAATTCAAAATTCATTCAAATTCCAGCTTAGTTATTTTAAATGTTGAGACACAACATATTTTATTGACTTTGAATTCTATAATTTATTTCTTCGGTACTTAATATTCTAAGTGTTTAATGTATGTTGAACATGGAAATGTCTATAAAAAAAATTTTTTTTTTCGTTATGAACTTCAGTTAGTCATTGTTATTAAAAATGACAAGCCCTATGTCATTTAAGGATAGTTTATGATCCGATTTACATCTGAAATAAAAATATTTTCAACAAAATTTTATAGTGCCTAAGTATATAAATGTGTGAATAATTTACTTTGAAAATATGTACCTTCTTAATTATAGTAATCATTTTGATTTAAAAGATAATTGCACTCTATTAACTTCACACTCTTATGTCCCACTCTGTAATAGTCACACATAGGAAATAATAATAAAAGGAGTTTATTCAATAGTATTTAAAAAATTTGTTTTGTGATTGGCACATCTGAATTATTATGCAGTTTGTTTGGTATTTAATGCTCGATATAATTCCGCCAAACTAAATATATTGACAATCTTGCATTTTTATCAAAAACACCTATTTATGTGTGAAGGATTTATTCATTGAAACAATATCCTCTTTTATAAAGTTTGCTATATATTTTACTATTAATTTTAATTTGGTTTTTCTCTTACATTTTTTTTTATTTTCATTTCAAGATGAATTATGACACTTTGTATTGAATTATTGTTTCTTTTTTATTTAATGTGATTTCTAATAAATTATGTAATCATGTAGTATTGGTAAAATTAATTCTACTTTAATTTAAATTAATTCTACTTTTATGAGAAACCTTCGTAATTTTTCTTGAAGAACTGTTGCATTGCAGACATAATTGTACATGTTGTCTTCTGTTGATTTGATTTGAATTTTGCGATAATATTAGTAGTCATTTTGATTTAAAAGATAGTATTGTATAAATGCATTCTATTAACTTTGCACTTTTCTCTTCCACTCCATAACTGTCAAACATAAAATAATAATAAAAAAAGTTTATTCAATAGTATTTAAAAAGAGTTTGTTTTGTGGCTGGCCCATCTGAATTAAGTAGAGAAATTATTTGTAAAAAAGGAATTTTTTTTCTTTTATAAACCTAATCATTATTTCACTAGCTTTGTTTGTGATTGCTCAACTTTGCTGTTCATTTTTCATACAATGCTATATATTTTTCTTGAGTATATTCTGGAAATTGATTAACAAAATGTGCAAAATATTTTCCTACTTCGTATTTAATTTGTATATTTTCCTACTTTAGCCGTAGCCATGTTCTTTGAAATTTTGTGGATTGCTTTTGGGCAATGTCAAATTAGCTCAGAAATTGAACTTAGTCATCCTGACAAAATACTAAGTGGAAAGTTAAATTTGATAATTATATTTAATTAATATTGTTTTTATGCAGTTTTCTTTTCACTTGTATGATATGTATCCTCTTCAGATAAAATATCTTCCTTATGATTTAAGTTTTGCGGAATTATGTTATCGTTTAATTGACAGTATTAAACAATTTTGTACTATTTATTTCTGAAATTTCTTAAGATTATTTATAAATGTATATGTTTATTTTTTTAAGATTACCATGTTAGTCACATGTAAGTTTATAATTCCTATCCATATAAATTTTAGGTAGATGCTATCAGTCAAAATAAAATATCTCCTTTGCATGACACTTGTTATCAAAGTGCCACCTGTGCTGAATTTTTCTTAAAAATGGTTGTAATACCTCTAAAAATGGGAGAACACCCTGACACGACAAAGCAGCTGTATGCAGGACAAAGTAGAATGTGTAAAGCTATTACTTACACATGGAGCAGATGCGAGTACCATTTATAAAAAAAAAAAAAAAAAATACTTGTAGAGATGTTTTTAAAAATACAATTTTATTGTCTTACTTTTACAGTACAGCACAATTAATAAACTTCTACTTATTCAGAGAAACAATGCTAATTTTTCTGTACAATTTAAAATTGCATTTTTTAACAGTTATATTACAGTAAATCTTAAGAAAAATTTTTTTTTTTTTTTTTTACAACATGTTAAATCTAAACTGTAGTAAATAGCTTCATCCTTCATATTGACATATTAAGTTTGGATTCTCGAATTAGTTCTACTTTAATGCAAATATCCTGAAATAAATAATCGTAAACTTTAAAAAAAAAAAAAAAAAAAAAAATGTGTAAAATTGAAATGAGATTGATTATGAAATAAATGAGATTAAAAGTAGATTGCAAGTTATGTAGGGTATCAAAATAATCTCTTATAGATAGGTATTTTGAATAACTTGAAGAGAAATAAATTCAGGAGAATTATTTCGATTCTTAAACTCTCATGGGGATGAATTGAAATTCAATTTTATTTTTTATTGCTCTTATAAAATGTAAAAGTTATTTATTTGTTATGTAATCTAAATATTATAATTATTAAAGTAAGTTATTTTAATATCCTCTTTATTGTAACAAGTATCTTGATATGGCTGTGAAAGTCTAAGCATAATTTAGTGTAATAAATCCTTTTCATATAAAATCAGTTTGCAGGTCATCTGAGGAAGTAATGGGAGAGATATTACATTAAATTTTTTCCTCGTATGGTGATAGTTTCAGTTTAACATTTTATTTGATGCTTACTTATACTTTTTTATTCCTTAAAATTTGTAATATTAATCATAAATATGTATTTAATTTTCAGATACCCACTACCTTATATGTAAACATCTGGGAAAAAAATAGCTGTTGTATTACTGTAATTAATGGAGTTGAATTATGGGATACTGTTGGGTGTTAGAAGGTAATAGTGTAATTCTATTAACTTTTATTGTTTCTGAGCTAAAATACTAATTTATGAGTAGAAAGAGTGTATTACTTCTGGGGTTAAATATATATTTTGATATTAGGTTATTTTTCTTATATGAAATTAATAATAATTTTGATAAGCTTATCAAAATATATATTTATTTATAATAGTTTTAAATTTTCTATAATTACTATGTTTCTTCATTGTTTAATGGCTACTGTTTATTAAAACAAGTATATCATTTACATATTAAAAATGTTCAAATATATTTTTATCTTAATAAATGAGGTGCAATATGATGTAGACATAGCGATTATGAAAATAAATTTAAAGATTATAGTATTTGTGATTGAAATACAAGTGTAAAAAAAAAAATATATAATGCCAAAAGAAAATTCTGTGTCTTGCTAAAAGCAATTTATTACTATATAAAATGTTAATCATCTGTTGTCATTTAATATATTTACTGGAAAGTTAATTTTTTTTTTTTTTGACTATACAACATTTCATGTCAGCATTAATAACATTAAAAGTTGTTTGCAAGTTACATAATATATCAAAATGATGGCAAAAAAGATGTATGAATACTTTGATAAAAAGAAAGCATTAAACAAAAATTCTGATTCACTTATGCACACAGTTAAAATTACTATAATTGAAGAGAGCTTACTGTATATTACTGATACCCTGATAAGGCTCAACTAGTAGGTTGCCTAACTTTGTGAAGTAATTTTGTAATGGACTTTTGATTACAATAATGGTCTTAGGAAAATAAAATTGCACCTAATTTAAAATGGCATATTACAAACATGAAATAGTATTTAAAAAAATTTGTTTTGTGATTGGCACATCTGAATTATTATGCAGTTTGTTTGGTATTTAATGATCAATATAATTCCGCCAAACTAAATATATTGACAATCTTGTATTTTTATCAAAAACACCTATTTATGTGTGAAGGATTTATTCATTGAAACAATATCCTCTTTTATGAAGTTTGCTATATATTTTACTATTAATTTTAATTTGGTTTTTCTTACATTTTTTTTTATTTTCATTTCAAGATGAATTATGACACTTTGTATTGAACTATTGTTTCCCTTTATTTAATGTGATTTCTAATAAATTATGTAATCATGTAGTATTGGTAAAATTAATTCTACTTTTATGGGAAACCTCCGTAATTTTTCTTGAAGAACTGTTGCATTGCAGACATAATTGTACATGTTGTCTTCTGTGGATTTGATTTGAATTTTGTGATAATATTAGTAGTTATTTTGATTTAAAAGATAGTATTGTATAATTGCATTCTATTAACTTTGCACTCTTCTCTCCCACTCCATAACTGTCAAACATAAAATAATAATAAAAAAAGTTTATTATTTACAAAATATAATATCCTGCCTATGCTTGTTTAGTTCTTGTTACTTTACATTGATCAGTCCAGAGTGAAAAAAATTATTTATTTGAAAAGATGAAATCTGAATTAATATGATTATATCTTTAATGTTTATATATTTAACCTTCAATTTACATTAGTTATTTTATACATTATTAGCATTTGTGCTGATTTATATATAATATTCTCAGGTAAATGTTGTCGACAATGAAAAGACAGCCTTGTATATTGCATGTGAACGTGCGTCTGTTCCTCATATCAAATTACTTTTACAAATGAATTCTGATGTAATGCTTCAACAAGTCGAGAAACAGCTTTACATGCTGCATGTTTAGAAGGTCAGTATTCCTTTTCAGTATATTTATATTATATGTGTACATTTTAAACTATTGAATGGCTTATTTTTCTTGTATTATGCACAATTATAATTGAAAAGAGCAGTTTTAAATCCCTTTTTAATAAGTTTTAATGTATAATATGTTTAAACTTTTCCCTTTGTATAAGTCTTTTCTTGATTTTAAACTGTAACTAATTTGTTTATAACTCGCAAAGGTTATAAGTTTCATCTGGTCATTTTGATATTATTTATACAAATAAGTACTTTAAAATTAACTTAATTTTCTATTTATAAATATCTCCGTGGCTTTTTTAATTTCTTGACTAGCATTTAACTCATTACATAGAATGGTTTATGGTTATATGTTATATCTAGTCATTTTGATATTAATTGTATAAATAAATACTTTAAAATTAACTATATATACTTTAAAATTACTTATTCTAAAATTTTCCTTTTGTATAAAACTTTTTCTAATTTCAAACTATAAATAAATGTTTAATGCTATTTTACAATGTAATTTGTTTGTTTTACTATTTGTAAATCTTTTATTATCAAACAATTTTAAGTAATATTGTAGTTTTTGTCAATGTTCAAAATACAACCTCAATTAATTACTGTCTCAGGTTAGTTTTATTATATGTGTGTGACCGTCTAAATTTAACTTTTTTTCATATTACAGGGTATGAATCATATGAATAAAATAACATCTATCAATAGATAATTTTTCAATAAAAAAATTTGTTAAGCATTTTAGATTATTGATGTAATTAATAGTATTTGATTTCTTTATTTGTTATGCTATTTTGATTAGAAAGTAATTAAAATTTCAATTAACTCAGTAATATATAATGAAATTTTTATGCTTAATTTTATTGATATGATTATATATATAAATATATGAATAACATGGTTTGTCTTTTCACAGCACAATGATTTATTATAATTCTTTGTATGCAAAAATTGTAGAAATATATTGTCTCATTCTATAATACTGTTATCACTCAAATTATACCTATTACATATTAGAAATATTATATTTTTACATTTAATGTATAATTTTTTAGTACTATTATAATCATAATTTTCTTTATCATTTGTACTTACTATAGTAAGTTAAATAATTGTTTAAATATGTGTTATTCTGTTTGTACATAATTTATTAAAAAATTTTGTACACATCATCATACAGATAACTTTTCTTTAGTACACTTCTCCATTACTAGAATGTATTCCCTGTCATTTGAAATTTGATTCATATAAATAAAATGTCTTTCAATAGGTAATTTTTCCATTTTAAATATTTTATTGATTTCAAATTATCGTTGTAATTAATAGTATTTATGATTTCTTTGTTTCTTATGTTATTTTGATTAGAAAGTAATTAAAATTTGAATTAAATCTTCTGTTTTTTGTGGCTTGGAGAATAATTTTAACAAACTCAATAATATATAATAAAATTTTTATACTTAACTTTATTTATATGATTATATATATGAACTAGAAGACCCGGCCACGCGTCGCTGTGGCTTTCTTGTATTTCGTTCAATTATTAGATACTATAATTGGTATTGTTAAGGAAGTGATTGGTAAAGAATGATGAAAAGATCAAATTAAGCTTCAACGAATAGAAAATGTTTAATTTCTATTAATTAAATCAATGAGGTAGATAATGTCGATTTTTAAGACTGTTTTATAATTATTTTATGTAATTTAATTTTTAATAATCATTACTTTCATTTAACTAAGAACTAAGCAATGAACAATATTTCTTGTTAGTGTGTCTTTCGTCAAAATAAATAAATTCGATGGTTTTCGAACATGTGAGCATGCAACATATAGCTGCCCATGGGAGATACACGGATTCTGAGGTTAGATTATTTTGGTGGTCTTTTAGTGAAAATGATAATTGAAAAAATACAATACAATTAAAATAAAATCAGTATATAATAAGAAAAGGCTTAAAAAAAAATTCACAATAAAATACAAATGCAAACGATCGTTTAAGGTACACGCACACCTTCGAAGGAATTTTTTTGAAATTTTTTATCTTTGTACACATTTTTGGATTGAATGTATCTAAAAACTAATGATTTCCCATAAAAAAATTTCATTATTATTTTTTTAAAATTTTTATAAGCTAAAATAAGGGTAAAAATGACCAAAAATTGATACTGTTACAAAACCTGAAATCAAATCAATATTTTTTAAATTTCTAAGTTTGTATTAACATTTTACAGTGAATAGACCTCTGGTAAATTTATATCTTTATTATTTTGTGCTAGTTTAAATGCTGTCGACACAAAATTCTTCCAAAATTTGCATGTAATTCCAAGTTTAACAATAAAAATAAAAATTATTTATGTAGTTATAATCATTTCAGAGGTCTATTCCCTGTAAATATTTATGAAGAACATAAATACATAGTTTTGTAGCATTTGGATCAAAATTACTTGTGTTATGGTGTTTCACATGAAAACAAAAAGCTTAAAAATTCATTCTGAGAAAAAGCTAAAAACAACTTTTAATTAGATATATTACTTTTAAAAATGCTGTAAATATATTAAAATGCCATTGAATTATCAAGTTCATAGTCTTATTTATTAAAAAATATAGTTTTATGTTTCCTTAAAGCTGTAAATATTTTCTGAGCTTTGTTTTGAAAAAGTTAAAATTTGATCGACAAAATTTTTTTTTACAACTTCCTGCCATTTGCAAAGGCTTTTTAATATGAAATGACCTGAATTTAAAATATTTAGCCTTTTTGCAAGTGTTTTGATTAAATATATTCAAAACCTTTGAATTTCACATAAAAATATCAACTTTAACTATTTTTTATACAATTTATTCTTTAAAATACGGATAAACATTGCAAAAATGTGATATTGTTGCAAAACTTGATAATTCAAAAATAAATAAATAAATGAATAAAACATAAATAGTTTTTTCCTTTGCAAGTATTTTTATACTGGGAATATGCTTATGTAGGTAATATACTGTTTTCAAATTTATATCTTAATTATTTATAAATTTTTGTATTTTTAAAGTTTGTCGACACAAACTTTTTTTTACAAATTTACAAAAATTCTTAGTTTAAAAACTAAAATAAAAATAATTTATGAATTTAGGTTAATTTCCATGTTCTATTCCTTTCATACATTTAAAAAAAACTTTTACATGAAGTTTCAAAGCATTTAGAACATAAATAATGGTATGATGTTCTGAATGAATACAAAATGCATAAAAATTCAAATAAGAAATAATTAAAACCAACTTTTAAATGTAAATAAAAACAAATGTACATACATAAAAATGTTATTGAGCTTTAAATTCTCCTTTATTAATTTAAACACTTATTTATTTGTTTTGTTTCCTTTAAATAACTTCCAACTTAAAAGTACCATTTATCAATTTTTCTTCGACAATATTGAAATCACTCAAATTTATAACTCAAATTCTTTGTTTTTCAAATAACAAAAGTTTTTAAAATAAAATGTTCTTGATTTTCAACTTGCAACTATTATAATATCTTTTATAAAATTTTCATGTTATCATTATATCAAATAATTGCAGAGTTTACTTCATTTTCACATTTTTCAAAAAATCCTTAAAATTCATCATCTTTCTTTAAAATTATACTGTCCATATTATATTATCTTGTAGATCACATTTCATTTTAGAATTCTTAATCAAATACAGCACATCTTGACAAACTTTAAGCATAGAAAAGTTTAATGTTTTGATTCACAACTTTTCATTCCATATATTTTATTCCAATTCAAATTCAAACTTAGAAAATAAAAAAAATTTTGATAATCAAATCAGGTAATACTTACATACATTTGATTTATTTTATGCATAGAAATAATATAAATTTCATACAATATAATTTTCACAAAATTTAAAGTAGTACATAAAACAATAATATTCAGAACATGAGAATTTTACGGTTATGTAGTACATTTCGAGACAATTTTTCTAAAAATATTCATTACATTGTTCGAAAAATGAAGCTACGAATTCCTCTAATTGCAGTATTGCAAATAAAGAAATTGGCGAAAATTCAGGGTTGCAAGATTGGAGCCTATTATAATACCTTTTCAATGCTAGATTTTAACCGATTTTGCATTTAAATACAAAAAAATCTGAATAAAAACTATCCTATTTCTAAAAAATTGGAGCAAATTCACATTTTTTTAAAAAAGTTAAAATCGGGTGGTTAGTTTCGGAGTTCATAATGAAATAAAAACATCGTGACACGGGAATTATATATAATAGAAAACATCATTTCTGTTTGCACTTTTTCATATTTATTAATTCAAATACGTTTACAATTATTTTAGTACTATTATTATCATAATTTTCTTCATCCTGAGAGTTTACTAAATAATATATAAAAACTTTTTGAAATTAGTTTTATTCCATTAGTACATATCTGTACATACTTCTTCATTACTAGAATGTATTCCCCGTCGTTTGAAACTGGAGTTATAGAAATAAAATATCTTTCAATAGATAATTTTTCCATTTTAAATATTTTATTGATTTTAAATTATCGTTTTAATTAATAGTATTTATGTTTTCTTTGTTTCTTATGTTATTTTGATTAGAAAGTAATTAAAATTTGAATTAAATCTTCTGTTTTTACTATTTGGAGAGTAAATATAACAATTTTTATAAAAAAATAATGAAATTTTTATGCTTGAATTTATTTATATGATTATAAATAACAGCAGCGATTTGCTGCTTATTCTTAGCGGTTTTATATGGCCGATTATGATGAAAAAAGCAGTTGAAATTCCTATTTAATAATCTTTAATATATAATATTTCTAAAATTTTCCTTTTGTATAAAACTTTTTCTAATTTCAAACGAAAAATAAATGTTTAATGGTATTTTACAGTGTAATTTTTTTTGTTTTACTATTTGTAAATCTTTTATTATCAAACAATTTTAAGTAATATTGTAGTTTTTGTCATTGTTCAAAATACAACCTCAATTAATTACTGTTTCAAGTTAGTTTTATTATATGTGTGTGACCGTCGAAACTGAACTTTTTTTCACATTATAGGGTGCATCGCATATAAGTTTTTTTAGTTACTGTTCATTTTATGTATTATATTGTTTTAAATATTAAGTTTATTCCTCCACTTTAATAAATTTGCATGTTAGTGAAATTTATGTAATCTGTGATGTTTTTAATTTTCATATTAACTTTTTATTCATTGTAGAATGTGGGGATTAACTGATGTTCTGATTATCTGCATTATTGGCAATGGTCAGCGAGAAAATAATCCTGGGAAATAATGTCTGCTACATGTGAGTAAAGTTTCTGATCTGATTAGCAAATACTTCAACAAATATCAAATGTAGAGCATTCTTCTAAAAATGTGTTTGATTTTTCATTATTTGTTCAACGAGAAAAAAATCCAACATCTTGAAATTTGCATTTTAAAATAAATTTTCGCTGCCGACATTTTAAATTTTGTTTCGTATGATTGTTAGCAAATATACATTAATTTTAACCTTCAAAATAATTCCATCGAGAGAATTTAAGACTAAATTTCGAAAGAAAAAAAAAAAGAAATATAGTATTATCATATTACTATTAATCTAATATTCTCTAAAAGTTTTGAAAGCATTGTATTTCATATAATTTTTGTGCCAAGCATTTATTTTATTCCATCAGATAGGTTTTTTTTTCCTGTCTATTGATTTATGGCTTATTTTTCTTTTATTATGCACAATTATAATTGAAAAGAACAGTTTTTTTAAATTTTAAATTTTAATAAGTTTTAATTATATAATATGTTTAAACTTAAAATTAACCCTTTGTATAAAAGTCTTTTCTTTGATTTTTTAATAGAATGGTTTTTTTTGCTGTTATTGATGTTTTCTTTTGCCATTTTATCCCTATTAAAAATGTTTTGTTTATAATATTTCTAAAATTTTGCTTTTGTATAAAGGTTTTTAAAATTTGTTTAAACTAAGGTTATATGTTTTCTATCTGGTTAATTTTATATTATTGCAGCTTTTTTTTTTTTGACTATTTATTACATAAAATTATTTGTTTATTTTAAAATTAACTTAATTTTCTATTTTAAATATCTCGCAACGGTTATATGTTTTTGCAGCTTTTTAATTTTTGACTAGCATTTAATTCATTACATAAAATGGTTTTCTTTTGCTGTGTATTGATTTGTTGTTGAAGAGCAATTTTAAAAATGCCTGGTATTTTACAAAACTATTTGTAAATCTTTGATTATATATAATATTTCTAAAATTTTACCTTTGTGACCATCTAAATCTTTTCTTGGTTTCAAATCTGTAATAAAATATCTTTCAATAGATAATTTTTCCTTTATAAAATTTGCTAAGCATTTTTAATTATTGATGTAATTAATAGTATTTATGATTTCTTTATTTGTTATGCTATTTTGATTGGAAAGTAATTAAAATTTGAATTAAATCTTCTGTTTTTACTGGCTCGGAGACTAATTTTAACAAACTCAATGATATATAATGAAGTTTTTATGCTTAATTTTATTGATATGATTATATATATAAATATATGAATAACATCATTTCTGTTGTCAGAGCACAATGATTTATTATAATTCTTTTTATGCAAAAATTATATATTTAACCTTCAATTTACATTACTTATTTTATTTATTACATTTTATTAGCATTTGTGCTGATTTATATATAATGTTTTCAGGTGTGTGTTGTCGACAATGAAAAGACAGCCTTGTATATTGCTTGTGAACGTGCGTCTGTTCCTTATATCAAATTACTTTTACAAATGAATTCTGACATGAATGCTTCAACAAGCCGAGGAACAGTTTTACATGCTGCATGTTTAGAAGGTCAGTATCGTCCTTGATTTTCAACTTGGAACAATTCTAATACTTTTTAGAAAATTTTTATCTTATCATTATATCAAATAATTGCATTGTTGACTTCATTTTCACACCTTTCAAAACATTATCTTGCTTTAACATTATATTGTCTATATTTTATATTATCTTGTAGCTCACATTTCATTCTAGAATTCTTAATCACACACAGTTTTTGAAATAACAATTCACAACACATATTCTCTAAAAATGTTGACAAATTTTAAACATAGAAAGGTTCAAAGTATTGATTCACAAACATGTTATCGTGTCCAAGGATTTAAAATATTATTATAAAAGTTAGTTCAAAAAGGAAAAGTTTATAATATTTTTATTATAATTATATTTTTAAAAAATGAAGAGTACATAAAGGATGTCAACAATAAAAAGATACAGAGGAGGCTTTTTTTTTCCTTTTTATTCTTTTATCCAATATATTTATCTTATTTTTGATTTGATCAAAATAATAGAATCTATTGGTTCTAATATCTATTTTATACATATGAGATTATTCTTTCAAAATTCAATTAATCATTATGGAAGGGTATACTTTTTAACAAAGCTGAAATAAAATATAATTAAGACTTCTTACTGATAATTAAAAAAAAGTTATTCTTTTCAAAATATCTACTATGAACTTTGTTTTGTAAACATATGTAATACTCATAAATGATTTCATTTCTTTCATGCAAATTAAAGATTTGACAATTTATTAACATCTTCAAAGTGACAAGTTTATATAAGTTGCAAAAATAGTGTCAGTTTCCGTGTTTTTAAAACAGATTCATTTTATTGTACTTAATATTAAGTATAATGTGAACCAATAAAATAAATAAGAGTAACTTTATTATATAACTTTGACATATCACTTGAAAATAACAAATGCATTTTAATTGCTTTTATATTTACTTTAACTGTGTAATCTTATATTATTTATCCCACTTGCACAAATCTACTTTTATGCCAAAATTAGTATTTATCAATAGATATTAAGAAGTTGAAAAGAAAGAAAGAAATGTAATGCAGTTTAGTGAATGCCTCAAAATAAAAATCTTTCCTGAAATTTTAGGATAATTAACACTTTATCTTTTCTGAGTCTTCTATGCTGCAACACTTGTAATTATGTATCAATTGAAGGCAGTTACAAATGTGAATTACCTTATTAAAAAAAGTATATTTTATGAAAAACTTTTTCTTTCCGAACATTTAATTAAATACTTAATGCATTTTTTCAGCCAGAGATGCAATCAATTTATAACAAATTAAGAAACAAAGACTTTTATTAACAAAAATATTTTTTACAGGATTAATCACAAACACATAGTGTCTATAGCTTTATGCATTTTTGTTACACAGAATAAAAACTTCATGCGTCTGTCTAAATAACAGTTAACAATTACATTATGATTATGCTTGCTGAGAATCATTTAGGTGATTCTTCCAGGATGATTTTTACAAGTAACTGCCCCGAAATTGCTTGTCCTATGTACGAGAGGAGCCACCATGCAGCATAACTATCGATGAGAGATGTTACATACACATTGTGACAATCACCTGAAAGCACTTTTATGTGGCTGAATTTTGCTACCTAATAACTAAAAATAAAATGTATAAATGAAAGATGAATGAAGTGAAAAAAACAATTTTGGATTTTAGTATTGTTAAAACTTACTTTTCATTACACACTAGAATTTTGAAATTTTTCACATCTTCGTATAGTGTGTTAATTTCATGACCTGATAAAACCCTTTACAGACTGAAATATGATATAATACACGTTTTTAATACTCACTTTGTAAGAATGACTTGCAATTCAAACATACTTCAGATGATTAAATCTTGACTATGCAGCTTGCTGTATTTTATAAACTTGAAAAAACTTTTTTATATTCTATACAGTTAGTAATCAATGTAAGTAATATTGAAATCCAGTTTTTTTATATACATATAATTAAAATGATTAAGAAAATAACTGTGATAATGGAGATTTTAACATCTGCATTTTTTGGAATATTTGATTAATACAAAAAAAATAATTTTAGATTATATAATTTAATAAAAAACTTAATACTTTCAGGGATTATATATATTACATTTATCTTTATTCTTTTCATCTATTATTATATCTTTGAAAAATTATCTGTATTTGCATTCTTAAGTTGGCAACTATTAGAAACAAGTCTTAGTGTGTTTATGTTTTTGTTATATAGAGTAGGAATTTTAAAAGTAATAAATAACCTCAATAGATGTAATTGAATTCTATTTTCTGACTAAAATGTTTTAAGCAATGTTCTATTATATTAGAGAGACTGGTAAGAGATCTTTTGTTTTCTTGTGAATGTATAAGTATTTTTAATAAATAAGATAATTTTTTAAAAGTATTGTAATATAATTTTAATAGCTAAGTAAGATAATTAAAATGAAAAAACAATTCAGTGAATTAGCTCGTATAGTGATGCAGTCATAAAAATATAATATTTTTTACCTTCTGCTTGTTTTCCTTATTCTAATAGGCTAGATTTTTGAAGTTGAATATTCTTAAACATATGAAGAAAATTAAAATATGCCTTTGTATACCTGGTTAAACTTTTTCATTGCCATTATTGTTTTTTCTGTTTGTCTTTCCAAGTTGAAATTAAATTTGATGCTATTTCTTGCAATTCTTCTACAGTTGGTTTTATAAAAACTGCCGATTGTGCTGGCTTGCCTGATTTTTGTTAGTTGGATAAAGTCTTTGCCGTTCAATAATTTCATTATGGTGAATTGCCACAACATTTTGAAAACTTTCTTCAGGAATAGTGTGACGATCATGAAGGACATGATCCATTTATTTTATTACTCCCAAGAATCTTTAGATTTCTTTTTCTTTCACTTTTACAGTTATAGAAGCCAGTTCTATGACAATAGAAATAATTTCTTTTAAGTTGCAGTGTTTTTCATGTATGAACTTAAATTTTCTTTCTCTATTTTTTCTTTCCAATGTATAAATTCCTCCATGGTATCAAAGTATAAAGTCTTTTTGATTATGAATATTTTGTAAGGGCTTCTCCAATGTCATAATTTTACCAAACTCTTCTTCACACGCTGAGCACTTAACTTTTTTGCTATAAGAAGCCTTTACCATGAAGTAATCACAAATGGCGTTGCATATTGCATTCGATGCAAGTCTGTTGGGCAGAATTTTCCATTTATATATATATATATTTACTGCTTTGCTCAACTTTCTGATATTCCTATAATAAATAAATATGTTATTTAATTGGTGATTATAATGAATATTCAAACTACAATGATTCTTAGATAATAATTTTTAAAGCATAATGATAGTCACATTTTACAATCTCAAAGAGATAATACCAAACTTAAAATAAGATTGTGTTGAATACATAGTTCAAGCAGATTTAAGTAATTTATTTTATCTATTAAATATAATTCCTTGTTAATAAGGAAATTTTAAATGCATAATCATTTAATAAATGTAGAATATTCTTTTAAATTATATAACTATTTAAATAATTTAACTAATATGCAGTTTAAATAATTTACTCTAATTAGGATTTTTCTTTTAAATTCAAAGAAAATCTGTTGAATACAAAAAATAAAAAATAATATATATACAATTAACTAACCCATTTTGAAGAAAATATTCAAATTTGTATCAAATCACATTCTTCATGAATAAGGAAATTTTAAATATATAATTAATTAATAAATAGTATTTAAAAAAATAATAATTATTCAATTAACTTTACTATTCAATGCCAAAACCAATATTTCAAACAATACAATTTTTTTATGAATTGAAACACAACCTGTAAATTTAAAAAAAAAAAAAAATTGAATTTTAAAAAATTGAATGAATACAAAAAGATAAGAAAATATTTAAAATCTGTAGGATTCAAACCTCCTGTTTTATTATATTTTTTGTTTATATGTTTAAACTCGTGGATGTGTTGTAACCCTTATATATCACTTTCGTTATAAACATTTATATATAAAAAACACTGTTAATTCAAAGTTTTATTTTACTTCAACCCTGATTTTTTTTAAAAAAAAGAATATTAATATTTAATGCTCAATTAAAATTAAAACTGAATGAAATTAGACTGTTTAAAAGAAGAAAAATATGCAAATTGAATAATAAATAATAGAATTAAACAAATTCATTGGCCGGGCCGATATATAAGTTAGCCATGAATATCAGAACAAAATGAATGAATGAATGGATTGGTCTTCTGTATAAACTAATCAATTATAACTTTCCTAATGATCTCATTAACATCCTTTTCCATTACCTCTCTGATAAACATATTGTCACTAGAATTAGCAACCAATTTTCCTCGCCACATGCCGTTCAAGCAGGAATTCCTCATGGATCTCTTTTGGGACCAGTTCTTCACAACATTTATATCTCTGACATCCCTGAAAATGATTTCATCAGTAAGTTTATTTATGCAGATGATACAGCCATTTTTTCACAAGCCAGCACCACACAGGAAGCCAAAAACAACATTCAAACCTACACTAGAGTTCTGGCTTGACCAGTGGAAAATCAA
Organism: Caerostris darwini; assembly: GCA_021605075.1. Classification (NCBI taxonomy): domain Eukaryota; kingdom Metazoa; phylum Arthropoda; class Arachnida; order Araneae; family Araneidae; genus Caerostris; species Caerostris darwini. Next base: position 29,239 of record BPLQ01004769.1, read on the forward strand.
AATAAACACTGAGAAGTGTCATAAAGCGTAAACAGGCAACACCGCTCTCTCTCTCTTCAACAACAACAACATTCCATGGTTAAATACCTTGGTGTCACATTAGATAAAAGATTAACCTGGCATCAGCGTGTTACTAACACCATCCTTTACCCACTACTCTCCAGAAATTCACAGCTCAATCTTACTAACAAGCTTATTATTTATAAAAGCATGCTTAGACCCATTCTTTCCTATGCTGCTGCCCCTTCTCGCATTCAAAAGATTCATTCGACACAGACTTGGACTCATCAGTGATAGCCCCTGGTATTTCAGGAATAGCCAGATCAGAGCTTGAAATTCCAAACTTTCTTTAAGCACCTTGCTGACACTCTAACATCCCTAATATTAACAAGTCTCCCTAATTATGATTTCACCAATATCATCCTTAAAAAGCCATTCTCAACAGTTAGAATTCTCTTTTTCATTGTTCCTCATCCCTTTGCCCTATATTCTACTGCTCACAGCTCTCTATTCACATACTTTAGCCTCTGGCCAATTTGGTAGAGTGGTCTTCTTAGCATGCGACTGACAACCCGAGGGCCACGAAACATAACACTGTTTTTGCATTTTACTCACTTCTCTTTGCTCGTATTATTTTATTTATATATTCGCTTGATTTTTCCTCTCACTCGCTTTTTCGATTTTGGTATTTTACTATTTTATTTTTTAAATATTTTTTCTACTTCGGGGCGCTACCATCAATAGAGGGCGCCACTAGAACGGTTGTTGACATTCGGTTTTTGATTTTTTCCTTGCAAACTGCAGTTGACTCCCTTTTCCTAACTCTCCTGTTGTATTTATGGTTTTTCATCGCTTGTTTTATTTGTAATATTAATCGTTTTATTTTTATTTTACTTTATTATTTTCTACTTACTTTTATTTACTTGTTGTTCTGTGTTAACATTCGATAATCCTTGATTTAATTTACCATGCATTTATGTTGTAATATTTTCTTTTATCAATTAATTCAATCATTTATTAAATTCAATACCCTGCTTTTTAATTCATTTCTTTGAATCTATCATTTCAATTCCTTTAGTACTATTAAAGGTATTCCTTTAGTACTAATATTTTAGTACTATTTAAGCATCCTGATTTACTTTGTGTATTTATTGACTACCGCCCCCTACCTATAAATTGGTTCCATGCTCTTTTCCTCACAATAAATTATTCATATTCTATCATCTTAAATGTTTATTTTATTGTATTTGTATTGTTTATTAATAATAATAATTCTAATATTATTTTGTAATTTGCAAATTATGAATGTATGAAGGTTTTATTTGTGTATTTTTTTTGTGGATGGCTATTTTTTTCTGATTGTTTAATATCTGCCTTGATTAATTTTTTCTATTAAATTAATTCTAATCAATCCTCTTATATTTCATTAATGATTCATTCACCTTATTGTGTTACCTGATAATTTTATTGTTTTTTATTTATATGTTTACAAATTATATTATGTTTTTTTTATCTATATCTGTGTTTGTTGTTTTATGGCACTATGATTTTTTCAGAAAATTCTGGAGTCCATCTTCAATGTTGTGGTATTTTAATAAAGTTGTATTTTTATGGATTATTGCAGAAACACAACACATTTAATTTTAATATATATATGTTTTGATGTGACTTGTTCAGTGCAATTGACGCCTAGTAAGTTCTTATTAGAAAGGTGTGCTTTAGTCTAAACGTGTAATGATTGAAATTAATTCTGTAAGTTAATTATTCTTTCTCCTATTTTGTTGCATTTTTTTGTTTATACTCAGTAGGCGTGATGTAATGTTTATATATAACATAAAAATTCGAAATAAAGACATTTTAAAATTGTAGTGTTCCATAATATCGATGAACCAACAACTCGAAATTTCCTATTTTATGGAGGATTCATATTTTTGATTAAGCTTTGTAGGGGAGGGGACTTTCCCATTGACAGATTTATCTTGCAAACTGTAGTTTTTGAACTCTCGAAAATTCTAATCCACTAAGCATGCAAGGAGTTTGAATACTAGTTTTGGTATTACGTTAGGTTTAAATGACAATGTCTCTTTTCATTAAAAAAGGAATGGAATGTGATATTCGATTGTACTAGTTGATGTTCTATGGAATGGCTAAATGATTTCAAATTTTAGTCTTTCAGAGAATGTTTGCTGGTGAAATTGAGTAAATATTCCAGAAAACAAAACGGGGAAAAAAACATTAATTACAATTAGTATATGGATCAGTGACAATTCTACAGGTAATTTACATTGCCACCATTCCTTATATACCCCTCTCTTGCACTCTCGTCATTGTGACGTACTATCCGCGCCATCTGGTGGTTTCCTGTAATTTGCATATTCTTCTTCAAGATGTGTGTGATAATTCTACAGGTGAAATTTTTATTTTAGAGTTCAATTTCTGTGTGATTCTGAATTATCCTTAATTTATGGACATGAATGTATGTATATATATATATATATATATATATATGTGTGTATGTGTGTGTGTATTATATTAACATATGCTCGTCTGGGCCCTGGTCGATGCATTCCATTTTAATATTATTATTTGCCTTTTATTTACTCCATAAATTATCAACAGCAGTTATAAATAATTTATCTCATTAAAATGTAACAACGTGCGTCTTAAATGAGATGAGAAAGAAATGTTGCACCTCGGGATTTCAATGCATGGATCAAGGCAGTGTTTGCACAATAAGTAACAATCTCGCAGAAACGCTGCGGTCATGAAACAGCAAAGGACAAGATGCAAAAAAAAAAAAAACTGTAACGCTCATTATGGATGATATTCCATTATTATTTCTGTTGTATATTTCGGTACTTTCTCGTTATTGTCTACTGGGAGAACTTTTGGGGAGTAATTGTCTTGCATTTGAGTATCGTACTAATGAAAACACTCTCTGACAATTGACGGAATTTTTTTTTATTGTTCATTATGGATTATCCATTTTTTATATCATTTACAGTATGATTGATTGCCAGTTTAATATTATTATATTCTATACTTTTCCCAATTACCATTGACTCTTCTTGATTCTGAAAGGAGAGGCTGCAACGGATTCGAACCTGAACTGATGTGTACCACTCAACCAACTGATGAGGGGAGGAATGCAAAAGGCTTCACATACGCGTGTGGTAGGGTAGGAAACCCAGAAAACACCCACCAAGCAGCCTGACTGCGAGAAACTGTTAAAAAAACATTCTCCCAATCAACACAGAGTCACCTCATGCCAGAAAAGGGAGACTGCAACGACACCCAACTGTGCGCTGGGCCAAAGGTTGGACGTAAGTGTTTGGGCACTAAACAAAAATACGGTTAATACATGAAGGTGTGGACATTAATACATATATTTAATCGCGTGAGATCGGAATGGGATTCATAACAATTGTTATAAGCAACGGACGCGGAGTAACAACAATACCCCTGCAATGCGGTACGATCCTATTAGACCGAAACCTACGGTTTAAAGTGGATTCCGAACCACTACAAACATCCATGGCACCGCTGGGACTCGAACCTGAAACCTGTGGTACCGAGCGCCAGCCATTCGGGCATTCAGGCCCCTGGGTGACGGAATTAGAAAACGACAATGGCAAACACAGCAGGTTGCCAAACGGATGTGGCAACAGTCTTTAAAAATAAAGTGCTCTCGCCGGCAACTTTCGGAGCTATTTTCGAAAAATCATTAAGCAAGAGAATTAAAGAAAATATATGAATCGAATACGGAGGATCACTGGATCAAGAGGAATTTAATTTTTTTCGAAACAGGCTAAGAATTTCAGTTCAATTATCTAACTAGGCATGTCATTCCTAAGTTAAGAAAGATACAAAAAACAGTTTGGAATAGTTATATAGATTGATTAATTGAATATTTCAAGTGAGTCTGCCCGCCAATTTGACAGAGGGGGGTCCAGTGTCAGGAACTGCTGTCGAATGAACGAGGAAAATTTTGAATAAAAATAACGAAATGTAGCCAAGCTGGAAGTAAAAAAAAATTAAACCGTTAAAAATAATCGAATTACAAATAGGACTAAGCAGATGGTTTCAAAATTGATTAAGAAACAAATAATAAAATTTTTTAATATTAATTATTCGTCAATCGTAAATTAGCAGATTAAATATATTATTAAATAGAAATGAATATTTTTATACAAGTATTTTATACAGCTAGAGAAAATATAACGCGTTTCTAATTAGTTCATCGATGGGGACAGAAATTAGGCCATTCTGTTTTTTCATGAGTGGACGATTTGCATCTTATTGGCTGATGAGACTACCCTTGAGCGAGATTATACAGGTAGACGGATTAGATCGGGACCCTGTAGCGAGGCTAGCGCGACTTTGATCAAATGCAATTGAAAGAAAGAAATCATTTTAAAACGCGTAAAATTAATATATATGTATATTCATTTTATATATATATTATGTATATATATATATATATATATATATATATAGTAAAATTCCCTTACATGATTGTTAGTGGAAACTTTTTTTTTTTTTTTTCAATCATCAAACTTTAAATGAAATTAATTTTTTCTTAAATTATCTACCGTGCGGACGGTTCCATTTGAATCGGCGAGGTAATCCGCAGTACAATAAATCGTCTGGCACTGGTCGGGGAATTTCTGGTTAACATTATTATTTGAATTTTATTTTCTTCATAAATGATCAACAGCAATTATAAATAATTTATATAAATAAAAATAAAATAAATTTTAAAAAAATAGTGATTACTATATTATGATTAGTTTTTTTTTAATTTGAAACTAAAAAAAATTATATTTTTTTCCGAATAATAATTCGATTATTTTTAAAATCCATAAAATACGATTATTTTAATATGTAATAAATGCAATTGAACACATTTAAAGGAAAAGGATGAGATGATGGGTTTTGAGAGTATTCCCGAAGAAAGATTTTTCACGTATCTATAACAAAATATTGAGTAAACCGAACACAAAATCCTATAAGGGGAAAAAAAAAAAAAGAAAGAAAAGCAAATGTTTTTTATTTTCTTTAAATATTTACTTCAGCCATTTTAATTTTCATTAAAAAAAAAAAAAAAAAAAACATTTTGATGTTAGATTAAAATTAAAACTGAATCCAGTTCCGATTTAAAAAGATTTGCCAATTGTATAATAAATATGGAGGAATAAATTAATTAACAAGTATAAAAAAATAACATTAAATCTATCCTAAAAAGAGGATTGAATCGCAAATGAAACTGTAGCAATGTAAACACAAAATGTAAAGTAAAAAAAAAAAAAAAAAAAAAAAAAAAAAAGAATAATTTACAACAAAAGAAATATCAATCGTATTATTTTATCAATTGTTTATTTCGTGTTTCTCTCCGATAGCCCGCCATTTTGTTTCCTCACGTGATCAAGCTGACGAATTGAATTTCTTTTTTTCTCCCTTGCAGCGCGCATGCGCCATCCTGTGAAAGACATAACATAGTTGGGCTTCCAATGTGCGCTTATCGTCTGCTTCTTGTTGTTCGAATGCATTCGATTAAAACCGACTTCCTCATGTCAGAAAGCAATGGATTCTCTTGCGTTTTTATTGTTATTATTTCTGGTTATTCTATTTCAATGCAAATGGCGAAATGGAGGGTGTCATTTGAAGACAACTCGGTTCATTTCGATATAAGGCGCTAAAATTTACTTTTTTTTTTTTTTTATTGAATCACTATTTGCATTTATGTTTTAAAAAATGTATAAATCGGACCACATAATCAAAAATAGAATCACATTAGAAAAAAGTATAAAGCGTGCACGAGACCCACCGGTGATGTTGAAGGAAAAGTAATTAAAGAACGCCGGTAACATTCATGTAACCATTGCTTCGATAGTATTGTGGACACTGTATAGAAAACATGGAGGGAAACTTTTGAAAGTTGGGAAACAAGGTTTAGGCAAAAGGTTAGAAATTGTAAGGAAAAACAGTGCAGAAATAAGAAAATTTAAAATTTCAGAATGGTGTCGGAATTAAAAAAAGGACAATGGCAGGCGGCAACAGTTAGGAAGATAAAAAAATTACTTTCACACCGTAACTCATCAGAGTTATGAGCTCAAATAAAGTCCTCTTACATCTGGCGCCATCTATTGGTAGACACATGTAACTTAAATCTAAAAAAAAACATAAATTGAATTCATTAAATTTAATGAATGAATTAATGTTTGAAAAAACCGTATTAACATCCAGTGTCATCCACTACAAGTTAAAAAAAAATGTATTTGAACTTGAGTGGATGAATAAAAGGAATTTTATGAACGATTGAACATTTGAACAAGATATATAGAGGGAGAGTGTGAGCTAATAGAAGGAATTGAAAAAATGAAAGACGTCATTGGACATGGAGGAGGGGCCAAGACAGGCAGCGCTCGGAATCTAAGCTTTGAAGAAATGCGCTCATAAATAACAACGTAAGCTCATTTTCTAATTTCTAATTCCTAAGTCACACAGAAATGAAAAAACGAAATAAAAACCAGAGAAGAGAGTTTAAAGACGTCTAAAACCAGAAAACTGTCAAAAAATAACTTCAGAGGAATAACAGTTCATTACAAAAGTTCCTTAATTACTAAAAATCAGGACTCTTGAACATAAGGAAATGGAGGAAAATAAAAAACTGATAAAGAAGAAAAAAAATCAGTAGTACAGTTCAGAGACTCATTTGTGCTAAAATTGTTCAAATAATTGATTAGAATGTATTTGCAAGCGAGCAGTACAGTAAAAAAAAAAGAGCCGAAAGGGTTAGGAGTGACGTCATCACATGTACATGAATATTATGAAGTTTTTAAGAAAACAGAGCATTATCGCCATCGATCGCCGACATTTTGAATGAATTTTCATAAAGAATGACTTCCTCCTATTTTTCAGAATTATTTATTTAATTGTAATTATTTATTAACCGCTACTTCGTTTTTATTTATTTATTTATTATTTTATTTCCTACTAGTTTTTGTAAAATTTAAATTTTATAAATCTTAAATGGTTTATCCTAATTTATTGATGCAAAAAAAAAAATTTTTTTTTTTTTATCTGCTGTACAAGATAGCATTTAAGACATTTATGAAGCAATGAAGACTCAGAATTATCGAACCACCAGATGGCAGCATGAGACTTTCCCAGATCAAAAGATCGCTTTTTCGAACCGCGTTTTGAATAGTGTTCTTTTATTATTATTATTAATATTATAAAGAGTTCGTTACTAGTGATCGGGGATGGATTAGCATTGGAAGTTGTTTTGTTGTGTTTCGTTGGCTGCCGAGTTTGATGGAGTGACGAGACGAAGCAGCCAATTGGCCAAGGAGGCGATCGCTCGCCAAATGTGCAGTTTAGCGTTCTCATTTTCGTCTGTGCGCATCTTTTGATAAAAGTGAACTTCGTTTTCCCTTGTTAATTCGGCTCGGGACTTTGAAAAAATGGAGAAATAGTTACAATCGAGCCAAATCGCCAAGGTGAAGGGTTATCAAAGGTGGACGCTGAATGGCTTGAGTTTGAATTTCTAGGTTATTAATTGGTGTAATTCTTTATTATGCCCACCGAAAAAAAAAAAAAAAAAAAAAAAAAAAAAAAAAAATATAATATAAAAAATAATTAATATATGTGTCTATTGATTTGATTTGAATTAAAGGAAAGTTTGAATGCGACATGATTTCGTCGAGTCGAGTATTTTTTCTCGATTTCTCGATGGAGCATGCCGTGTTGAACACTTTTTCACAGGACAATTGACTATTTTGTGACAGAATTTTGAGTCATTTTTTAAAAAATTTGCATTTTAATTTTATATTTATTTAATTTCGCAATAGCAGATAAATTTATTCTCCCATCGATAGAGCATACATTTCTGAGCCTGTCTGTGTACTATTTCATTCTACAACATGCATATTAGTTGTAGAAAGTGAATTTTCGAAAGGTAAGCAAACGAACTTCAACACAAAAGTGCAAAGTAACATTTCTTAAAAAAGCCATAAAATCTAAACTAATGAGAGCACATGTATAAAATTGGTATTCAAACTGATCAGTACAACGTGCAGATTCATAAAAAGATAGTTTGCAGCTTCTTAAAATTGAATTCGGTCATTTACGGAACTCGAGTTTTAAATTAAAAAATGGGGTTTTTGTAAAAAAAAAAAAAATGCTATTTTTAACAGCTAAAGAATACTATTTTATTCATTTTTAGAAACTTAAACAGTAATTAGAAATGTAAACAATATTTTTTTAGCTTCAACTTAATTTTTTCAATCACGGCGGTGGCATGGATGTTGGTGCAAAAAACCAAAATAAAGATATTGTAAAAAACGAGTTACGGGATGAATCTGCAAGTTAAAAGATATCGTGTAGTGCAAAAAAGAAGAAGAAATCTTCAAAAACAAAAAAGCTATGAACGGTTAAAGTGCAAAATGCCATTTCTTAAAAACGCCATAAAATCTAAACTAATTGTAGCACATGTATACAATTGGTATTCAAAATGATCAGTACAACGTGCCGATTCATAAAAAAATAGTTTGCAGTTTCTAAAAGTTGAATTCGGTACTTTACGGCACTCGAGAAAAAAACCTGTTTTTCTTTAAAAAAAAACATGCTATTTTTTGTACTAAATATGTTATATGTGCTAATAATATTTTGAATAGTAAGTATAACACTTTTACACAGGTTATGTCATTCAATTTAAATCAACAGTAACGCTGCATGTGTGTATATTTTTTTTATCATCATAGAGTTACTACATTTGCAAACACTGTACATGTAAAAAATAATGTAAAATAATAATAATAATAATAATAATAATAGATTAGAAATCAAGAGCTCTCCTAAAAATCTCAGTTCGGTGAAAGCTAACCAAGCAGTAAGACAGTCAAGGAACTGTTTCATTAGGATTTTGCACTCAGATTCAAAAATAAAAAAAAAAAATAAATAAAATAATAATAATAATAATAATAAAAACACCTTACAGCAAATAATTTAATTTTTATTTTTTTTTTAAATTAATAACAAACATCCCATATATCAAAATAATCACAATGAAATAAAGAATATAAGTGTCTTGGAAGGGGAGGGGGAAAAATTCAATGGCGTCCGTTTCAAACTGCCGAGAGACAAGCTACGGTGGATTGCCGATAAAACAAAAAGTTCAATTAGCCATCCGTTCGCTACTAATTGTCGTAGAATAAAAATCAATGCATCCATCGAAAGGTAATGAAACGAGGAATAACATACCCGGAAATCAAAGGGAAATATTTAAAAACGAGGGAGATATGGCCGTAGAGAGAGAAATGAGAACACGATTTCTTCCTTGCCGGCAAAAAAGTTTCAACTTCAAAATTTCATAAAAAAATCATCCAGTAAAGATAGTGTCAAAAACGAGTTACGGAATGAATCAGAAAGCGATCCTCTATCGAGTGGTGAAAGAATGAAGACGAAATATCGAAAAACAAAAATGTTATAAACTGTTAAAGTGGAAGGCAGAAAGAACACTTTGCGCGCCGAATCGATAGTGACATTTCTTAAAAACGCCATGAAATCTATAATAATGGTTGCACATGTATACAATCTGTATTCAAAATGATCACAAGAGCACGCAGATTCATAAAAAAATACTTTGGAGTGACCTACCTCGGTAGTTTAAGGGCCCTCTAGGCCCACGTGGCAGAAGAAGCATCTTTTGAAGTAACGAGTGAAAACACACACACACACAAAAAAAAAAGCAAACCGAAGCACAAATCGATGCACACACACTAACACAGATGTATTCAGAGCGGGTACATTAATTAATAATAGACTAAAAGGCCCCATTTGCACAAACGCATCTGTCAGCTGTTAGGCCTAACCACGGAGCTCTCGAAGAACACGAACCTCGCGCCGGCGGAGCTGCAAAAGAATCACTTCACTTCGCCCGCGCGACTCGAATGAAAAAGAGAGGCCGTCCGGATGGCAGGGTGGAAAGCGCTCGATATCACAGGTTTCGCGGCTGAATGCTTATTCCGACGATTTTTGAAATAACCTACCCGGAAGGGCGCGCCCGGAGACAGAAGGGGGGAAATTCGGGGTTAGGACGGGATTATCCGCGACTTATCTTCAAGGTACACGTGCCAGATTTTGAACAATTTGAATGAACAGTAATATCATTTCTTTTTAATATTTGTTGTGTATTTTTAAAAAAATGGTTTCTAGAAGTTCTTTGAAACAGCACAGTTGTGTCATGTTGTATGTGTGTGATATCTGGTAACAACACTAACACTATTTCCCTTATTTTAATTTTGTGTGTTACTTTATTAACTTTTTGCATGCGCTGTTATTTTTTTATGTATAAAGCTGTGTGAATATTTTTTTGTTAAAATTAGTTTCACTTTTATTTAAATAGCATTTTGAACTACACTCAAGAGCCAAAACATTACGACCGCCTGTCAATAACGAGTTGGACCACCTTCGGCGCGCGACACAGCTTCCATCCGCCTTGGCATGGATTCACACCACTTCCACCCGATCACGTGCCTTCCACGTGCCGATCACGTGCCTTCCACGTGCCAGGTTAAATAAGCTGTAGGGCGGCGCTGGGGCGCACCCGGAAACAGAATTGGATAAATCAGGTGTAGGGCTGCGCCGGGGCGCACCCGGACAACAGAAGCGCCTGGAAAAAAGCAGGGGTAGGGCTGCGCCGGGGCGCACCCGGAGACAGAACTGGATAAATCAGGTGTAGGGGGCGCCGGGGCGCACCCAGAGACAGAAGTGTAGGGCTGCGCCGGGGCGCACCGGGACAGAAAGGGGCGCGCGCCCGGGGCGCAACAGAAAGAAGATAAATCAGGTGTAGGGCTGGCCGGGGCGCACCCGGACAGAAAGAGGAAAATCAGGGTGTAGGGCTGCGCCGGGGCGCACCCGGGACAGAAGAGGTTGGAAAAAAGGTGTAGGGCTGCGCCGGGGCGCACCCGGAGACAGAAAGTGATAAATCAGGGTAGGGCTAGGGCGGGGCGCCGGGGGGCGCTAAATAAACCCGAAAGACAGAAGAGGTGAAAAATCAGGTGTAGGGCTGCGCCGGGGCGCACCCGGAAGACAGAATTGGAAAATCAGGTGTAGGGCTGCGCCGGGGCGCACCCGGAGACAGAAGACTGAAAATCAGGTGTAGGGCTGCGCCGGGGGGCGCACCCGGAGACAGAAGAGGGATAAATCAGGTGTAGGGCTGCGCCGGGGCGCACCCGGAGACAGAAGAGGTGAAAATCAGGTGTAGGGCTGCGCCGGGGCGCACCCGGAGACAGAAGAGATAAATCAGGTGTAGGGGGCTGCGCCGGGGCGCACCCCCGGAGACAGAAAAGAGGGAAAATCAGGTGTAGGGCTGCGCCGGGGCGCACCCGGAGACAGAAGAGTGAAAAATCAGGTGTAGGGCTGCGCCGGGGCGCACCCGGAGGAGAGAAGAGAGGGAAATCAGGTGTAGGGCTGCGCCGGGGCGCACCCGGAGACAGAAGAGGGAAAATCAGGTGTAGGGCTGCGCCGGGGCGCACCCGGAGACAGAAGAGGAAATCAGATGGAAGGGCTGCGCCGGGGCGCACCCGGGACAGCTGTGAAAATCAGGGGGGCTGCGCCGGGGCGCACCCGGAGACAGAATTGGATAAATCAGGTGTAGGGCTGCGCCGGGGCGCACCCGGAGACAGAAGAGGTGAAAATCAGGTGTAGGGCTGCGCCGGGGCGCACCCGGAAGACAGAAATTGGAAAATCAGGTGTAGGGCTGCGCCGGGGCGCACCCGGAGACAGAAGAAGTGGAAAATCAGGTGTAGGGCTGCGCCGGGGCGCACCCGGGGACAGAAGACAATGGATAAATCAGGTGTAGGGCTGCGCCGGGGCGCACCCGGAGACAGAAGAGGGGAAAATAGGTGTAGGGCTGCGCCGGGGCGCACCCGGAGACAGAATTGGATAAATCAGGTGTAGGGCTGCGCCGGGGCGCACCCGGAGACAGAAGAGGTTAAATAAGGTGTAGGGCTGCGCCGGGGCGCACCCGGGGACAGAAGATACTGGAAAATCAGGTGTAGGGCTGCGCCGGGGCGCACCCGGAGACAGAAGAGTGAAAATCAGGTGTAGGGCTGCGCCGGGGCGCACCCGGAGACAGAAGAGAGTGAAAATCAGGTGTAGGGCTGCGCCGGGGGGCGCACCCGGAGACAGAAGAAGAGGAAATCAGGATGTAGGGCTGCGCCGGGGCGCACCCGGGACGCAGAGGGAAACAGAAGACGGGGAAAACTCAGGTGTAGGGCTGCGCCGGGGCGCACCCGGAGACAGAAGACAGAAGGATAAATCAGGTGTAGGGCTGCGCCGGGGCGCACCCGGAGACAGAAGAGGTGAAAATCAGGTGTAGGGCTGCGCCGGGGCGCACCCGGAGACAGAAGAGGGAAAATCAGGTGTAGGGCTGCGCCGGGGCGCACCCGGGGACAGAAGAGTGAAAACTAGGTGTAGGGCTGCCGGGGCGCACCCGGGGACAGGAAATCAGGTGTAGGGCGCCGGGGCGCACCCGGGGACACTAGGGAAAATAGGTGTAGGGCTGCGCCGGGGCGCACCCGGAGACAGAAGAGGAAAATCAGGTGTAGGGCTGCGCCGGGGCGCACCCGGGAGACAGAAGACTGGAAAATCAGGTGTAGGGCTGCGCCGGGGCGCACCCGGAGACAGAATTGAAAAATCAGGTGTAGGGCTGCGCCGGGGCGCACCCGGAGACAGAAGAGGAAAAATCAGGTGTAGGGCTGCGCCGGGGCGCACCCGGAGACAGAGAATTGGAAATCAGGTGTAGGGCTGCGCCGGGGCGCACCCGGAGACAGACAGAAGAGGGGAAAATCAGGTGTAGGGCTGCGCCGGGGCGCACCCGGAGACAGAAATTGGAAAAATCAGGTGTAGGGCTGCGCCGGGGCGCACCCGGAGACAGAAGAGGGAAAAAGGTGTAGGTGTAGGGCGGGGCGCCGGGGACAGAAACTGGAAATCAGGTGTAGGGCTGCGCCGGGGCGCACCCAGAGACAAAAACTGGATAAATCAGGTGTAGGGCTGCGCCGGGGGGCGCACCCGGAGACAGAAAGAGGGACAAAATAGGTGTAGGGCTGCGCCGGGGCGCACCCGGAGACAGAAAGAGATTAAATCAGGTGTAGGGCTGCGCCGGGGCGCACCCGGAGACAGAAGAGGAAAATCAGGTGTAGGGCTGCGCCGGGGCGCACCCGGAGACAGAAGAGGTTAAATCAGGTGTAGGGCTGCGCCGGGGCGCACCCCGGAGACAGAATTGGAAAAATCAGGTGTAGGGCTGCGCCGGGGCGCACCCGAGACAGAAGATTGGAAAATCAGGTGTAGGGCTGCGCCGGGGCGCACCCGGAGACAGAAATTTAAATCAGGTGTAGGGCTGCGCCGGGGCGCACCCGGGACAGCCCTACACCTGATTTAAATCAGGTGTAGGGCTGCGCCGGGGCGCACCCGGAGACAGAAGAGATTTTTCAGGTGTAGGGCTGCGCCGGGGCGCACCCGGGGACAGAGAGGGATAAACTAGGTGTAGGGCTGCGCCGGGGCGCACCCCCGGAGACAGGGCTGTAGGGGCGCCGGGGCGCACCCGGAGACAGAAGAGGAAAATAGGTGTAGGGCTGCGCCGGGGCGCACCCGGAGACAGAAGAGGGATAAATCAGGTGTAGGGCTGCGCCGGGGCACCCGAGACAGACAGAAGACTCTGGAAAAATCAGGTGTAGGGCTGCGCCGGGGCGCACCCGGGGACAGAAGAAGGGGAAATAAGGGTAGTAGGGCTGCGCCGGGGCGCCCCGAGACAGAAGAGGGAAAAAATCTTTTGTAGGGCTGCTGGGGGGGCGCCCGGGCGCAGAAGACCTGATTTAAAATCTGTAGGGCTGCGCCGGGGCGCACCCGGAGACAGAAGAGGGAAAATCAGGTGTAGGGCTGCGCCGGGGCGCACCCGGAGACAGAAGACCTGGATAAATCAGGTGTAGGGCTGCGCCGGGGCGCACCCGGAGACAGAAGAGGGAAAATCAGGTGTAGGGCTGCGCCGGGGCGCCCGGAGACAGATTTAAATCAGGTGTAGGGCTGCGCCGGGGCGCCCCGGAGACAGCCCTAAACCTATTAGGGCTTCCCGGGGCTGCCCGGGGGCGCCCCGGAGACAGAAGAGGGATTCAGGTGTAGGGCTGTCGCCGGGGGGGCGGGGCACCCGGGAGACAGACAGAGTTATTTTCCTCTTGTGTAGGGCTGCGCCCCGGGGCGCAGCCCGGACACCAGAATTTTAAATCAGGTGTAGGGCTGCGCCGGGGCGCAGCCCGGAGACAGAAAGATTGAAAACTAGGTGTAGGGCTGCGCGCCGGGGCCCTACCCTGACAGAATTCTGAAATCGGGTGCGCCCCGGCGCCGCCCGGGGGCACCCTGTTTTCCTCTTCTGGGTCCGGGTGCCGGGTGCGCCCCGGCGGCGCAGCCCTACACCTGATTTTCCATTCTTCTGTCCCCGGGTGCGCCCGGGGCGCAGCCCTACCACCTAGTTTTCCTCTTCTTCTGCTGCGCCGGTGCGCCCCGGCGCAGCCCTACACCTGATTTCCCTCCAATTCTGTTTCCGGGTGCGCCCCGGCGCAGCCCTACACCCTATTTTCCCTCTTCTGTCTCCGGGTGCGCCCCGGCGCAGCCCTACACCTGATTTATCCTCTTCTGTCTCCGGGTGCGCCCCCAGCAGCCCTACACCTGATTTTTAACCTCTTCTGTCTCCGGGTGCGCCCCGGCGCAGCCCCTACACCTGATTTTTCCTCTTCTGTCTCCGGGGGCGCCCCGGCGCAGCCCTACCCTGATTTTCCCTCTTCTGTCCCCGGGTGCGCCCCGGCGCAGCCCTACACCTGATTTTCCCTATTCTGTCTCCGGGTGCGCCCCGGGCAGCCAGCCCTATTTTTCCTCTTCCTGCGCCCGGCGCAGCCCTACACCTGTTTTCCTCTTCTGTCTCGGGTGCGCCCCGGCGCAGCCCTACACCTAATTTATCCTCTTCTGTCTCCGGGTGCGCCCCAGCGCCGCCCTACAGCTTATTTAACCTCTTCTGTCTCCGGGTGCGCCCCGGCGCAGCCCTACCCTTATTTTCCCTCTTCTGTCTCCGGGTGCGCCCCGGCGCAGCCCTACACCTGATTTATCCTCTTCTGTCCGGGTGCGCCCGGGCGCAGCCCTACACCTGATTTTCCCTCTTCTGTCTCCGGGTGCGCCCCGGCGCAGCCCTACACCTGATTTTTCACCTCTTTCTGTCCCCGGGTGCGCCCCGGCGCAGCCCTACACCTGATTTTCCCCTCTTCTGTCTCCGGGTGCGCCCCGGCGCAGCCCTACACCTATTTTCCTCTTTTTCCGGGTGCGCCCCGGCGCAGCCCTACACCTGATTTTCTCTTCTGTTTCCGGGTGCGCCCCGGCGCAGCCCTACACCTGATTTCCCTCTTCTGTCTCCGGGTGCGCCCCGGCGCAGCCCTACACCTGATTTTCCAATTCTGTTTCCGGGTGCGCCCCGGCGCAGCCCTACACCTATTTTCCCTCTTCTGTCTCCGGGTGCGCCCCGGCGCAGCCCTACACCTGATTTATCCCTCTTCTGTTTCCGGGTGCGCCCCGGCGCAGCCCTACACCTGATTTTCTCTTCTGTCTCCGGGTGCGCCCCGGCGCAGCCCTACACCTATTTTTCCCTCTTCTGTCTCCGGGTGCGCCCGGCGCAGCAGCCCTACACCTGATTTTTCCAGTATTCTGTGTCCGGGTGCGCCCCGGCGCAGCCCTACAGCTTATTTAACCTCTTCTGTCTCCGGGTGCGCCCCGGCGCAGCCCTACCCCTGATTTTGCGCCCCCAGCCCTATTCTCTGTCCGGGTGCGCCCCGGCGCAGCCCTACACCTGATTTTTCCTCTTCTGTCTCCGGGTGCGCCCCGGCGCAGCCCTACACCTGATTTTTCACCTCTTCTGTCTCCGGGTGCGCCCCGGCGCAGCCCTACACCTGATTTATCCTCTTCTGTCTCCGGGTGCGCCCCGGGCGCCAGCCCTACCTACCTGATTTAACCTCTTCTGTCTCCGGGTGCGCCCCGGCGCAGCCCTACACCTGATTTTCCTCTTCTGTCTCCGGGTGCGCCCCGGCGCAGCCCTACCCCTTATTTCCTCTTCTGTCTCCGGGTGCGCCCCGGCGGCGCCCTACACCTGATTTACCTCTTCTGTTCCGGGTGCGCCCCGGCGCAGCCCTACACCTATTTCCTCTTCTGTCTCCGGGTGCGCCCCCCCGGCGCAGCCCTACACCTGATTTTCCTCTTCTGTCTCCGGGTGCGCCCCGGCGCAGCCCTACACCTTTTTCACTCTTCTGTCTCCGGGTGCGCCCCGGCGCAGCCCTACACCCGATTTCCCCTATTCTATATCCGGGCGCGCCCCACCGCAGCCCTACACATTATTTAACCAATTCTGCCTCCGGGTGCGCCCCGGAGCAGCCCTACACGTTATTTTACCTCTTCTGTCTCCGGGCGCGCCGCGGCGCAGCCCTGAACCTGATTTCCCCTCTGCGGTCTCCGGGTGCGCCCCGGCGCCGCTCTACACCTACACGAGTCGAACGGCGTCACGTGACTCGGATCGAGCCAACAGTTAGATCTTCCATTGGGTAGAAGCGACCGGAGCTTTCACTGGGCGATTTCTGGAAGCCTCGGCGCTGCATGCCACGCGACGCCCCGTCGCTTCGCGCCCCGGCGGGAGGACGGCCTTACGAGAGGACGGAGAGCACGACCGTCCCCGTCGCCTCCTTGAGCACCTCGAACGGCCTCCGCGTGGGTCAGCCCCTCCAGGCTGAGGTCGTTGACGCTGAGGATCTGGTCGCCGGGGCGCAGCCGACCGTCCCTGGCGGCCGCCCCTTCGCCGAACACAGCCTTCACGTAGACGGGCAGGTCGCCGTGCTGACCGCCGCGGCCCCCCACGACGCTGAAGCCGAGGCCGGTGGCGCCCCTCTCCAGGGCGATGGTCTTGAACTCGCCGGGGCTGCACCGGAGGGGAAAGGGAAAAGAAAAATCACTGAAAATTGCAACGACAGTTTCTTGTAAACACAAATACTAACAGTAAATGCACCCTTACAGTACTCGTGTAACAGAGACGTTCCTTCTATTAGCTCACACTATCACAAAATGGACACGGAATAGAAGACAGGATATACTCGTTGCTCGTATCGTCAGCAGAATGATCGTTACTCCCGCCCTGTTAAATAGATTCAATTTAGAATTCCAATCCTTTCTGTAACATCTGTGACGAAACCAATGACCTCTCACACGTCCTTTTACGATGCATGAAATATTCCAGCTACAGATCACATCTATGGCAAAACTTGAATATCGACGTAAATAATGTCGCATTCAAAGCTTTTTTTATCTAAAATTCTTGATTGCAAAAAAAAAATCTGACTTTATTTCTCCAATCTCTTAAGCGTTTCGATATTTATCAGCTGCACTTCTCTCGGCACTCACTCAGGGGATGCTATTAATCCCGGTTTTTGTTTCCTTACTGAGCGGAAAATAGATCTCGCATCCTTTTTAGCGACGTATAAATAGGGAAAACGAACTGTTCCCATATAGTGATTAGGGGATTATAGTCCTGGTTGCTTCGCATCCCCATACACTCCTTCGATTCAAGATTCAAGTCATGTGCAGTAAAAAAGTTGCGACAAGTTCTGTTTTGAAATATAATTTTCTGGAAAGCTTTTCATAGTATTTGAAAGATGTTTCATTTTTATATTTCGTAGCATTTATAAATGCACTCGAGAGCCGAAACATGACGACCACCCCTGCATTTTGCAATGATCTCGCCTGGACGACGTGGAAGGCACGTGGACGGGTGGAAGTGGTATGAATCCATGCCAAGGCGGGTGGAAGCTGTGTCGCGCGCCGAAGGTGATCCAACTGGTTATTGACAGGCGGTCGTAATGTTTCGGCTCTTGAGTGTAGTTCAAAATGCTATTTAATTAAAAGTGAAACTAATTTGAACAAAAAAAATATTCACGCAGCTTTATATATAAAAAAAAAAAATAACAGCGCATGCAAAAAGTTAATAAAGTAACACACAAAATTAAAATAAGGGAAATAGTGTTAGTGTTGTTACCAGATATCACACACATACAAATATAACATGACACAACTGTGCTATTTCAAAGAACTTCTAGAAACCATTTTTTTAAAAATACACAACAAATATTAAAAAGAAATGATATTACTGTTCATTCAAATTGTTCAAAATCTGGCGCGTGTACCTTGAAAATAAGTCGCGGATAATCCCGTCCTAACCACGAATTTCCCCCCTTCTGTCTCCGGGCGCGCCCTTCCGGGTAGGTTATTTCAAAAATTGTCGGAATAAGCATTCAGCCGCGAAACCTGTGATATCGAGCGCTTGCCACCCTGCCATACGGACGGCCTCTCCTTTTTTCATTCGAGTCGCTCGGGCGAAGTGAAGTGATTCTTTTGCAGCTCGGCCGGCGCGGTGGGTTTGTTCTTCGAGAGCTCCGTGGTTAGGCCTAACAGCTCGAAGATGCGATTGTGCAAATGGGGCCTTTTTAGTCTATTATTAATTAATGTACCCGCTCTGAATACATCTGTGTTAGTGTGTGTGCATCGATTTGTGCTTCGGTTTGCTTTTTTTTTTTTTTTTTTTGTGTGTGTGTGTGTTTTCACTCGTTACTTCAAAAGATGCTTCTTCTGCCACGTGGCCCTAGAGGGCCCTTAAACTACCGAGGTAGGTCACTCCAAAGTATTTTTTTATGAATCTGCGTGCTCTTGTGATCATTTTGAATACAGATTGTATGCATGTGAAACCATTATTTTAGATTTCATGGCGTTTTTAAGAAATGTCACTATCGATTCGGCGCGCAAAGTGTTCTTTCTGCCTTCTACTTTAACGGTTTATAACATTTTTGTTTTTCTGTATTTCGTCTTCATTCTTTCACCACTCGATAGAAAATCGCTTTCTGATGCATTCCGTAACTCGTTTTTGACACTATCTTTACTGGATGATTTTTTTATGAAATTTCGAAGTTGAAACTCTTTAGCCGGCAAGGAAGAAATCGTGTTCTCATTTTTTCTCTCTACGGCCCTATCTCATTTGTTTTTAAATATTTCCCTTAGATTTCTGGGTATGTTATTCCTCGTTTCATTCCCTTTCGATAGATGCATTGATTTTTATTGTACGACAATTAGTAGCGAACGGATGGCTAATTGAACTTTTTGTTTGATACATCTGTGTTAGTGTGTGTGCATCGATTTGTGCTTCGGTTTGTGTGTGTGTGTTGTGTGTTTTCACTCGTTATTCCACCTAGATATCAATGCCTCGAATTATTCGCCTACATATTATCACTGTAACCATCGCTACAGGAACAGAAATGGATTGTTCCATGTTATTTGCAGGTTATCCATCCAAGTGTCTCATTTCGTAGGTTCTCTGCGCACACACCACTACAGAGCGTGCATTTATTTTATTTACTATAATATTGCATTTATTTTATTTACTTCGTTTTTACTACGACATCGTTTAACATCCTTTTATATTTAATATAGCTGAGTGCCTATTTCACCAAGCACTCCTTTTAAATCTCATCAAAATACAAGCCTTTTATACCTACATCGGCTCCCTATTAGAATTTAAATCCTTATTTTTAAAACAAAAAGTGATAGATTTCAGAGACATTTTAATAAAATGCAAACTTTATTTTTGTCTTTTTGTAATGCGAAAAATTAATTATTGATTTATGCAACCTAATACTTTTTTCACAAGCCATATAAACAATTAACTTATTAATAATTAAACAACGAGAATATCTCATGGCTTTATAATGATGCAATTGCTACAAATTTCTCATAAAATGTTGTATTCACATAGTCAGACACTCTTTCTGACCCTGCGTTAAATAAATTTCAAATCACCGGTTTTTAAAACCTTTTTATATAAAAATCACAATAAACTATTTTTATTTTATCCAAATGCAGCATTTCAATTCTTTTTTAATGCTGGTTTTCCAGATTATTCAAGCATTTTAAATTTTACTCGAAAAATTTCGAAAATCATTCAAATATGTTTTCTAATACTAACATATTTTAAAAGGATTTTATTTAAAATTAAACTTATTAATAAATAATTCAAAATTTACTTAGAGTAAGGCAATGAAGAACGTCTAACATTTTAGTTAGTTTGTTAAAGAATAGTAATAATATAATAAAAATATAAATTGATTTTAAAATATGGTTCGACGTGAATATTTTAAAATCCTGCATACACTGTCAACTGAAATATACCGAATCAACTGGTTTTGAAATAGAAAGACATCAACTTGACATACTTTGTGGTTAAACGAATCCATTACAATCCACATATTGGGGCCTAAGTGGCCGAGTATCTAGCGCCCTGGTGCTCGAAACCATAGGTTTCGGGTTTGAGTCCCGGCGGTGCCATGGTTGTTTGTAGTGGTTCGGAATCCACTTTAAGCCGTAGGTCCCAGTCTCATTTGACAGTAAAGAGCATCACGGAGGCAAGTCAGACTTCTTTCCACGGGTGCTCCATCACAACAGAAGCTGCCCCCTTTCACTCCATCCATGAGTAGATCACTCATGGGATGTCCGTCCCGCACTGCAGGACACTGAGGATTAGTCACAAATTCTGTTAAATGTATGAATTTATGAGAATTACGTTATATACTTAATTAATAATATAATGAATATTATTTTAATAATTTATTTTATTTTTTATGTTTACTTACATGATTCCTTTCATAACAGTAGTATTATACTTAACGAGTGCAAACAACGTACATTCAGTTTCACTATTCATGAAAAATAACAACTAATGAATTGTAACAAAAAAAGAGATTTTCTAGGACTTATTAATAACAAGAGAAATTTCTGTGTTTGCTGAAAATATTTCATACGTCTCGTGCCTTATTTTGAATTGTCGGATATAAATTAATTTCTATGCGATTTTTTTTTTTTGAAAGAAATCACTACAAATAATTCTAGAATATCTTATATCACCTAGTAAATAATAATTAATTTGTTTGCAACACATTAAGTCATAGTTTTTGTTCATAATAGAATAGTTTCTATCATATCTTTTTTATTATTGGTTCAAGATTGATTTTTTATAAATGTTGAAATAATCGGTATCAACTCTCAACGCTTAATTTGTTTAGCAGCAGCTAAAACAGTCACTGTGTTTGCGCGTGAATATTGAAAAATGTAAGTAAATTGAACCTTTAAAAATTAATTTTAACATGAAGTTAAAAATTTTAAAAAGAATAAAAATTATTTTCATAACAAAAAAAAATCATGAGTCGTTTTTTTATACCGACTTTGCATTGCGTTTCCAAAAATGCTCTACTCCAGATTCAGACTTCACCCCTGACAATAAATAATATATATTGAGGGTCCCGTTTAATATGCAATTAAATATTTATGAAAACTTATATTGTAAATTATATAAATTTTAACTCTTGTACAATTACTTGTAACTATGTATTATATTATATTAAAACAGAAGCAAAACATTTTGCCTTAGATATATATTTATGATTTTTGTTTTTAAAATGGAATTTAAACATTATTTGAAAATCCATAAAATATTTATTTCAGCTTTGCATTCTTTGTTTATTTCATCAAAAAATTCATCTACCGTCGCAAATTCTGTGCAGTTATATTAAAATAATTTCGAAAAATTAATTTTTTTCATGATAAATGGATTGGTTTATGGGTTTTTTTTATAAAAAAAGATGCTTGTTGTGAGCGTCTTTATTAATTGTATATTTAATTTTTTTTTTGTTTATTTGTTCAATATATATATATATATATATATTGAACAAATAAACAAAAAAAAATAAAAAATAAAAATATATATATATATATATATATATATATATATTTTTTTTTTTTTTTTTTTTGTATTAGTGGCTTTTGGAAGGAACGTGAAAAGTAGTTTGAATATAGTTGTTTTCTCACCTGTGTGGATGCTACGTGATGGCCAACTGGCTAGCGCTCTGGCCTTTGGTGCTTCAGGTTCAAATCCTGACAGTGGCATGGATGTTTGTTAGGGTTCTGAAACCACGTTGAACTGTAGGTCCTTGGAGGCCTGATGGTCAGTTGGCCAGGTCTCTGGTCTTTGGTACCACAGGCTTCAGGTTCGAATCCTGGCGGGGGCATGGAGGTTTCTTATGGTTCTGAAACCACCTTGAACTGTTGGTCCTTGGAGGCCTGATGGTCAATTGGCCAAATCTCTGGTATTAGGTATTACAGGCTTCAGGTTCGAATCCGGGAGGAGGTATAGTTGTTTGTTGTCGTTCTGAAATCACGATGAACTGTAGGCCTTGGGGATCTGATGGCTGAGTGGCTAGCGCTCTGGCACTTGGTACCACAGGTTTAAGGTTCCAATTCCGGTGGTGCCATGGCTGTTTGTAGTGGTTCAGAATCGTCTTTAAGCAGCAGCTCCTGTTCTCATAAGACCGTAGAGCGTCACATAGGAAAATAAGACTTCTCACACACATTAATTTCAAACTTTAAAGGGGCGACTCAGCTCTAAGAATAGTGATGTGGTGTAGTGCGGTAATAGCAGTAGTAGTTATAACAGTAGGTCCCGTTCTAACTAGCGTGAGAAGTAGTTTAGATATAGTTATCGTTTTCTCACACGTGTAGGTGCTTCTTGATGGCCAACTGACTAGCTCTCTGTGCTTAGGTATCACAAGCTTCAGGTTCGATTACCAGTGATGCCATGGATGTTTCGGTATCCTCTTTAAACTGTAGGACCCGGTCTAATTTTTTTCTGATGTGTGTAAAGAACGACCGTAGCGTGACAAACAAGACACCCGCGTAGTTAGGACTACGTAGGTACCTACTAGTAAGAAGGCGAAGTTGGAAGAGAAGTTGTCCTCATGCATACCACGAACGGCCCACACACGAATGTCGAAAGGACGAATTCAATGGGTAACTAATCCGATTTTGGTGTACTTTGAGAGAACACACGGAATTTTTTCTCGGGATGTCTGATTCTCGATGGGAGATTCTTGTGCACACATTATCGTTGCCGCCTTCGAATCTCCTCGTTACTGAATGCAGTGGCTGCAACGAAGTCGGCGCCAGCTGTTACGAAACTCAGCCCACTTGCAAAGTAACTGTGTTTTCCACAAATCGAACATCGACCTAAACATCTAACGTTATTCTTCTTTGTAACTCAGAGCGTAGCGCTAACTTCTTTATTAAATTTCCTGGTTGTGGCCTTGATGTTTGTTAATGGTTCGGATTCCAAGTTAAACTGTAGTCCCAAGTCTAATTAACCCAAAGTGTACAACCGTCCAAATCCATATTAAATTGCGTTCTTTCTGAAAACGATAGCCTGTGTAGTCTTAAGAGTTCTTTTTCTTCTTTAAACAAGATGCGCCCATTCCTGCCAACCTGTCCATCTAACATGGTTGTATTCATACAGTGATTTTAATTATTTGTGGAGAAATTATATGTCAATAGTAAATTGTTTCACAAAATGTGTAAACTTAATTGATTTTTATTGATTACTTCTGAGTTTTATGCCATAAAATCAACACGTGATTTAAATAAAAAAATTTGTGGCTGCATATTACAAATAACATTTTTTATACTGATTAATGATTTCTGACTCTTTACTGCGACTTTTAGTTAGATAATTTGTGAAGTTAATTTAATGAATTTTATTAAATTCTTAATTTTTGCATATACAAAGTTTTTTTTTTACAATTTTAAATTATTACTTTTATGCCGACTTCTCTCTCTGCCTCCTACTACATCACATGCAGTACAAAAATTAATTCGTGTATTTCAATTTGTAACTATGCATTTTGAAACAGAAACACAAAATTTTTCTTTAATTATAAATTTACGAAAACAGATTTTTCCATTGTCTACAATATTTAAATACTATTTTAAAATCAATAAAGCAATTATATTTGGTTTTTAAGTTAATGGCTATTTATATAATGTTATTTTTGGTATTTATGACCCGGTAAAATATATTCACCGTAGCTTGAAGACTTTTTACGGGGTAGGGTTGTCAGTCAAGTTAGACCTGCTTAGACCCTACGGCATAAAATAGATTCCGAACCACTACAAACATCCATGGCACCGCCGGGACTCTAATCCAAAACCTGTAGCACCAAGCCTTAGTCACTCGACAATCAGACCCTATAAAAGAGATCTTAAGAGATTTATTACTAACATGAGAAATTTCGGTGTTTGGTGAACATCATCCATTTCATGACTTCATTTGTCGGATATTTGCAGAAATGTATTGAAATAAATCATTATACAATATCTTGGATCATCTAGTAAAACAATAATGTTTTGTATATTGTTGGAAATCATCCGTTCAATTAAGATTAATTTCATAAAAAAATAAATGCATGTAATACATTAAAACTTAGGTTTTTTTAATAGTTGGATAGTTTCTATAATATCTCCTTTCATTGTTGGTCCAAGGCAGCTTTTTTAGAAACGCTAAAAAAGGATGTCTCAACTCAGTGCTGTTTGTCGAAGCTTATTTAGTTTGTTGCCAAAGCATTCATTGTGTTTGTTAGTGATTATTGAAAAGTGCCATTAAACTGTCCCTTTAACTATCCTAGTGCCCTTAAACTGTCCCTTGATGATTGAAAAGTGCCACTAACTGCCCCCCTTATTAACAACAATTCTCAAATGTTAAAAAAGAATAAAAGTTATTTTCCTTTAAAAAAAAACACGAGTCTGTTTTTTACACCGACTTCTCACTCCATTTCCCCACTTCATCAAAAATGCTCGACTCCAACTTCTCACCTGAGAATAAACAATACGTGTTGACTGTCATGTTTAATGTTTTTCTATCTAATGCAGCTGGCAAACACTTAGACAACTTGGTCTTGGATGCCTTAAGGCAAGCGCTGCACAGACGTTACTCACTTTGCATTATCCTGAGGGCGCGTGTAACTTGAAGATAAGCCACGGAGTAACAATGCCCCCGCAACGCTCTTATTACACCGGGACCTACGGTTTAAAGGGGATTCCGAACCACTACTAACATCCATGGCACCGCCGGTATTCGAACCCGAAACCTGTGATATACAGGGCCAGAGCGCTAGTCACTCGGCGATCAGGCTCTCTATACTACAACAGTGAGAAATTTTAAATGATGGTAGTTTGTAGAGAGATACATTCCACCTAGATATCAATGCCTCGAATTATTCGCCTACATATTATCACTGTAACCATCGCTACAGGAACAGAAATGGATTGTTCCATGTTATTTGCAGGTTATCCATCCAAGTGTCTCATTTCGTAGGTTCTCTGCGCACACACCACTACAGAGCGTGCATTTATTTTATTTACTATAATATTGCATTTATTTTATTTACTTCGTTTTTACTACGACATCGTTTAACATCCTTTTATATTTAATATAGCTGAGTGCCTATTTCACCAAGCACTCCTTTTAAATCTCATCAAAATACAAGCCTTTTATACCTACATCGGCTCCCTATTAGAATTTAAATCCTTATTTTTAAAACAAAAAGTGATAGATTTCAGAGACATTTTAATAAAATGCAAACTTTATTTTTGTCTTTTTGTAATGCGAAAAATTAATTATTGATTTATGCAACCTAATACTTTTTTCACAAGCCATATAAACAATTAACTTATTAATAATTAAACAACGAGAATATCTCATGGCTTTATAATGATGCAATTGCTACAAATTTCTCATAAAATGTTGTATTCACATAGTCAGACACTCTTTCTGACCCTGCGTTAAATAAATTTCAAATCACCGGTTTTTAAAACCTTTTTATATAAAAATCACAATAAACTATTTTTATTTTATCCAAATGCAGCATTTCAATTCTTTTTTAATGCTGGTTTTCCAGATTATTCAAGCATTTTAAATTTTACTCGAAAAAATTTCGAAAATCATTCAAATATGTTTTCTAATACTAACATATTTTAAAAGGATTTTATTTAAAATTAAACTTATTAATAAATAATTCAAAATTTACTTAGAGTAAGGCAATGAAGAACGTCTAACATTTTAGTTAGTTTGTTAAAGAATAGTAATAATATAATAAAAATATAAATTGATTTTAAAATATGGTTCGACGTGAATATTTTAAAATCCTGCATACACTGTCAACTGAAATATACCGAATCAACTGGTTTTGAAATAGAAAGACATCAACTTGACATACTTTGTGGTTAAACGAATCCATTACAATCCACATATTGGGGCCTAAGTGGCCGAGTATCTAGCGCCCTGGTGCTCGAAACCATAGGTTTCGGGTTTGAGTCCCGGCGGTGCCATGGTTGTTTGTAGTGGTTCGGAATCCACTTTAAGCCGTAGGTCCCAGTCTCATTTGACAGTAAAGAGCATCACGGAGGCAAGTCAGACTTCTTTCCACGGGTGCTCCATCACAACAGAAGCTGCCCCCTTTCACTCCATCCATGAGTAGATCACTCATGGGATGTCCGTCCCGCACTGCAGGACACTGAGGATTAGTCACAAATTCTGTTAAATGTATGAATTTATGAGAATTACGTTATATACTTAATTAATAATATAATGAATATTATTTTAATAATTTATTTTATTTTTTATGTTTACTTACATGATTCCTTTCATAACAGTAGTATTATACTTAACGAGTGCAAACAACGTACATTCAGTTTCACTATTCATGAAAAATAACAACTAATGAATTGTAACAAAAAAAGAGATTTTCTAGGACTTATTAATAACAAGAGAAATTTCTGTGTTTGCTGAAAATATTTCATACGTCTCGTGCCTTATTTTGAATTGTCGGATATAAATTAATTTCTATGCGATTTTTTTTTTTTTGAAAGAAATCACTACAAATAATTCTAGAATATCTTATATCACCTAGTAAATAATAATTAATTTGTTTGCAACACATTAAGTCATAGTTTTTGTTCATAATAGAATAGTTTCTATCATATCTTTTTTATTATTGGTTCAAGATTGATTTTTTATAAATGTTGAAATAATCGGTATCAACTCTCAACGCTTAATTTGTTTAGCAGCAGCTAAAACAGTCACTGTGTTTGCGCGTGAATATTGAAAAATGTAAGTAAATTGAACCTTTAAAAATTAATTTTAACATGAAGTTAAAAATTTTAAAAAGAATAAAAATTATTTTCATAACAAAAAAAAATCATGAGTCGTTTTTTTATACCGACTTTGCATTGCGTTTCCAAAAATGCTCTACTCCAGATTCAGACTTCACCCCTGACA
The DNA here is from genome assembly GCA_021605075.1 of Caerostris darwini. Taxonomy (NCBI): domain Eukaryota; kingdom Metazoa; phylum Arthropoda; class Arachnida; order Araneae; family Araneidae; genus Caerostris; species Caerostris darwini. Next base: position 56,522 of record BPLQ01004769.1, read on the forward strand.
ATAAATAATATATATTGAGGGTCCCGTTTAATATGCAATTAAATATTTATGAAAACTTATATTGTAAATTATATAAATTTTAACTCTTGTACAATTACTTGTAACTATGTATTATATTATATTAAAACAGAAGCAAAACATTTTGTCTTAGATATATATTTATGATTTTTCTTTTTAAAATGGAATTTAAACATTATTTGAAAATCCATAAAATATTTATTTCAGCTTTACATTCTTTGTTTATTTCATCAAAAATTCATCTACCGTCGCAAATTCTGTGCAGTTATATTAAAATAATTTCGAAAAATTAATTTTTTCATGATAAATGGATTGGTTTATGGGTTTTTTTTATAAAAAAAGATGCTTGTTGTGAGCGTCTTTATTAATTGTTTATTTAATTTTTTTTTGTTTATTTGTTCAATATATATATATATATATATATATATATATATATATTTTTTTTTTTTTCTATTAGTGGCTTTTGGAAGGAACGTGAAAAGTAGTTTGAATATAGTTGTTTTCTCACCTGTGTGGATGCTACGTGATGGCCAACTGGCTAGCGCTCTGGCCTTTGGTGCTTCAGGTTCAAATCCTGACAGTGGCATGGATGTTTGTTAGTCCGGGATAGGATGTTCCGGTTGTAGGATGTTCCGGTTTGAATCTATTCAAACCGGTGTAAATCTACAAAAATTGGGGCTCGGCCGGGATGAATCTATTCAAACCGGTGTAAATCTACAAAAATTGGGGGCTCGGCCGGGATGAATCTATTCGAACCGGCAGAACTCTACATTTATGATACTAGAACAATTTATTTTATTACCAAATTCATCTACCATCGCAAAGTCTAAGGAGTTTTATTTATTAAAATATTTTCCTATTTAACTCGCACTGTGTACAGTTCCTATGTATAATTCCGCTTTCAAGAAAGCATTGTCTCTTGTGGGCGTGTTTAATTTAACGTTGATTCTCAAAATTTCGAAAAAATTGATATCATATATACACTGAAGTGACAAAAGTCATGGGATAGCAATATGCAAATTTTCAGATGGCAGTAGCATCGCGTATAACAGGTATAAATGCGCAGTGCTTTCGCAAAACTTTCATTTCTGTTCAAGATATTCATGTGAAGAGGTTTTGACGTGATGATGACCGCACGACGGAAATTAACAGACTTTGAACGCGGAATGTTAGTTGGAGCTAGACGCATGGGTCATGCCATGTCGGAAATCGTTAGGGAATTCAACATTCCCAGATCCACTGTGTCAAGAGTGTGCCGAGAGTATGAAATTTCAGGCATAACATCCCACCATGGACAGCGCAGTGGTCGACCGCCTGCACTTAACGACCGAGACCGGCGACGTCTGCAAAGAGTCGTAAATTCTAACAGACAAGCAACACAGCGTCGAATAACCGCAGAAATCAATGTGGGACGTACAAGGGACTTGTCTGTTAGAACTGTGCGGAGAAATTTGGCTTTCTTGGGCTATTCCAGCAGAAGACCGACTCGAGTGCCTTTACTGACAGAACGACATCGCTTGCAGCGACTCTCATGGGCACGTGAGCATATCGGTTGGTCCCTAGATGAATGGAAAACCGTGGCCTGGTCCGATGAGTCACGATTTCAGTTGGTAAGAGCTGATGGTAGGGTTCGAGTGTGGCGCAGACCCCACGAAGCCATGGATCCAAACTGTCAGCAAGGCACTGTTCAAGCTGGTGGTGGCTCCGTAATGGTGTGGGCTGTTTTTTCATGGCATGGAGTTGGTCCTCTGGTGCGACTGGACCGAACATTGACTGGGAATGCTTATGTTCAGCTACTTGGAGATCACTTGCAGCCATTCGTGGACTTCATGTACCCAAACAACGATGGGATTTTTATGGATGACAATGCGCCATGTCACTGGGCCACAACTGTTCGCAATTGGTTTGAAGAACATTCTGGACAATTCCAACGAATGATCTGGCCACCAAAGCGCCCGACATGAATCCCATCGAGCATTTATGGGACATCATCGAGAGGTCTGTTCGTGCCCAAAATCCTGCACCATCAACGCTTTCACAATTATGGACGTCTATCGAGACAGCATGGCTCAATATTCCTGCAGAAGACTTCCAACGACTTGTTGAGTCAATGCCACGTCGAGTTGCTGCACTTCGCCGGGCGAAAGGAGGGCCGACACGATATTAAGAGGTATCCCATGACTTTTGTCACTTCAGTGTATATACAGGGTGATTATAATTTAAGTCCCCCTTTTCAAAATGCTGTAAAAAAACAAACTCGTCACAATTTCAAAATGGAACTAAAGATACTTCAGTTACATTTGGGAAAAGAGTCACTCGTATTTGGCATGAGTTGCACATTAAACCAACTGTAGTGTTCAATGGGCTTTATTATTTCGGTTTTTTGACGGCAAAAAATGATTTCCAAGTCATTCAACAGTTGTGACACTGTTAGTGGAAAATCCATCTACCATGGCAAGGTCATACCAAATTGGATGGAAAAAAAATCGGTGGAATCTTTTTTTTTTTGATGTCATACCGTTTGCGCCTTCTTCAAGTATCTCAGTTCAAATTTGAACTCATTGTGACGAGTAGTTCTTTTTTTACAGCATTTTGAAAAGTGAGACTTTAATTATAATCACCCTGTATATATATATATCCTATGAGAATATTGAATTTGAATATATATATATATATATATATATATATATAAAATTGGTAATCGGGTTTTTATACCAACTCCTTACCCCAATTATCCACCTTATCAAGCGTTCTGATGGTCACTTGGTTAGTGTTCTGGCATTTGGTACCGCAGGCTTCAGGTTAGAATCTTGGCGGTGGCATGGATGTTTGTTACTAATCCCTCTGGTTCAGAAAAGCCTACACCAGGTCCAGTAGATCAAGTTGCAGGCGACGGGTCCATGACTAAGGGTGATATGCAGCTTCACTTTTAGCGAGGTACCAAGAGGGCCGAAGACTGACTAAACCTCAAGGCAAAGCACTACGATCCCATTTCAGCGGGACCTACCGTTTAAAGCGGATTCCGAACCACTGCAAACATCCATGGTACCGCCGGGACTCGAACCCGTAACATGTGGCACCGAGCAATACAGAAGTTTATACTGGTATTCAAAAAGAGAACGGCGTAATGTCTATAATATCTGTTTGGATCATATAGTTCATAACATTATAGTTTTATTTTAAAAATATATATTTTTAATCTCCCAGCCACGGATATTATATGAATTGGTTTTCACGTACCATATGCAATGCCGTGTAAGCTATTATCGTGGTGACTGGAATTTTTAATAACAAGATGCACTTTTTATTAATTGTTATTATTTAATTTTATTTTTGAAACATTGTGAATTTGTACATATTGCCAAATGACAAATAAAGTGATTGCTGCCTTAATACCAACTTTTTTTTTTTTTTTTTTTTAAATTTAAAAACAATTTTTTTTTTTCCGTCCTTGTAGAAGTTGAAAGTTTTGCTTTTCTATATTTGATACAGACTGGGTTATATATGCAAGCATATTAGCCTCGGAAACAAAATAAACGAAGAATATGAAATGTCGGTACAATATTCTATATCAGGGGATGGGCAAACGTTTTCGGTCGCGGGCCAAAAAACCGAAAAAATAAAACAAGTTTGGCGGCCAAGATAAATTTTTTCTAAAATTTTAAAAACAATATGCAAGTATTATAATTTACATATGTTAATGAGATGAATGAAATAGTGATTTCGCTTTTAAAAGTTACTTGTATCGAGGTTCGGAGTGAGATGTACTGATTCTAAGGAACGAGGCTAAATGCTCATCTGTCAGTCTACTTCTAAAAGAAAAAGCCGCTGGCTAAAGCATAAAATGCGCAGTCTGCCACATGTGAGGTCTAATTCACCTATATTGGATTTCCATATGTCTGTTCCCCTTTCAAAATTCCCATTTTCGACCTCGGAAGGTTCGTTTACGTTTCGGAAAACCATTTCTCAGCACGCCTGACCAATCAGGACGATCGCCCATCTAGCTCCGCCCAGCGAAAAAATGCTGGCCCTCAGTCTGAACTCCAACGCCAACGCCATCTGCTCTCTCTTTCCTTTTCCCTTTCCTCCCTAGCACAGGCAAAAGAAACAACTGAACAGAGGATTCTTAATTTTAAACTTCCTATTTTATTCAATATTTAAACTTCCTATTTTATTCAATATTTAAACTTCCTATTTTATTCCATTTTGTTTTCAGAGAGATGTCTCTCATTTTTTTATTTAACTTTAATAGTATTTTATTTTCTGAAAGTGACTTGTAATTAATTTAAATTTTTAAGTTTAAGAACTGGAGGTACGGGCCTTCGGCCCTTGGTACTCCATTAAAACACACATCCTTTGTCCTTTTTGTCTGCTCCCCGAGAAAGAGATAAAGCTTGCTTCTGTGATCGGCCTTTTTTTTTTTTTTTTGTGGACGTTTTTTCTAATCATTTACCTTTCAGATGCTCCTATTGGCTCTCACCGTTCATGTATAATTTCCAATCAGCGATCTCGTAGGCAAAGGGTTGTACTGTTTGTTTACGTTTTTTGTATGTTTACGGCATCGACAACTGGTCCCTAATTGTACCGAATTTAAAACTTAACTTTTAAATTCTTTTATTTTTTATCTTACTTTTTTAAAAATAGTATTTTTTTCTTTTTTTTGAGTACCTACTTAATTTGAGTTTTTAGAAACATTTATCTTTAATTTTACTAACAACAATTAAGCAGCCATTTAAAATGCCAAGCATATCTATGAATTAAGATGAGGAGGTTTAAGGGGTATTTCCCCCTGTTGGTACTCCGTAATCGGTACGCCAGTTGCCAGATAAAGCTACTACAGTTTACAGCTATAACTAACAAAGAACTTCCGCTTTTAACACTTTACCAACTGAAACCTGCCTGTGCTTGCTGTTTCCGTCGATTTATGCTTTGTAGGGCAAAAATAGTGAAAATGAAAAGACCATCAGTCTTTTGAAAAAAAAAAGGAAGCGAAAAATAATAATATTTAATCAAGGTAGAAAAGAAAATGGATATATAATATATAAATATATATTTCTTTTAATTTGAATCGGACCGGCAAATTAAAATTCTATCCGCTGGCCGGATAGAACCTTCCGGCGGGCCGTAGTTTACCCATCCCTGTTCTAAAGCGCCGTAAGCACTTAATGCAGAATTCCTCGAATCTATTTATAATATTTAAAACAGAATTCCTTCTTTATAGAGCGGCCTCATAGCCAAATGGCTAGCTGTCTGACCTTTCGTATCATAGGCTTCAGGTTCGAATCCTGGCAGCAGTAGGGATGTTTGTTAAAACTGTAGGTCCCGGTCTAATAAGACTAAAGTCTGCACAAAATGACCCTAAATAGAACGACAAACAAAACCATTCTTTAAAGAATGGTCTTTAAATTAACACACTAAACGTTTAAACCCTATTTTAAAGAAAGAGGGTGCAAGTATAAAAAAGTATACAAAAGTATAAAAGTGTGATTATCCGTACAATGGTTAATGTTATACAGTGGAGTACGGGGCCTGAAGGGTCGAGTGGCTGGTGCTCGGTACCACAGGTTTCGGGTTCGAGTCCCGGCGGATGTTTGTAGTGGTTCGGTATCCACTTTAAACCGTAGGTCCCGGTCTCATATGATCGTAGAGCGTTATGGGACATTGTTACTCCGCATCCGTGGCTTATCTTCAAGTGACACGCGCCTCCTGGATAATACAAAGTGAGTAACGTGTGTGCAGCGCTTGCCTTAAGGCATCCAAGACCAATCTGTCTAAGTGTTTGCCAGCTGGATTAGAAAGAAGAAAAAATACAGTGGAGTACCCGGTCTACAAAATTTTTTCATTCAACGAAATCAAAGCTTATCTTGGGGCCTGAATGGCCGAGTGTCTAGCCCTCGGTGCCACAGGTTTCGGGTTCGAGTCCCGGCGGTGACGTGGATGTTTGTAGTGTTTCGGAATCCACTTTAAGCCGTAGGTCCCGGTCTCCTATGACTGCAAGAGGGCCACCGAGCCAAAGTCAGACTTCTACCTACAGGTGCTCCATCAGAACAGAAGCTGTACACCTCTTCCCTCCTTCCATGAGGGACACAACAACAACAAAGCTTATCTTTCATTTTCTGTTTTAAAAGTGCAGATAAATTGTCATGATGTTACTAATCCCCCTGTGTAGGAAAGCCTACACCAGATCCAGAAGACCCCGTCGCAGGCGACAGGGCCATGGCTAAGGGTGATATGCAGCTTCACTTTTAACGAGGAACCACGAGGGCTGAAGACAGACTCAACCTCAAAACAACGCTCTACGTCCATGTTAGACTGGGACTTAAGGTCTAAAGTGGATTCCTAACCACCAGAAACAGCCCTGGCACCACCGGGACTTGAACCCGAAACCTGTGACACCCAGCGCTTGACACTCGGTCATTCAGGCCCCATAAATTGTCATAAGTCATTAAGTGAACTATTTTTTATCCAAGTATTAATTCTACGTGAATTATTAATTTTTATTATTTTTTGAATAACTTTATTATTTATTGATATTTGTTCTAAAATGATTTTACTATTATTTTTATGTATGTTTGAAGTTCTTGCATTGTTTATTTTTAAATGCTTCTAAGAATAAGTGGTGTTAAAAGAGTTTTCTAATGTCTTCACATCTTTAAGAAAGTTTTATGGATAATTCTGTTTTATTGGATCCTCTGCTACCTCTATCAGTTTTTTTCAATTCCTTCTATTAGCGCACACTCTCCCTATATATATCTTGTTCAAATTTTCAATCGTTCATAAAATACTTTTTATTCAACCACTCAAGTTCAAATATATTTTTTTTGAGCATGTAGTGGATGACACTGGATGTTAATACAGTTTTTTCAAATATTAATTCAATAATTAAATTTAATTAATTAATTATATATTTTTTTAGATTTAAGTTGCATATATCTACCAGTAGATGGCGCCATATAAACTTAAAAAAAAGGAATGAAAATTATTTATTAAGGACTTTCTGCAATAGAGTGAAAAAAAAAAAGGTAGGAATTAACTTTATTTTTTATTTTTATATTACTTGTTTATAATCTTTTTACTTTACCATATACATAGCCAATGGTATTAATAGTTTTAATCGAAACAGTATATCCTACAATAATGAAATTGGACATTAAAAATAGGTTATACTTTTTAATATCTTATTTGTGTTGGTTTACTATTATATTAAAGTACCATCAAAGTTGAATCTCTTTTGTTGGATACCTGGTTATGCTGGAATATTGGGCAATGAAAAGGCGGACGTGGATGCAAAACCGGCAGTTTTGTTGATCAAAAATTTCGTTCCTTTTCGTGATATGGACAATGTTCTCAAATTTACATTCTCTACTGCCTGGCAAAATACTTGTCGTACACAATTCAATAATAAGTTGTTCCGAATACAGCCATCTGTTACAGGTTTTAAACAAATTGATTTAAATCGACGTCAAGCTGACACGACTTCGCATAGGCCATACTTATTTTATGCATCCACATTTACTTCGCTCAGAGCCTGCTCCTACTTGTTCCTGGCGGCCTGATGGCCAAGTGGCTAACGCTCTGGCCGTTGGTACCGAAGGCTTCAGGTTCGAATCCTGGCGGTGGAATGGATATTTGTTGGTGGTTCGGAATCGACGTTAAACTGTAGGTCCCTGTCTATGTAGCCCAAAGTGTGCACAAGATGACCGTAGAGTGACAGACCAGACCAAACCTACTTGTTCCACGTGTGACACCATTTCTTCTGTCGAACATATACTGATCGAATGATCAAGATTCAATAGAATCCGACTCAACCTTTCGGTCGTGAGCATCCGACTTACTGAGGGACACTCCCCATGCTAATATTTTTTAATACGCTTTTATTAGTTTCACATGTATGTTTGTAACTGACTCTTTGGGCTCGATTTTGCCCTACTTTAAGCGATCCGATTTAATGTAAACGTTGTAGACTTATCAAGGCCCGGCGACAATAAAATATTTTGATCAGTTTATTATCTCATCATGACTATAATCGCCAGGATTAGTAATTTTATTTTAACTTATGAAGAGCAATTTAACCCATGTGGAATGAAAGTACCTAAGACATTCAAACCTACGTGGGACAGTGGCACAACAGATAACGCACCTGACTACGGATCAGGAGATTCCCTGTTCGAATCCTGGCTGGCTCCGCCTATTCGCATTTAGCCTTTGTTTTACTCACAATTAAATTATTGTAAGAACTATAGTTCCAGTCCTCCGTACCGGGACCTCATTTATATTATTATATTTTAAAAACACGCTTTTAGAGTTAATCAAACTAAAAAGTAAAAAATAATTAATTTGAACATAAGAAAAAAAATGACTGACGAGAAAATGAATGTCACTGTTCTAAAAGCGTGGGGTACTTTGTATGACATTTTTAAACTAACTCTGCATTTCGGAATGAAACTAGTGAAAATTATAACGATTGATATCGAGCACCCCACACTTTTAGAACAGTGACATTCATTTTCACGTCAGTCATTTTTATTCTTATGTTAACAATTATTTTTTACTTTTTAGTTTGATTAACTCTAAAAGCGTGTTTTTTAGTTTTTTTAAACTATAATTTTTTTTTTTTATTTGTTGCGCCAATCAGATTTATGCCTTATATTTGAAATATGTTGCGCCATTTTATCTTGTTTTCATCAGCGCATTTTACTTGCTGTTTAATTGACAATGTTTAACAGCAACAATTTTATTAGATTTTATATAAAAATTTTAATTCTTTATTTATCCTGATTTTACTTGGTAGTGTGGCAACTGGCGTACCGATTACGCCAGTACCAATAGGGATAAACCCTTTAACGTCCTCGTCTTGGGGCCTGAATGGCCGAGTGGCTAGCGCTCTGGCGCTCGGTACCACAGGTTTCGGGTTCGAGTCCCGGCGGTGCCATGGATGTGTGTAGTGGTTCGGAATCCACTTTAAACTGCAAGTCCCGGTCTAACACGATCGTAGAGCATTGTGGAGAGTGACATATTAAAAATAACGAAAATTAACTGTTCATATATATAGTGATTAGGGGATTATAGTTCCTTGTTGCTTCACATCCCCATATACCACTTCATTCATCATAATCTTCTCGTCTTAATTCATAGATATGTTTACAATTTCAGTTGGCTGCTTTAGGTTAGTAAATATGATAAAAAGATAAAGTTTCTAAAAATTAAAATTACGGTACTCAAAAATTAAGAATAAATAAAAGTAAGATAAAAATAAAAAGTTAAAATTCAGTGCAATTAGGGACCAATTGTCGATGCCATAAAACTATTGAAAATAATAAAGCATTGGGATTGCTGAACGTGTGGGTTTGGTTAGTCGATCATCTTGTGCACACTTTAGGCTCAATAGATGGGGATCTACAGCTTTACGGAGATTCCGAACCCTTCACAAGCATCCATGCCACCGCCAAGATTCGAACCTGAAGCCTGTGGTACCAAAGGCCAGAGCGCTAGCCAATTGGCCGCGCTGACTTTACAGATTGAGTCAAAAATAGTTATTTCATAAATTTGCAAGCATGGTTTACATTTTTATTTATTTTAAAACTTTTTAAATTTAGATTTAAAGTTAATATAGGAATTAAAGAAGGGGCCTGATGGCTAGCGCTCTATACTACAGGTTTCGGGTTCGAGTCCCGGCGGTACCACGGATGTTTGTAGTGGTTCGGAATTCACTTTAAAACTTAGGTCCCGGTATAATGCGATCGTAGAGCGTTGTGGGGGTAGTGTTACATGAGTTCTAGTCTCTCTTCAAGCTACACGTGCCCCCTGCGTAGTGCTAAATGAGTAATAGCGGTGCAGCCCTTGCTTATGGCACAAAGATGAACTATCTCTGTATTGCCAGCTGCATTAGAACAATAACAGGAATTAAAGATACTCGTAATGTCTGGACTAAATGGGGATGCCAAGCAGTCAGATGATGCTGAAGATTTCATTAAATTTTTCTGAAATCTTATGCTGATGCTTATTATGCTTTATCTAGCTTCTGATGCTTATTATATACACATATATATTGCTAATATTTTCAAAGTAAAATATATATATTATTTCACTGAAGTTGAGTCATGCCGGTTCATACTAGTAAGTTTTAATAGTAGAGGAACAGTGATAATTGTTTCACTACTCATGGTATTAAATGTATGGTTTTGTTAAAAACCTTAAAATGAAAAATAATTGATATACCTTTTAAATTTTGCAGACCCTAACATGAATTAATTAATCATATTAATTCATAAAGAAGTGGCATGTTATAAAGCCATAATAAAGAATAAAAATGAGAACATTTTCATTAAAAGCAATGAGAATTACAAAAAAACATTAACCTTTTTACTTCACCAGTTCGTTTAAAATGTCTGGAAAAAAAGGAAGGTTATATAAGAGTTAACTGCCAAAGTATGAATTTTAATCAGTTTCTCAAAAATAAGCATGAGACGACAAGACTTCCAAGCATTCTATATTTATTGAAGGATTCAGGCATCTTTTTTTTTTTAATATTGTCTGCAAAGTCATCTTTTCTTAGCACTGCAATATGAAGAGACAAAACAATATGTGTGATGAATAAGTTAAAAAAAGAATGGAGTGACAACCTCTAAAGCCAGAGGGGGAGACCACATATAGCCTTATCTGTTGCTAACTTGTGACACCACTAGATCTATAAGTTCCTTTTGGGAAAGGGAATCTCCTTGAATTATCACTCTAACAAATCAGAAAATTACTTCAGTCTTCACTCTGGGGGGTATTACCCACCAACGTGTCATCTGACACAAAAGATCACATTGAAAACTCAAAACCATCAGAAATAACTGGTAGGAAAAACAATTCATCATCAAGTCCATTTCATAATAGTAATAACAGTTGGGCTGAAAACTTCATAGGCTGATAAATAGTGGCGCTACTAGTATTAAATCCATATGATTTTTAGTTAGCACTAACCTTCAAAAGTCACGTGTATAAATTTGACAGCTGTTGCACTATTAGTATGTGAGTTATAGCATTTGTAGTGAAGCAACTGTTGTTAGTTTGAAAAAATGGATGAAGAGGAATTTCGTGTGTTAATTAAAGCATTGCTTTTTGGCAAAAAAAATACTATTGAAGCCAAGGCTTGGATTGATAAACATTATTCGGACTTTGCACCAGGAAAATCAACCGTAGAGAAGTGGTTTGCTAAATTTAAACGAGGCGAAATGAGCACCTAGAACGATACATGCCCCAAAGAGGCTGTTACCGACGAAAACATCCACAACGACAAAAAAGTCCACAAAATAATTTCTGATAACCGTAAAGTGAAGTTGATTAAGATAGCTGAGACCCTAAAGATATCAAAGGAACGTGTTGGACATATCGTGAATGAATATTTGGATATGCGAAAGCTCTGTTCAAAGTGGGTGCTGCGCGAGCTCACAATCGACCAAAAACAACAACGAATGGATGATTCTAAGCAGTGTTTGGAGTTGTTCAAGCGTAACAAACCAGAATTTTTGCGTCGATATATGACAATGGATGAAACATGGCTCCATCATTTCACACTGGAGTCCAATCGACAGTCAGCCGAGTGGACTACACGTGATGAACACTAAAAATGCTATAACTCACATACTAATAGTGCAACAGCTGTCAAATTTATACACGTGTGTTTTGAAGGTTAGGGCTAACTAAAAATCATATGGATTTAATACTAGTAGCGCTATCTATTTGTCAGCCAACCTATTATATAAACCCTTTTAAGAAATGTTATATTTTAGGCGTCTGTACATGAAATTAACATATGAAAATTGTGGTAATGACAAGTGAACTAGAATTATCAAAACAAACTACGGTAGTGATTTTTTTGCATAATGCTCAAATTCTGAGCAATAAATAGGATACAATCCATTATCAATGGCAAGATTTTTTTTTAATCAAACAACAATGTTGAATAAAATTTTTCAATGATCCAAGCACATGTAAAAATAGCTATATGAGAAATTATAGTACTTGAAATTATTTTAGATATATAACAAACTTTAGTTCTGAAGAAAAAAAAAAAAAAAAAACTTGAATTTTCTTTCAAAAATACCTATCTATTAGCATGCAAGAATGATTTAGTTTGGCTTGTCACTCTATAGTTATTTTTTGCCACTTTAGGGTAACTAGATCGGGATCTACAGTTTAATGTGGATTATGAGCCATTAACAAATATCCATGCCATAACTAGGATTCAAACCTGAAGACTATGGTACCAATGGCTAAAGCACTAGCCAATTGCCACCTTGTAAGAATGAGTAAAAATGAAATTTTTTGATAGCTGCTAATTTTTTATTCATTATTTCTTTGTTAATCTAAAAACTATGCACATGAAATAGTTTATATTAATGTAGAAATTAAAAGTATTAGAAATATTTAATTTTAGATTAGGGTAAAAATAACTAATTTTTATATAAGATTTTTTCCAAATATTTTGAATTTCTGCTATAGAGAATTGCTAAGCACTCTAAATTTATTTTCTAGCATAAAATATGAATTTTTCAACAGCTTCACAAAAAAAAAAAAAAAAAAATTATGATAGGATATCAATAGCTAAGCAAATCTGAAGAAGTAATTTTTTTATTTTAAAGATTTTTATGAAACATGTAACTAACTAGAAGTCAATAAACTGAAAATAATGAATTTATTATTAATAAAGGGTTATCAAATCACTGCAATATGAATATACTTAATAAATGTATTAGATGAAATATAACTTTTGTATACAACAAATCTTTCATATTAAATCGTGTCTGAAATAAATGGTCATGGTCGAATGCAAATGATAGTTAAAATTATGAATTACTTTTCATAAAAAAAATGCAATACAAAAATGTATCTGTTAATTTTGTTCTATTAGAATTCCATTTATATTCTTCTAAGTAAAAAAAAAATGACTACATATACAGAATACTACATTTAAAAGATTTTTTAAATATTTAATTGGGTTTGTAAGTTCAATACACAAGTTGGTACCAAGATGAAAATTTAAAAGCTGGTGTACATTGCAATATGGGCTTATAAAATTTTATTGTATAGGTTCTAGAATGTGCAATATTACACTCAAGAGCCAAAACATTATGACCACCTGTCAATAACGAGTTGGCCCACAACACAGCTTCAACCCGCCTTGGCATGGATTAATACCACCACTTCCACCTGATCACATGCCTTCCACGTCATCCAGGCGAGTTCATTGCAAAATGTAGGGGTGGCCATAATATTTTGGCTCTTCAGTTTATATTGTCAGTATGTAAACACTCTTTAAGACATTGAAAATATTTATAAAAGTTGTCTAAATTTTCTTTGTACAAATTTGGAACAATATTTCTGAATTCTAAATATCAAGAAGGAATTATGAATAACTTTTTATACTTCTTTTGTGATATTTAAGTAATTATTAGTATGCTTTCGTTTTAAATAAAAACTTTATTTTATCTCTTATTATTTGTTAACTTGCCATATTCTATTAAAAATTTTTTTAAGTTTTCATATCCTAAAATTTATTGATATTCCACATGAACTGGAACAAAATTTAAATTTTTTTCACTTTAATTCAAGATGGAAGCAATTTTTTGTATTAAAAATTCTCTACAATTTTTAAGTTTTCTGGTTATTTTTAATATTGCCTATATTTGTATAAATGATGAATTTAAGTTAAATATTAATTAATAATACACTAAATTTAACAAAAAAAAAAAAAAATAATAATAATAGTTTTCTATAGCTGAAACAAGTGAAATGTTTCAAAATTACTTATTCTTTTTCCATACCAAACCTTATTTTTGATTTTTTCTGTTTAGTTATTAACAAACTTTCAATTCTCTAGTTAAAATCCATTACATATTTAAATTTATAAAATTTCTTTAGTGATATAATTTTTTGTTTTGTTTTTGTTATTTATACACATTGAAAAATCAAAATATTTTAACTGCACAAAATAAAATGTTGAGAAAATTGATCATTATACTTGTACTTAAAATTCTTGAAGAAATATAAAATTAAATAAACATTGATGAATATATTATCACTGACAATATTTTTTTGATAAATAATAGTATATTCTCTGTATAGTTAACATTTTACTGCTTTAATTTAATGAAAATTGTCAGAATAAATAAATATACATAACCTTTAAAATGAGTATTCACAAAATTATTTTACAGAAAATTTATCTGATAGATTGTTTATAAAATGTTTCACATAATTTTCTGTATATAAAAATATATATGTGTTCCAATAAAAATTAAAATAAAACAGCAACACATTGCCTAGTCATAACAATATATTTTATTGTCATAATACTTTAAATATGAAATATCAATAACAATAACAATTTACAACTTATTTTCTGAGTGTTTGTGCTTAATCACTTCAAAAAAAAAATAATAATCAAATTATGAAGAATACTTTATAGAAGAATACTTAATTATGAAGAATACTTTAAAAACTTAAATGTTCTGAAATAGAATATGCATTAAGAAATGAATTAAATTTATAAAATGCAAGAGACAGCGAAATCTTTATTTCTTCTTTGAAAAATTTATTTATGGTTGTTTACTTTCAAGAATTAAGTAATACCTAAATGAATAAAAGATGCAAATTTATTTTCTCATTTTCTCACTCAAAATATAAAAAAGATTAAATCCTTATATCAAGTTTCATTAAAAGTTATTGAAATTTAATTAATTATATTTAAATAAACCATGTTATAATTAATTTTTTACATGTTTATATCTCTTAATTTAGATATCTTTTTATAAACACAAGAATATTTTTAAATACATCTATAATATATTAAATTCATCTATAATTTAAGAAACTTTAAGCATCGCAATATTTTATTTCTTGTGATATTACACACACACATTTGTATGTGTGCGAGAAAATGTCTTTATATTCGAAACAAGAGATTTAATTATCTATATTCCCTAAAACTATAACACTTAATATTTGGCTGTGTACAAGATAGAAAAGTAATTCCATTATTTTTAAAAAATCATTTTCTTTAATTAAATAAAAACTTTTATCAATATTTTTTAATTATAAATGAAAAATGATGTTACAGCTCATTTTGCATGAAGTGCGATTATATTTTGTTCTGGTAGCATTATTACGGCACCCAATGTTTTAATTTTTGGAGGTTATTAGATGTTTTGCTTTTTTCTCACATTACGATTGATTTTATATTCAAACTTTGAATTCCTAGAAGTTTCCTAGCAGTTTATTATATTGTTTCCCAAATTATTTCTTTGATTTCATAAGTATTCCTATCTAACATGCTGTAGCTGGACAACATCAAGTCATATCTGTCAGTCTACATATTAAGCAAACAATTTGTTTGCAATACCTGAAATTAATCATTATTGAGAAATGTCTTCATTTAAAATAAAAACTATTAGCTATTAGAATTTAGTAGCTATGGAATGTGTTTACTTTAATTCTATCCTCAATGAAAGAAAAATTATAATATTCTAATGATCTAGTTTAATGACAGATTAAATTGCTTGAGCCTTCATTAAATTGAGAACATGACATGATGGCAGAGGTGCCATCTTGTGCCACAGTAGTACAGTGCAATTTTCTATGGAGTGGCAGAATTACATGAAAACATCAATTATGATTGATTAGTATGCAACACCATTTTGTAGAAAGTAACAAAACTAGAGCATGTTTTAAAAGTTCTGCTATGTGTCTGGAAGTTTGATCAGCAGCATAAAGGCGGCTTTTTTTCACCTTTCAGAACAACTTATCTGTGAAAAAAATCTTCAAAATGAAATACACAAAAAATATCTACAGATTCAAGTTAACTTAATGAGCATTTGAAGTCCCTGCCAATAATTTCCACAAGTAAAGTTGATCCACAACTGCAAACAATTGTCAGTGGAAAGTTACAGCTATATAAATATCATTCATCAAAATTTTGTTATTTATTTGCATTATGCTAATTAACATTAAAATGCTCAATTTCATCCTCAATTACATTGTTTCTTAATTGGTTGTTACTTGATACATACGATTATTATTTTATACATTACTTTGATTGTATTGTCAAATTTACAATCTATGGTAGAATTGATGGTGCTCATGTGCCGGTGCTGACTTGCTAAGCATATTTGGAGACTCCAGCTCTAAATGAATAATTGTCTTAAGAAAGTCTAACTTGAATTGGAGTAAGTGAGGTAGTTCTGACTGCTTTGATAAGGATTCCAAAGGTTATATTTGGGCCATAAGAAAATGTAACAAATTGGTTACAAAATGCACTCGCAGATTAGTGTGGGTGGGAAGGGACTTACTTTTGTTAGTAAGCATGGCAGCGATTGTTGATTGCTATCAGAGCAGTGGCTTGAAGTGGTAGCATTGCAGAAACAAAGTGCAATGTTGGCAAGGTACAAAGTGTAGTGATTCAGCGTTTCTGCATGGGAACCGAGTTCTGGAAGATTGTTTATTAGCATTAAGAACAAATTGTGAAGGAACACTTAACCCAACTGACACATTATTAAAGTTCTCTTGGAAAAAGGATACTGGAGACAGTATGTTGTGTGATCACCAGAACAATTGGCAAAATTAAGTGAGCTTTCAAGATCTATGTTGTAGTCTTTCGCTGCATGATTTCTGGTACATTACTAACATTTGCATGATAGTTGTCAAGCTACACTATCATGATAGAATCCTTGACAGCATAAACACTAAAGAACATGTTTTCTACCTTTGAGGAAATTAAGTAGAGGCATTGGTTGTTTTGTTGGAGATTTAGACACTAGTACGATAAATAGTTAGAGCTGGTTATGACATTGGTTACAAGTATAAATGTGGTTGATGTTTACTTACCAGCAAATGCAATGCAGATGACTTTTAGTTCATCAATGGTTAGCGGTAGCTGGCACGAAGAAATGCCAATTTTTAGACTCTTTTCTCTACCAATCATATTGCTTTTTATTGTAGCTTCATGTGATTTGGAAAGCAGAGAATTCTGTTATTTTGGATTCTCAACAATGGTAAACCTTTCAACACAATATGTTGGTTGTTTTTACAGCAACCCTATTTTTCACAATGAGCCTGTCCAAATTTTTTTTTTCTGTTTTTTTTTGCTTTTATAAGTACTTTTTTATACAAGTTTGTTGATTTAATTAGTTATTTGCTATTAATTTTAGCCATTTGGACTGCCAAAAGTTGTAAACTACTAAAAAATAAATCTTTTCAGCCACTCATTTTTTGGCTAATTTATCTTAAATTTAATATAAAAATTATTAACATACAATATTTCTACAATATCATAATTATTTAGTTTTATAAAGTTACTCAGAATGGCATCATTGCATTGTTTTCATTTGATTTTATTATTTTTTTTAGTCTAAAAAATTCATTTATTAGGGACAATATATTGTACTGGAGCCAGTGAAAATTTATACATATAAAAAACCATATTACAACTGAAAATCAAGATTACCACGCTAAATTTGTAACGATACATGTTTATTATCGTATATGTTTGATATTAGAATTCAAAATTGATCTAAATTGTCGAAAGTTGTAATTGAGTTTTAGATGGCAGCATTTTTCAAGAATTAAAATTGCAGGCCAAGAACTAGTAATTACAAAATAAAAATTCTTTATCTGTATCATAAGCAGATTTTCAAGGAAACACAGTACACACAGGAAACAGGGGTGGGTAGGAAGGAGAATGCAAAAAAATAAATAAATTAAATGAAATAAATAATAAATAAAAAAGAGGTGAACCCTAAAAAGCAGAGCTCTTTTATTTGGTAAGATCTGATCCAAGGACTGCAGTATCTAGATTAGTCACAGAGTCACGCAGGTTAAATTTCATGTCCAGGATCAGCTTGATTGTATCTGCACAGCCGAAGAATATTTCGCAAACTCTGCATCATTGCAGCCACATCTCCTTTAGTTATATTTCCCTTAATTCCTTCCCTACCTTTTTTGCAGTTTTTGCCATGCTGACTCTATTTTTCCCCTTTTGATGTATTCAAAGTTCACATGTTTCCATTTCTCAAACTTTACCATGAGGCAAATAAAGAATACTCACAACATATTAGCCCTTTTTTTTTCAGTTAATTGCTAGTTCTTGGCCTGCAAATGCTAATATTTTAAAATTTAGTTCATTAATTTTGTTATTTTTTTAATTCTAATATTACACATTTAAGGGGGGAGGGGAGACATGCCCTAATTTATTACATGGATTACACATTTACTACACTAACTTAATAATTAAATGAAGATAAATTTAAGTTTAATGAAATTAAAATTCTAACAATTAAATACACAATATAAACTTAATTATATAAAAAATATTAAGTATAGCAGTTATAAAACAAATATATGGCAAGGTCAAGAACATAAAAACACATGCACTGGTCAAAAACCCGAATAAAAATGACATTGATCATAATCCAGACAGCTCATCATAAAAAACAGGTTGCCATGATGTATGTAACAAACCGAGTTGAATTCATCACTGCCATGAAAAACTGAGGTTTGGCACCAAGCACCACGATATTGTAGAATCCCAAATTTATCATTTGTTATTAAATTTACATGATCACTGGCTCTTTCATATATAGACAAGTCATTTAACATAAAAAAACTGCAGTTACGAAATTTATATGTGATCAATAAACTCTGAAATCCAAAAAACATTTTCAACTACTTTCAAAATTTACACTTAGGGTAATACAAATTTTAATAGGCAAGTATTCAATAGCCCCTTTTAAAAATTTCTTTTAATTGCACTCTATACAGTTATCACCCTGTAAAGTATGATTAATAATTGTAAATTGTAATTCCATAACAAATGAGAATGGAACTAACTTAATCACAAAGAATAACCCATTCATTAGTATTTTCAATTAATATTACTTACTTGGCAATGCAACTGAAAAACAAAATAAGATTAATAATCAACATATCATCTTTACTGACTGATGTTAGTAACTTTTGATAAACCAAGACATGATGAGATCTCTGGGGATATATCTTTCTGAGATGTTCGGAGTATTTTCATCAATTTTTCCTTCCCCATTTCTCGCCAAGCTTGATGTGGAGAGAAACGGATGAAATAAGTGTTTTCATATTTACCTTCTTTATCAGTTAGATCACAGAAAGAGAATAAGGAAAGCACAGCCAAGAAGAATTAAAAATTGTTTTTCCTAAATTATATAATTAGTAACAACTTATTTTCAGGGAAGATTGAGTGAGGTCATTTAGGTGACCTCACTCAATCTTCCCTGAAAATACGAGCCCTTGTTCCTGCTCACCACTACAGGTTTTGTAATGCAGCATGCTCGGTACTGATCTTCTGTTAATAACACAGTTAGGTAGTTACAAATGCCCATGTTCATTATACTATACATTAAGTAATTAGAAAAGTAAATCCATAAAACTACATAAGTAGATACTTTTCCTAAAATGTGAGGGATACCAAAATGAAATCTACTCTCGAAATAAATAACTTGCAGTAGTAGATGCAAAAATGATACAAAGAAACTCATTAAAACGAGCAGCAATATTTTTAACATCAACCCTAATTGCATCAGATGTTATTTTCCCCTAACAAAGTTTGCCAAAAAATTCTATATCAGTTGGAATTATTCATCACTTACTTATAGCATATAATAAGTATCAGAACCAATTACTGGCCTAGCAGCACTCTGCATGAGAGAATCCACAGATCTGCAGCTAGGTATGATGGTGTATATGTTCAAATCCATATCTTTCATGTCTCTAATGGCATTTCACACCTGAAGGTGCAATATATATGATTATTAAACATAAAAGCAAAATTAAAAATAGTGTTATTAATAAGACACTTTATTGTAAAAACAATTAAAATTATTAATTTACAATTAAAAATATCTGAAAATTTTATCAAACATACATAGTCATTTCATAACATACAAATCACAGCATCAGCTTTGAGGAATTTTTAGATTGAGCAAAAGGTACTACAAAAACACAAATTCTTTGTATGTGAAATAAACATGAAATTCAGCTTGAAAAAAATTTGGCATTTTCAAAAAATGTTAAATTTTAAGAATAACATTAGTTAAAATAAAATATTTTTAATATTGCAGACAAAAAACAGAATTAAGTTCAACTGTTGCAATGAAAACTTGACATGAATAAACACAAATACTCAATAAGAATGAATGAGCAATAAGATCATAAAAGTTATTAAATTAAAAAATAAGCGACAATTAATTGTTGAAGATAGAGTCTTATCTCAACTTTTAACTGAGAACACTTTTTGGTTTCTTGTAGTTGTAACAACAAAGAAAAGAATACACCAACATTAAAATTATTTATTTACAATTAAAAATATCTGAAAATTTTATTAACCATACACAGTCAAAAATATGTCATTTCATAACTAACAAATCACAGCATCAGCTTTGAGGAATTTTTAGATTGAGCAAAAGGTACTAGAAAAAAACACAAATTCTTTGCATGTGAAATAAATATGAAATTCAGCTTGAAAAAAATTTGGCATTTTCAAAAAATGTTAAATTTTAAGAATAACATTAATTAAATTAAATATTTTTAATATTGCAGACAAAAAACAGAATTAAGTTCAACCGTTGCAATGAAAACTCGACATGAATAAACACAAATACTCAATAAGAATGAATGAGCCGTAAGATCATAAAGTTATTAAATTAAAAAAATAAGCGACAATTAATTGTTGAAGATAAGAGTCTTATCTCAACTTTTTAACTGAGAACACTTCTTTGGTTTCTTGTAGCTGTAACAATGAAGAAAAGAATACACCAATTAATGTTAGGTGAAATTATGAATATGATCCCTCTTTTAAACATTCGGTGAAAGTTTTTTTCTCCTCCTCTTCAAGAATTAGCTACAGATATCAAATTTTTATGGAAAGAGAGGAAAAACATATCAGACTTTACGCATTATACATATGTTTTCACATGAATTAATTCATGAAACAATCAAGCCCTTTTCTCAGCCACTTTATCGGAGGCGCTGGTTAATTTTAAATTACTGTAGAAGTCATTTAAACCTAGAGGATCATCATCTTTTGGCAATTGTGAATAATCGATTCTAGGTTGGCAAATAGGTTTTATGCTTTCCCAACTCAGCCTACGCTGTTTCCGGCGTTTCTCTAATTTTTTTTTTTCTTTCTTCTCCAAAGACTTAAGTGTGAGATTAATCAGTAACTCTTCACGAAAAGAATAATTCTTCGTAATTTTGTTCTTCGTAATAAATATCAAGTCAGCGACTTTACTAGCTGTACATTTTGGCTTACACATTTTGTGGTATTATTGCAATTTCACTCACCTTAAAAAAATGAATTTCTTCTGATCGGTCCTCAAATTCACAATTTTCAGAACGTAAAATTCATATTACATTTGCATCGATGATTAGGATTTAAATGCTCTTAAAAATGTCTTATCTTTAATCAATACAAAATTGCCCGCATTTACCTCCGATAACACGTGGTTTCTCTGACGATGGAGTTGAGATGAAAGTTTGTGGTGATGCCAAATCTGTTTTAAAATTCTACCAATTAATTTATGCTCCATGATGCAATTCTTTCGCAGATTGACAAAGAAAAAAGTTTATTAAAAAGTCCTGCAAATCAACCAACAAACAAATATAACTATTAATTTATTCAAAATATAAAGATTTTATTTTAAATATCTCTATTTTTGTTAATTCTTGAAAGAAGGACATAAAAAAAAGACTTAAAAAAAAACGAAAAATGATAAAAACCATTTCATTGAAATATATTACGTACTAATCTTTGACAAGTCAAACTATTGATACTATCCGATAATTAATTAAATTTTTGAGACGTCATTATCATTGATAACTAGGCCGATATTATTGAAAAGATACAAATTCAAACATTCTGTAATAATAGCTGTGCGCTAATGAAATATCCAATGATGCTTTTGTTTTGATGAATTGTTATGTTTTTTTTTTTAAATATAATAAAAAGACTCGTTGTGGTTTTTTTTTTTAATTTTAGCATCCATAGTTTCAAATACTTTTTAACTAACAACATCAACACTGAAATGAATTGTTAAATACAAAAAGTTAGACTGAAATGTTATAAATTTTAACTTTGTCATAAATTTAAAAAATATAAATATCACTCATACAATTGTTTAAGCAGTATCTATGAGCAGAATTCTAATAAAAGCTATGTCACAATTTGCTATTCCATTGCCTTTTTACGACAAGATTGAACTCCACAAAATATTTCGCTTGATTCCTTTCTGTTGGCAATGATAGCTATCACTTGCTTTGTTGATTGGCTAAAAATTCAGATGTTTGCGGCCGCAAAAAGCAGGCGGCAATTTAGAGTCATTCATTCAACTATTTTCTCGAATTAAGGCAGTGTTAGCTGAAGTCTACAATTTTCGAGTAATCTCAAGGAAAACAAATATGTAAATATGGTTTTCTGTTTTGCCTTTCAATAACTAGATTTATAGAAAACGATTTAAAATTTTTTTTATCTAAAAAAAATTTAAAACAAGTAATATAAAAAAAAAATTTTTAAGTCAATTCCTACTTTTTTTTCACTCTATTGCAGAAAGTCCTTTATAAATAGTTCATTTTTTAAATTTTATCTGGCGCCATCTATTGATAGATATATGCAACTCAAATCTAAAAAAAAACTATAATTAATTAAATTTAATTACTGAATTAATATTTGAAAAAACTGTATTAACATCCAGTGTCATCCACTACAAGTTCAATAAAAATGTATTTGGACTTCAGTGGATGAATAAAAAATATTTTATGAACGATTGAAAATTTGAACAAGATATATATAGGGAGAGTGTGAGTTAATAGAAGGAATTGAAAAAGAAACTATCTTACAACCAAGCTTATTTTGTTGAAGATAAAATAATTAAAACAAAAAAAATTACAATATTAAATTTTACATTTTAATCATTTATTAATAAATTGGATAAAATGTAACAATAGTAATGAATTTTCTTAACAATATAAAATCTTTTCTAAAAATTTAAAAATCTTTTGCATGCATTTTTTACAAAAGTGAACAGTATTTTACTAAAATCGTTTGTGATTTGTAATATTCACTTTGTTAATTAAATTTTTGTATACATGCGTTTTCCTGCACAAAATTAATATGCTCATTTTTTTTAGTTTAAAATGGTGTGGAATCGTGCTGAAACCGTCAATAGATTTTTAAATGTCGTTGATAATCTTCGTTGGTCGTACTACTTAGTTCAGGGATGGGCAAACTACGGCCTGCGGATAGAATTTTAATTTGCTTGTCCGAGGCAAATTAAAAGAAATAAATATTTGTATGTCCATCTCCTTTTCTACTTTGATTAAATATTGTTTTTTTTTTCTTCCTTTTTTCAAAGGACTGGTGATTTTTTTACTTTCTCTATTTTTGTTCCCCAAAACATAAATCGACGGAAATGAGGCAGACTGCTCATTTTAAGCTCCAGCCAGCGGCTTTTTCTTTTGGTGCGAGTTCTAGTATTATTGATTGCGGACATACAGCATCATTGTGAATAGTGATGAAATTATTAAAAGTATAGCTTAGCTAGTGCTTTTTTGGGTTATTTGTTAAATATTTCAACCCTAAATGGCTACTAAAAACGTAGAGTGTCGTGCTTTTAGTGATGAATGGACCTGGAAATATTTTTTTACAGTTGTAAAAGATAAACCAGTGTGTCTATCTACTATGAAGCTGTAGCAGCCTTCAAAGAATATAACATTTCCCGTCACTTCACATCTAAGCATAAAAATTCCAATTACAAAGCAATATCCGAATATGAACGAGATTTTTTTTATTTTTTTTATTTTGTGTTTTACTTTTATTTATTTTTAGTATTTTTAACTTTGGAGTACTGTTTAATTGAATTTTAGAAACTTTATCTAGTTAGTAAATATAAAATAACATTAAAGCAGCCAATTAAAATTAAAATCGTATTTATGAATTAAAATGAGAAGGTTTAGGGGTACTTTCCCCCATTGGTACTCCGTAATCGGTACGCCAGTTGCCAGTCCGATTATTAAAGAAAACAAAATGCAGAAAGTCTTTGTAAAAAATTATCAGGCCGACAAAATTTTTTCATGAAGGTAAACAATATCCAAGAAGCAGCTACACATGCAAGTTACATTGTAGCATACAATATTGCTAAAAATAATAAAGCTTTCAGTGATGGGGCTTCAATATAAGGAACGTTTAAAAATGAAATCGCAATTTCATTCATCTCATTAATATAATTAACTTGTAATACTTTTACGTATATCGTTTTTAAAATTTTAGAAAAATTTATCTTGGCCCGCCAAACTTTTTTCTTCGATTTTTGGCCCGCGACCGAAAAAGTTTGCCCATCCCTGGTATAATCCAATGATGACGATTGCTTACTATTTCTACACACGCGAGAGTTTCGACAACTTCGAATTTGGAAACGAAAAATAAATCCAAATGTGCCTTATTCAGGGCAAATCAAATTATTCTTTCTGTGAAAATATATTTTGTATTACATATCCTATCTCGGCGTTGAAAAAATTATGTGCTAATAGTACATGTAAATATATATTTAATAAATATACTGGGTTTTTTTTTCCTTACAATTTTTTTTTCACAGCTTGAAGAAATATCGATATTAAATTTTAATTAATGTCCGACTTATTTTAAAACAAGAATTTATAGCCGTATTAGCTGAAGGGCCGGACTTTCCTACAGGCTGACTAGGCTTCAGCCTAGGGCCTCAAGATCAAGAGGGGCCTACATTCAAATTGTTAGCAAAATTATTCAAGTTCCATTTTTGGTTTAGTTTAAAACTTAAAATTCATAATAATTCCTAGTTAAACTTTAAATGCGAATTATTATGAAATAAATTTATCTGAATTGAATTTGCTTTAATCTTAGTGTAATGAATATATTTAATTTAATTTGATAGAAAATATGATAATTTTTATTGCATATTTTAGTTTCGTAGTCGAAGATTTTTATTATCTGAATTTTGTTTCTTTGTAAATGTTGCGTGTTATATTTGATTAGTTATTGTTACAAGCACTATATAGGGCGCTGAGAATAAATGTCCAAATAAATGTTGCTTTTTTATTTATTATCCGCGACACATTTTTTATAAAGATTAGTCCCAGTCACAACATGTTTCATTTAACATAATGAAATACATCCTTACTATGATATATATCAATATATCTCATGTAATTTACAAACTGAAAAATGGGAGTTGAAAGGGACTCATAATTGGAGTAGCCTAGGGCCTCTTTTCATCTAAATCCGGCCCTGATTACCTCCTTAGCGTTTTCACAGATTTCTGCATTTATTGTATTTGAAAGAACGATTTATATTTACACTTTACAAATTAATATTTTATGGAAATAAACAGAGGAGGAAATCATCTACAGTAAAGATTAACAAGATTTAATATATATATTAAATTTAAATCTAAAAAACAATCATTATCAATCTTAAAATTAATTGAACGTGATGAAAGTATAAACGAATAGCGCTTTAACTATTATTTATAGATAATGCAATCTCACAACTAATACTTCTTAATGACTAACAGTAAAATGTGCTTTAATTTGCTTTTTTAAAGTGCATAAAAGATTTTGAGATTCAATGACCCATTATTAAGAATAAAAAACCATTAAAAAGAAATAAATATGATGCATAAACAAAGTTATTTTTAAATTATAAATTGTTGAAATAAATATTTCGTTGAAAATTCTTTATATAATGATAAATATTTATAATTTATTAAATCATTTAATGAACTCATATTAGAATCGTCAGTTTATATATATTCTTATTCAAATATACAAAAATTCAATATATACAAATTCAAAAACAATTTACAAACGCAATAAATTTGAAACACGAACTGTGAGGAGTAACATACTTTAAATCAGTCCTCAAATATATAGTATATAGTACATTATATATAGTACTCATGTATATTATATATAGTACATTATATAATATATATAATGTACTATATAATATATTTAGAGCACTATATATAGTATATTATATATAGTACTCATGAATTTAAAAATAATTTTTTTCCTATTAGCCTGATGAACTAAAATGTGTATTATACGAGATTAACTGCTCGTAAATTCAACTTTAGCTCGTAATTCAACTATTAATTGAAATTGAAAAGTTACATAGCTAGAAGCAAGCGCCACTGAAGATGTTTAACTTTGAACACTGAATGAATTTATACTTATGGATGCTTTCTTCAGCAGATTCTAAAAGATAGAAAATGACAGAGCTACAACGGAAATAAAGTTATAAATTTAAGGTTTAATTAGCAGAAATAAATAAAAGTAATCAAATAATTTGAAACAAAATGTATTTTAAAAAATATTAAAATTACTTTAATAGTAGGTTTTAAACGAAGAAAATCGCTACTCAAATTCAGAAACTTCCTTTCAGGTTAGGACAAAAGTAGAAATTATTTTTTGACAAAATGAACAATTTTGAAATAATCTCTTCCTCTCCATTTGTTGTGAATCTGTAGCTTTAACCAACAATGGACAACAGGATTGCCATAAAAAGATGAGTTCCTATCTGATGTACCAATTAAACTATTCATTGCCCTTTGGCAATCGCCAACTTGGCGTAGAGATCGGGTGGGCATGCCTGCCAATATCGAACCCTACTGCTTTCATGCACATTCCTTTTTCAAAAAAAAAAATTCTGCCTTTGCAAAGGCCATAATTCGCCCCTACCAGATTTCTTTGTAATTTATACCGATACTCTTTTAGATTAATCAAAAGATACTTATCTGATAAGATTATTACGTTACCTGCATACCCGGATTTAGAGGAAAAGTGGCCCTAGGCTATTCCACTTATGAGACCCTTTGACGTAGGCAAAGAAGCCTCATACTCTTGTAGCTTCATTTTCTTGCGTTTGCAAGCTCCACTTTCAAATCTTTGACTCTTTCTTAGATTATAATCTCGAACAAAATATTTGAGTTACTAATTATTGGGCATAAATAAAAGTTAAGAATTTACCTAGAATTCCGCGAAATGAAAATATTGTCACAAAAAATATTTTCAATAATGTATAAACATTTCACTAAAGTGTTGAACCTACTGAACCCAAAAGGCGAGAGAGGAACTCCGTAATCGGTACACCCGTTGCCCGTTGCCCGTTGTCCCGTGTACGCAATCCTAAAATAAGAATCTTTTCTAATAACATTAACACGTATCTCCTGTTATCGAAGTAATACGAATATAACCGAATGTCGGGAATATCAATAGGTCGGTTCGTTTGTCTGTTCCAATCTGCACTTTATTTATGCAAGAACAAACCAGAGCTCTGTAGCATAAGGCACGTCAATATTTGCCATAGCAATCAGTGAACGTATGAACTATACTTTGGTACAATCTAGTATACACAAACGAACAGACCCAATGAGCCGAACGCATTGATCTTAACCGGTACATTTTTATGTTTGTTTATTAGTCATATGTATAGAATTCCTCCTTATTTTCGATTCAGTATTTTAGTGTTTACTGTTTTTAGAATAGTGCAATTCTAATTTTGCTAACAATTTGAATGTAGGCCCCTCTTGATCTTGAGGACCTAGGCTGAAGCCTAGTTAGCCTATAGGAAAATCCAGCCCTAGATACCTGAATGGTTCTTGACATTTGATAGACTTTTGGCTGTATGTCTTCTCGACGATTTTCAAACCCGCAAGATCCTGCATCATATTAAAGTTGAACTGAAATGTTAAATGTTAAGATCTGTTAATTGGAATATGCAAACCGTCTAAGTTCATTTTTTATTTTCATACGAATTTTATTTGCAGATAAATAGCTCGATGGATGTTTAAATCATTGCACATAAGACAATCATTAGCTTTCAAGGAGATAATTCTGATCCCTATTTATTGTGTGTTACCTAAGAAGAAATAGAGAAAGAATTATGAGATTAAGATATAGATATATATTACAATAAAAAAATAAATAAAAAATAATAAAAAAAAAAAAGATCACAAATTATTTTTACTGAACATCTTATTCTAAACTTTTAAACCTTAGTACTTGCAAAAAGAAAATATTGAAACATAATATTTAAACTGCTTTGTCAGCCATTACATTCCTAACCCTACATTGTTTTAACTGTCAAACTTATGCGTTTTCCAAGAAAGTTTGCTGTGAGAATTTAAGCTGTTGTAACTGTTTTTCCTCCTGTCATGGATATACAGATTCTAAATTCGAACCAAAATACATACATTTCGCAGCCACATCTAGCAAATTCCAAAACTTGTCTTTGGTGAAAGTTGAAAAAGAAGACACTAGAACTGAAAATTACCCATAATTTACCCTATTTGGATGCACTAAAACTCTTATCTCATCCTTCACCTTTCCAAGAAACAATCTCCTCATGCAATAGCTCCGTAATGACTAACAGCAATCTAACTGGAATAATTACCCACCACTTCAAAAACTGAAGCCACTATCCAATCCAAACCCTAAAATATGACTCTGTTACTCAGTCAATTTGATTTCAGCTCTACTCACATCCATCTCTGTTAAGTCTACTACTGTGCCTACTAAAAAAACTCTATCTATTGTTAAATTTAAATTAAATATGTCCAATTATTCGCGCTCATTAATTAATAGTAAGCGCTTTAACAAACAACCTTCTATTCAACCACAGTCAGAATCGAAATCTAGGTCAACTAAGTATGCCTCTAATAAGAATGTTGTCAAATGTAAAATGATTTCTCACTGGTGCATTTTAATAAACTTTGTTCCAAATTAATATTTTAACATTTTGAAGTGTAAAATAAAGAGCTTTTAAAACTTTATATTCAAATTATTTTAAGAAGGTTTTTTTTTTTTTCAAATAATTTTTTTATATTTTATTCGTGCTTTAGAATTTAATCGATATCGATTTTACTCGTATAGGCATTTAGTCATACTATATATTGTTTGAAGTAGTTTGAGCAATTTAGGTTATTGTGTTGGGCAGAAAAAAAAAAAGAAAAAAAACTTTGAAAAATGTAGTATTGGTCTCATGAAAATTCCTTTAACTAGTTTAAAAAAAAAAATTGTCATTATTTATCGACTCAGCCACTTACGCAAAGAAAATTATTTCGCATATTCGAGCCTATACGAATAAAAGTAAGTTATTTAATTAATGAAACATGTATTTTAAATGTTTATAAGTAAGCAAATTTTTATTTATTAAGTTCTTTTATGTAGCGTTATAATTCGTAGTTCTTTATTCATTAGTGTTAAATTTTCGAAAGGAAACTAGTCACAAGCGTGAAACACACCGCTAAAGTTTAATCAATTCTTAAAAGTATCGTACATTTATACACTGTAAGGAAAATTGGAAGGATTCGAATTTGAGAAGGTTCATATTTGTTTGAAATTTCTATAAGACTTGCAAAGATTGCAATTTTACTACGCAATATGTTTACGTTAGGAATACTTCAGTTTTATGAAGGCATCGGAAGTTAACTGCATGAATGACTCGACAGTATAAAAAAAATACTTTCATATATTTACATTATACCACCCATAATAATGTATAATAGTAGCAATCGCCCATAGTAGTGTATAAACAATAAGCAATACAAGTCAATAATAATCTATGAATAATCTGCGAAGTCAATAATAATCTATGAATAATCTGCGAAGTCAATAATAATCTATGAATAATCTGCGAAGTCAATAATAATCTATGAATAATCTGCGAAGTCAATAATAATCTATGAATAATCTGCGAAGTCAATAATAATCTATGAATAATCTGCGAAGTCAATAATAATCTATGAATAATCTGCGAAGTCAATAATAATCTATGAATAATCTGCGAAGTCAATAATAATCTATGAATAATCTGCGAAGTCTATAATAATCTATGAATAATCTGCGAAGTCTATAATAATCTATGAATAATCTGCGAAGTCTATAATAATCTATGAATAATCTGCGAAGTCTATAATAATCTATGAATCATGTGCGAAGTCTATAATAATCTATGAATCATGTGCGAAGTCTATAATAATCTATGAATCATGTGCGAAGTCTATAATAATCTATGAATCATGTGCGAAGTCTATAATAATCTATGAATCATGTGCGAAGTCTATAATAATCTATGAATCATGTGCGAAGTCTATAATAATCTATGAATCATGTGCGAAGTCTATAATAATCTAATAAAAAGTAATTTTTTGAGTCATATGCAGTATTAAATTGACTTAAAAAGCTTTTTTTTTTTTTTTTTTTTTTTGTATTAACCAAGCGTAATATTAATTGTTCAAGAGGTAGTTTATCGATAGATTTTTATTATTCATTAGTAAGGAGGTCTTCTAGCAAATATACTTGTACTATATATTGCAGCCTACGAGATTCCGTCGTCTGTAAATTGGAAGTGATAATTTATTATTAACTGAAGAACAAGTAGTTGCGTCCACTGATCTTGGATTGAGAATTAAACATAAGGAATTGTCTGTTCAAACATTTTTTTTAAAAGAAAATTCGTGTCAGTATCTCAATGCTTTAAAAATGTTAGTACAATTATCTGCATCATATTTATGTGAATTAGTATTTTAAAACTCTCACCACAATTAAGAGTAAAAAGAGAATCTCCAATGTACTGAAGAAAAAAAGAGAATTTGCCTAGCAAATATATTACTAAATATCGAAGAAATCGCTAAGACACTTCAGATTTATGTTTCTCAAACACAAGAATAAAACTTGATGTTCGTTTCATTTTTTTTATCGCAAAATTTTTTCTATAATACTTGACTTAACTATTATAACCTATTTCTCAGAAATTTTTATGTAGTGTGCCTTACAATTATTTCAATTATTCATGTATTTATTCTATTATTCAATTATTCATGCGCTGTAATTTCGAGAAGTTCAAGAACCACTGCTATAGCTAAATAGTTACGCGTAATTTAAAAATGGATATCGCCTAAAATATGAAATATTCGCCGGTGGCCCCTGTTTTGAGTTGGGACTTTAGTGTTGGCATAATAAATAAACTTATAAGGATTCAGGCTAAATCAACATAAAAGTTGCCACCTAGTCCTTAATAAATTAGAAATTATTGAGCAAAATATATTTATAATATGTGTTTAGATTTTTTATTAAACTAGAGCTGACTCGTATTCCATATTTAAATTCCCTGTTACCATATGGGAAGCTTAAATAAAATATAGGTTAATTTTACTTTTTAAAAACCATATAATGTGGTGGTCATGTTGAGCTGGTGTGTGCAGCCTTGCTTACATGAAAGATGTTTGGTTGGATCGTATTTTGGGTCTCCCTATCAAATTTCATCAAACCAGCAAGTATATATTAAAATAATACGGCAAACTTGTTTTATAATTGTGTACGCTATATTCTTTTTCATTCTCCTTGTATACGGTGCGGCCTGATGGTCCAACTGGCTAGAGCTCTGGCCGTTGGTACGGAAGGCTTCAGGTTCGAATCCTGGCGGTTGAATGTTTGTTGGTGGTTCGGAATCCACTTTTAACTGTAGAGCCCGGTCTGTTTAGCCTAAAGTGTGCATATAATGACCGTAGAGCGACAAACCAAACCTTGTATACGGCTTCTAAGTAATAATAAATCTTGACACACGTATTTTAACTAAAGTTTTAATTTATATAACTTCAAGAAATAATATATCTTATTAGCATATTGAATCATGCTAATAAGATATGTTATTTCCTGAAGCTTAGAAAAAGTCCAAAATGATTTCAAATTATATACAAATGCCACTCGCATATTTTGTCGACGATTTGCCCATAAGGAGAGTCAACCAAGAGAACCTTTTTTTTTTGTTGGCCGGCGTCTATGTCGGTGGGATAGGGCAGAATTTCGTCTAGTTAATTAGATTCAGGTACATTTGGATCACAGTATTCTTCCTTTTTCGTCTTATCTTGTTGGTATTGTGTTCACGCCTTCATTCAGGCAAATTTCTCTTTCTCTCGCAGGATTCCAACGATCTGGTGGCCGATCGGCTGGCGTTCTGGCCTTTGGTACCACATGCTTCAGGTTCGAAATACTGGCCGTGTCATGGATGTTTATGAGTGGTTCGGAATCCACGTTAAACTGTAGATCCCGGTCTAATTAGCCTAAAGTGTGCACAAAATGACCGTGGAGCGACAGACCAAACCAAGCTCTCGGGATTCAATCTCTCACTTTTAAGCATCAATTTCATTTACTTTTCTTCGATTTTTGCTCGCTTCGGAATTCTTTTTTTAATAGGCTTTAATTAGTTTTTCCTGTATGTTTGTTTGTAACTTACTCTTTGGGTTCGATTTTGCCCTACTTTAAGCGATCAGATTTAATTTAAACGTTGTAGACTTATCAAGGACCGACGAAACTAAAATATTTTGATAAGTTTATTACCTCATCATGATTATGATCGCCAGGATGAGTGATTTTATTTTATTAACTTATGAAGAGCAATTTAACCCATGTAGAATGAAAGTACGTAAGACATTCAAACCTACGTGGGACATTGGCACATCGGATAAAGCGCCTGACTACGGATCAGGAGATTCCCTGTTCGAATCCTGGCTGGCTCGACCTATTCGCATTTAGCCTTTGTTTTACTCACAATTGAATTATTGTAAGACCTATAGTTCCAGTCCTCCGTACCGGGACCTCATTTAAATATTATAGTTTAAAAATTTCTAAAAAACACGCTTTCAGAGTTAATCAAACTAAAAAGTAAAAAATAATTGCTAACATAAGAATAAAATGACTGATGAGAAAATGAATGTCAGTGTTCTAAAAGCGTGGGGTGCTCGATATCAATTGTTATAATTTTTCACTAGTTTCATTCCGAAATGCAGAGTTAGTTTTAAAATGTCATACAAAGCACCCCACGCTTTTAGAACAGCGACATCGTCAGTCGTTTTATTATGTTAACAATTATTTTTTACTTTTTAGTTTGATTAACTCTGAAAGCGTGTTTTTTAGTTTTTTTAAACTGTAATTTATTTATTTTTTATTTTTCCTTCTTTCACGTTGTTTTTTCTCTCGCCTCCAAACCATTTTTTTTTTTATTTTTCTTATTGAGAGGCTTAGGATCTCCCTGCTCTTAGTTTTCGGTGTTAACCCGGACAATCGGTATTTTTATATCATCTCTTCTTACTCTCAGAGATCATCTTTTCTCTTCCCCTACTTCATGTGTTCTTTATTTATCTTCCTGGAGGTATCCCGCCAATTTCTGATTGTTAGCTGAATTCAATCCTTTGGCTCAATCATGGGCTGAAATGGTTTCAATACCTAATACAGTCCAGTCAAGGCGGCGGGTTTTTTTGGAGGTCAGGAGTCATGCTACAGCGTAAGGGACTTGATAAAATTGGGTTGGCACTCCCATGTCAGATAAATATTTGCCTTCTCCCTTGTTTTATTCTTCGCGGCAAGTATCATCATCATCATTGGTGCAATAGTCCAGTGTGGACCAAGGCCGTCTACCTAATTGTAGATTTCGAGACGAGAAATGTTTTTCTTTTTACGGGGTAGGGTTGTCAGCTCTATACCCAACGCTCAATAGTCATACAAGACCAGGACCTACGGGTTAAAGTGGATTCCGAACCACTACAAACATCCGGAACCCGAAACCTGTAGTACCGAGCGCCAGAGAGCTAGCTAAAATATTACTCGGCCATTCACACCCGCGGCAAGTAACACCAACAGTAAATGTGGGTTGACTTTCCTTCCCTAGACGATCAACATGGTACGTAGGGTCCTTCTGCTGACAAACATCCACTCTTTAGTTGCAAGAAAATCTCCGCCCATTTGCATTCGTTGTTACATAACATGCTGTGTAGCAACAGCAAAACGTCCCTAACTGGCCGATGCCAATTAACAGTCACTTTTTCAAAAGGAAACAAGTTTATCTTTTTTGTTGTTGTTGGCGTATCCCTCATGGAAGGAGGGAAGATGAGAGAAGCTTCTGTTGTGATGGAGCACCTGTAGGTAAAAGTCAGACTTCTACTCAGTAAAGGCTCGTTCCCACCGAGGCGAGAGCCGTGAAGATTCACGCGGCAGGCGAGAAAAATATTTCGACCCCTTCACAGCGAAACGTCAGAAATAGCATTACGCCTAGTGAAGTTCCGCTTCGAGTTGAAAGTGGGTCTACTCGAAGCGGTGCATTTCAAACCGGTTTCAGGCGTACGCAGTGAGGCTAGTGATTGGGCAAATTTTTTCGCTTGCATCTTCTCGCCTCAGTGGGCAGAGCCTTAACGCTCTTAGTCATAAGAGACCAGGATCTACGGCTTAAAGTGGATTCCGAACCACTAGAAACATCTATGGCACCGCCGGGTCTCGAACCCGAAACCTGTGGCACCGAGCGCTAGACACTCGGCCATTCAGGCCCTAGTTTATCTTTTTATATTGAATTCATTCGACCCGCATTCCCAAGAAGGATGGGGGGGATAAACGCATGTACTAAGAATTTATGTTGTTCCTATTCCCCCTGGTGCAGGAAAGCCTACACCAGGTCCAGAAGTCCCCTCCGCAGGCGACTGGGCCATGGCTAAGTGCAATATGCAGCTTCACTTTTAGCGTGGAACCACGAGTACTGAAAATATTAATTCATTCATTAAATTTAATTGATTAATTTCAGTTTTTTTAGATTTAAGTTAAATATATCTATCGATATATGGCGCCAGATAAACTTTAAAAAAATGAATGAAAAATATTTATAAAGGACTTTCTGCAATATAGGGAAAGTAGGAAAGTAGGAATTGACTTAAATTTTTTTTCATATATATTACTTGTTAATTTATATTTCCTTCTTTTAGAATATATGGCTTTACTGAAAAATCTCAGACTAATGCAAGAAGGCTCTACGAATAATCATGCATTAGAAAAGAATGTCCTCGATAAGTTTGATTGGCCTCATGAAGACTTTATGATGGCACAGAAAGTGCATGGCTCGATGCTATTAAAGTTGCGAAGGATATTGGGTGATGAAGAACATTGCCTGCACAGAGCTTTACGCTTTTTGATGGACACTCATCAACTGTATCATGTTGCAGAAAAGATGGAGATAGCAGAAAATAAAGAGTTGTATAAAGAAACAGAGAAGAGGTTATTTAAACAGTTTCAGCGAAATGATAGACGAGGTATACGAGAAAGCGATCAGAGCTGAAAAGTTGGGTGCTGTAGAGAAATTAATAGAAAATATTTTTGAAACAATTCAGAAAGAATATAAGAAAGACTTCACCAATAAACCTGGTGTATTCCTGGATCAAGAAAAGCGGAATTGTTAAGTTTTATTTTTTTTTTACCATATTTTACTGATTAAAATCATGTTGTAATTTTACTATAAGATGTTGCTAGTGAATAAATTACTTTTACAAATACTTGCCTTACTATTAACAAAAATACTCGCTCGCATAACTTTTTTCTTTCTAATGCAGCTGGCAAACACTTAGACAGCTTGATCTTGGATGCCTTAAGGCAAGCGCTGCACAGACGTACTCACTTTGCATTAACAGGGGGTGCGTGTAACTTGAAGATAAGCCACGGACGCGGAGTAACAATGTCCCCGCAACGCTCTACGATCATATTAGACCGGACCTACAGTTTAAAGTGGATTCCGAACCACTACAAACATCCATGGCACCACTGGGACTCGAACCCGAAACCCGTGGTACCGAGCGCCAGAGCGTTAGCCACTCGGCCTAAATGCGAATATGTCGAGCCAGCCAGGTTTCGAACAGGGAATCTCCTGATCCATAGTCAGGCGCGTTATCCGTTGTTCCACAGTCCCACGTAGGTTTGAATGCCTTGGGTACTTTCATTCTACATGGGTTAAATTGCTCTTCATAAGTTAAAATAAAATCACTAATACTGGCGATCCCAATCATGATGAGATAATAAACTTATCAAGGACAGACGACAATAAAATATTTTGATAAGCCTGCAACGTTTTAATTAAATCTGATCGCTTAAAGTAGGGCAAAATTGAGCCCAAAGAGTCGGTTACAAACAAACATACAGGTGTAACTAATAAAAGCGTATTAAAAAAGACAGCAGAGCAACAAACCCAATTTCTATAGCTTACATATTCTACCCACACTAAATTTTTAATTTTATTGAATAAATATTTACATTTATTAATATATTCTATTTATTCAATTTATATTATATTTATTAAATCATGAAATTAGTATATGGTAGTTTTTAGAATTCTGTGTTTTGATATACGTGTGTTATTCAAAACGTAAGACATGAAAAAACATTGTTTATTGAACAACATCATTGCAAAGTGACTTTTTTAATTCAATGTTTACTATAAATAATCAAAATTGCTATCATCCACAGTAATACATGCTTGGTAGCATCGAAGAAGTGGCTGGCGAACAGTTCCAATGATGCCAGGCATTTCGCGCACGCTTACAGCCATAATGGACAGTCGAGCAACGAGTTTTTCAATTGGAGTCACTTAAATGAAAACACAGTTGCAAAAACAGAGTACTACTGTGCCCAAAAAATAAGACCATTATTATTATTTTTTTTTTCAAAAACTTTATTTATTCTTCCAAATTTATTTCATCGCCTTTAAAGTAATCCCCTCCGGACACAATGCACTTATGCCAACTTTTTTTTCCAATCCTCAATGCATGCTAAAAAATCATCGGCAGGGATGGCCTTCAAAGCGCTAGTCGATTCACGTTGAATCTCTTCAATCGACTCAAAACGGTGTCCCCGCAGTCGTATTTTGAGTTTAGGGAATAGCCAGAAGTCGCACGGTATGAATACGGTGGTTGTGGAAAGATATGGGTTTCATTTTTGGCAAAAAAATCGCGAAGAATCGATGCAGTGTGAGCTGGCGCATTCTGTGTTTTCGGTACCCATCGAGATTTGACGCGATTGAGACCAAAAATGGAATTGACCGATCCTTTTGAAATTCCATCAGCAACGTCTCTAATTGTAAATTGACGGTTTTCCAGCACCAAATCTTTAATTTTTTGAACGTGAGATTCGTCGGTTGGGGTTGAGGGTCGACCAGAGGGCTCTTCGTCTTCAACGCGTTCTCTGCCTTTCAACTGTTTATGCCACTTCTAAACTTTTCTTTCCGATATAGGATTGCTCATACCGATGCCTTCCGCAACTTTCTATACGTTTCCGCAAACAAAATTGAATGCAAGTTCTTTCCTCACTAAATTCAGACATTTCAAAAATCGTCTGAATCAGTTTTAACGTCTCCCAAAGCCAAGCGTAACTCAAGCACTAATGAATATTTTGACGTGATATTTCACAGATGTCAAGGACCGCGCCAACAGCCTAAAAATAAAAAAAATTAAAATTCCATAAGCTGCGGTAATTTAAAACTGAAAATTGGTCTTATTTTTTGAACACAGTAGTAAGATTAAACTAGAGTGCATTGGGGTTGTCATCCAAAAGCCTAGAAACTTGTCACGTGACTATTATCAACTGGTACATTGTACATGGCAGTTGAGAAACAAACCCCTACAAATTTTTCGCAATTCGTCCCTTCCGATTTAACATTCCTATAAAAAAATTAAAAAAAAATTTAAAAAAAACGCCTCATTGTGACGCGTACTCATGCCTCAAAGTTCGTCCCAGGGCAGGATTTAGATGAAAAGAGGCCCTAGGCTATTTCACCTCAATTTTTAAGTTTGCAAATGACATGAGAGATAATAAAACACATCATTATTGTGATCTATATCGATACGTTAAATGAAACATGTTGTGATGGATACTAATCTTTATAAAAAATGTGGCACGGATAATAAATAAAAAAAAAAAAAAAAAAAAGTCAGGAACACTTATTTGGACATTTATTCTCTGCACCACATATAGTACTTGTAATTCAATAAAGATTTACCGACCTGCCCGAAGGCTTACGGAAGTTGAATGACCAGAAGCGCAGACAGAACCAACTCAGCGCTACCAGGATTCCGCCTTATCCGGCTCCACGGATAGGGTGATATGTAATAAGTACAACACCCCCACCGCCTTTGGCTGCCCTCAACTGGGCTTGTTGTACTCCAGGGCATCAACGTTCACGCTATAGAACGTGTTCGAGAACACCCGAGGAGATGTGTGGACCTCTTGGCCGTCTTAAGTGAGTTTACCAAGGAGCACCACGGGGAGGTGGATCCACTTCGCCCCTCCCCCCATATAGTACTTGTAACGATAACTAATCAAACATAACACACACCATATACAAAGAAACATTCAAATAATGAAAATCTTTGACTACGAAAATTAAATATGCAATACAAATTATCATATTTTAATTAAATTAAATATATTCAATTCCCATAAATATTTTTCTTAATAATTCGCATTTAAAGTTTAAGAATGAATTATTATGAATATTAAGTAGAATTTCTCCTTATTTTCGATTCCTTGTTTTAGTGTTTACTGTTTTTAGAATAGTGCAATTCTAATTTTTCTAACAATTTGAATGTAGGCCCCTCTTGATCTTGAGGCCCTAGGCTGAAGCCTAGTTACCCTATAGGAAAATCCGGCCCTGCCCATGACTATCGAATCATCCTGTATATACAGATGTAAACACAGCAGAAGGAAAAAGCAAACAATATATTGTAAAAATAGAATTTGGATGTGTGACGTACATGATTTAATGTCGTAATACTTGGTTCGAATTTTGTCGTAAACAGATGTCTTTATTTTGTGTCCCAACCTTATTTATTATCTAATTTCTATTCTTTAAATTTGTTGTCCTTCTTATAGTGCTAAATTTTATGCTTTAAGAAACAAATGTATAAGAAATACAGTAGAACCTCTGTAAGTCAAGGGAGACGCCAAATAATTCGAGTTATAGAGTTTTCGACTTACGCGGATTTTGTAAGGAAATATTCGACTTGAAGTGGTCTAGATTCTTTCTAATTTATTTTGTGTTAGAGAGGTAAAATAAATAAAAAGTTGATAATAAACATGTTTATTTGCAACTTATTATTATGTACTACAATAAAAAATCAAAATTCCGAAACAACCTTAAAATTAAAAATATTGTGTATTAAAAAAATTATTATTAATATTATTATTTTTTTTTGCTTTAGACACTTCGATCGTTCTCTATCTATAGCATTATCTAAGCTATAAAGAGCGCAGAAAATTCTTTTTCTTCCGAGTTGCTATTTCATAGAATTGGTTATCCTATTTACTGTATACTCATACATTGTTTTCTAAGAAACAATTACGTGCATTGTCGGCAAATCCTTAAAGTCGGTAACTTATTTTTCTTCGAGCTGTAGAGGTAATTAGTTTCAAATGATCGAGTTGTAAAATCAAACATTGCTAATGTTCGAGATACAGAGGTCCAATTTATGATCATACGAAGTATTTTGTTTTGGAGGCGATTTGTTATACAGATATTAGACTTGGCGGGTGATCCCCGAACTCGCGTTTCTTATTATTGGCCGCATATATACATTATGGAGTAGAAGCTTAATTTCAATAGAAGTAGGGGAATTTCGATAGATGACAGAATACAGAATTCGGATCAGTTTGTTAAATTTATCGCGAATAGAGATAATACCATGTCATTGTATTACCATGTAGCAAACCTCAACTTTCTCGTTGGGAAAATTTTAGATGTTATTTGTAATTTTTAAGTTTGCCTTGAGTGATTCGTCGGCTCGTATTAGTATGAAACCTATCTACTCTCCATAATTCCTCATGGCTTCGATAGATGGCGCTAGGAGTGAAGGTAAGAGAGTATAACAAAACGAAATAATGTACAAGATATATTGTTATTCTACGCAGAAGGTTGCTGTGTACAGTGGCTTGATGTACACAGTTGGCCATTTTTTTAAAAGTAAACGTGGTCTTCTTTATGATTAGAATTTTTAAATTTTTTTAATCTCTAACAAATAAAGATAGCGCTACAATAGATTATACAAAAACAAAATCCTTTTAGATTTTAAAAGTGAAATAACAAAATAAAATTTTATAATAGAGAAGATACTTATTTTATTATTCAGTTTACACACCTAAAATTTTATTTAACAATAAAATGAAAATATTATTGCTAAAAATCCATTAATTACTCGTGATATTTCAGTTTATTATAATTATCTTAATCTTCACTAAATTTTTTGTTTCAGAAATTTTTAAATACATAATAAAGGTAACTTGGGTATTGCAAATAAATTATTAACAAACTTTATGTTAATGTGTAACGTTATTAAAATTCAATAATATATTAAAACTTATTAAATATATTAAATAATTTTTAATAAGTTTTTTTTTTAATGCATCCTCTTCAGATTAAAGAATTCAATGACTACAGCGCCCTCTACACTATGAATGAAAATTGCAAATGCAAATGTTAACTAATAAAATACTAATTCTAATCTCTAATTTCTCTAATTCTAATTTCTAATAATTAATAATAATTTCTAATAATTTTTTTCTAATACTAATTCTAATTTCTCGTAAATCAGATTCATAATAAGTTCCTGACTTGAAAAGTATACAAATAATTATAAATTTCCTTTGTACAATTTATTAGGAATAGAAATTGTTATTTTTAAGATAAATGTAATAAGTCTTTACATCTCTTCAATGGGGATCAGCCGCCAAGTCTAACATCTGTATAATAAATCGCCTCCAAAACAAAATACTTCGTATGATCATAAATGCCCCTTGGTTCTTTCGAAATAATGACATACATTCTTCGCTTAGTATTCCGACTCTTCCAAATTTTATTCGCAAACTCGCCCAAAATTTTTATTCCAATAGCCCAAACATTAATAACGATTTGATCAAAAGGCTGCCTGATTACGATATTGAAAATCCTAAAAATGCAAAACGCCCGCGAACTGCACTCTTAATTAATACTGCTTCCTGATTTTGACTTGTTTATTGTCCGCCAGCTGGACCTGAATGGCCGAGTGGCTAGCGCTCTGGCGCTCGGTAGCACAGGTTTCGGGTTCGAATCCCGGCTGTGCCATGGATGTTTGTAGTGGTTCGGAATCCACTTTAAACCGTAGGTCCTGGTCTAATAGGATCGTAAAGCGTTGCGGGGGCATTTTACTCCGCGTCCGTGGCTTATCTTCAAGTTACACGCGCCCCCTGGGTAATGCAAAGTGAGTAACGTCTGGGCAGCGCTTGCCTTAAGGCATCCAAAACCAGGCTGTCCAAGTGTTTGCCATCTGCATTAGAAAAAAAGTTGTCCACCAGCTAGTCTGTATTTAGAAAACGCTCTCTTATTTCTTCATCGTACAAAGCGCTGACCTTGTACTTTTTCCACTGCAGACTACCTACACCAAACTCATTTTCACATTCATTTCGCCTAACTAAGCACTTTTTCATGCCGCATTATTCTTTATTATTACTATTATTTTTTATGTTAAACCATTATTGTATCATAATTTCTTTGTTTTTCTTTTTTAAATCTATTTGGGCAAGCTTCCTAATAGTCTTCACCGTTCTTTTCTCGCAAAACATTTCTTCATCGTCTTTGTACTGAAACAAGATGGAAGGTATCGGCTGCTTGCTCAGCCAAGTTGGCAACATGCCAAATCAGCCTCTCTTCAATGATCGGAGCTGTGGAACGAAATCAGAGCGGTAGCGCCCTCTATTGGGCTCAAGAAATATTACAGAAAATTATACCAAACTCCATGAACTAGAATATTTAGTTGTCCACTACTCAATATCTGAAAGAAAAGGAAATAGAGATCTCATAGCCTTTCAGTTTAAAAAAATAGGTATTTAAAATTATAAAATCGCATATGACGTTTCACAGTCTTGGAATAGCCAAAGCCTTAAAAATTTATCTTCTGCTTTTCAAACAACTGAAATGTCGGAATTGAAGCATCCCAAAAATTTGTAAAGTGTCAGGATTTAACGAAATGACGGTTACGAAGCATAATAAAAGAACTTTTATTGAAACTGATGACGTCGCCATGTGCATTTATGTGACAAGCATTCCAAGACTTTTTTACATCAAACAAAGAATAGTGCCATCCTTAGAACATTACTTCCCGTATTCTATGCTTTTCTAAACAAAATGTGGTCGGACTGCTTAACGGAATACTGTAAATATGTAATGAAACATACTAACAAGTCCAATTCAGAATTTTGTCAGTTGAGTAACACGCGAGTAGCTAGTTTAAATTTTCATTAATATTTCAATTCAGACAAACTAGCAGTTACCAAGTTTTTTAACTTAAAATTAATCGGCGGTTTCTCACATGAAAAAGCTCATTTTTATATCAACACACTGCTCAGAAGATGCCTCCCAAGCTTATAAATAGCGGAAATCCAGACTAATTTAATATTACTTCAGAATGTTGTCTAATATAATAAAATAGTTTATATTCAAAATGGTAATTAGAAGCAATTTTATCTATTGTGTGTTAATTAGAGCTTTTACGTAGGCATGATGGTCAAATCGAGATCGCGATAAAGGTAAGTTATGATTAGGTAAAATCATTTGGAGTAATGTGTGTCAGACGAATTCTTTCCATAGATTCGTCCGCTGAAGAGATCTAGAGGCTTATTTCTCTTAGAAGGAA
The DNA here is from genome assembly GCA_021605075.1 of Caerostris darwini. Taxonomy (NCBI): domain Eukaryota; kingdom Metazoa; phylum Arthropoda; class Arachnida; order Araneae; family Araneidae; genus Caerostris; species Caerostris darwini. The sequence continues at coordinate 99,109 of BPLQ01004769.1, forward strand.
CATTTTTATTCTTAAGAATTGTACAAAGAAAATTTTAATTATATGTATATTTTTAAGTCTAGAATTAATTATGAATCTGGGGTACGAGATTTAAATTCAATTAGTATTTTATTCGTTAACATTTGCGTTTGTAAAATTCATTCATGGTGTAGAGGACGCTACAGTCATTGAATTATTCAATCTGAAGCTGATGCATTAAAGAAAACTTTCCAAATTTTTAATATATTAAATAATTATTACTATATTATTGAATTTTAATTATATTACATTAACAACGAAATTCTTCTCATTTTAAGGCGACATAAATATACAGCAGGGACAAAAAAAAAACCTCATCAATAACTGATTATTATCCTCAAATTGGCTCTAATATGAAAATAGAAACATCTCTTCAGCGTACGAATTTGTGGAAAGAATTCAGAGCTGTAGCGCCCTCTATTGGTATCAAGAAAGTTTAAAGGATATTATACAAAGCACCATGAACTAGAATATTTAGTTTGTCCTCTACTCAATATCTGAAAGGAAAGAAATAGAGATCTCATTGACTTTAAGAATGATAACACATAGACGGTTTTAAAAAAATTTAAATCTTCTACGAATACATAGTAGCATTAAATGATTTTGGTAAGCAGCCGCTAACAGCAATAAATGGACAATGTATTGTTTGTTTCTATACAGGGCCGGATTTTCCTATAGGCTAACTAGGCTTTAGCCTAAGGCCTCAAGATCAAGAGGGGCCTACATTCAAATTGTTAGAAAAATTATAATTACATTATTCTAAAAACAGTGAACACTGAATCGAAAATAGAGAAATTATGAAATTAATTTATCTGAATTGAGTTTTCTTTAATCTTCAATGTATTGAATATATTTAATTTAATTTGATAGAAAATAGGATAACTTTTATTGCCTATTTTAATTTCTTAGTGAAAGATTTTTATTATTTGAATTTTTTTCTTTGTAAATGTTGTGCGTTATGTTTGATTAGTTATTGTTACAAGTACTATATAGGGTGCTGAGAATAATTGTCCAAATAAGTGTTCACGACTTTTTTTTATTTATTATGCGTGCCACATTTTTTATAAAGATTAGTACCCATCACAACATGTTTCATTTAATATATTGATATATATCACAGTAATGATGTATTTTATTATCTCTCACGCAATTTACAAACTTTAAAATGGGAGGTGAAAGGGTCTCTTAAGTGGAATTTAGAGTAGTGAGTATCAGACGAAAGTGCTTTCTTTATTTTAATCATAGCGCAGTTTCTGGATAAAAATTGATAATTGGTTGGACCTTTTGTACATGTCCGTACAATTCAGTGTGTCTCCTTTAATAACCTTTGTTATATTTCTTTAAATTTTCTATTTTAAAATTATTAAAAATTTTTTATTGATATATATTTTTTTAGTTTCATTTAATCCTTCGTAATTTTGAAAATAGCCTTTCAGTTTAAAAAGCCATGCTTGTAAAATTATAAGTTTGTGAAATCGCATATAGCAGTTACAGTTTTTAATTTAAAATTAATCGGCTATTCCTCACCTTGAACAACGTCTTTTTAAATTTTAACTCACGATCAGAAGTCGCACTCTAAGCTTTATATATATAAAAAGACTTGATTGTCATGTATATAATGTTTGTGTGTATGCATGTAATGCATGTATGTATGTATGTATGTAGTGTATTTATGTATGTAAGTATTTATTGTCCAAAAGATAAGTATAGTAGTAACACAAAAGTAGTTGTCTTCAGATTGTGGAAAGATTTTAATATAAACTTTTTTTAGACAGTTAGTAATCTCCGAAAAAAAACTATGGATTTTTTGTAGAGTAACGGGAGTTTGGTAAAAGAGGTAAAGCACAGTAAAAAAACTTTTTATCTCAATCGATGATTTTGACATGTATGTTTGTGCGACAAGCATTGCAAGAATTTTACATCTAACAAAGAATAGTTCCATCATTAGAAAATTACTCCTCATATTACTGACCATTATTAAATAAATTGTAGAATATTGTAAATAACCAATCTAACATATTACATGTCAAATTCAGATTTTGTAGCAGTGGGGTAACACGCGAGTATATAATCGAATTTTCATTAAGATTTCAGTTTTTCTGTTGGCATGAATGTGAGATCGAGTTCGTGATAGTAGTGGTTTATGCCTAGGAAAATTCATATCGAGTAGTGAGTATCAGACGAAAGATTTGTCTTCTTTAATCTCAGTTGCAGTTTATGGTTTTATATGAGCAATTGGTCACATTTTTTTTTATCACTTGTCCTTTGTATATGTCCTTACAATTCTCTTTCAATTGTTCTTGTTAAATTTCATTAAAATTTTACGTCTTAAAATTAGTAGAATTTAGTTAATTAATTTTTCCATATCCTTTAAATCTCTCTATATTTGAAAATAGACTTTCAGTAAACGGTTATAAAAAAGGTAAAATCTTTTTATGATGTTTCACAGTCATGGAATAGCTAAAGCTTTAAAAATTTATCTTCTGCTTTTCAAACAACTGAAATGTCAGAATTTAAACATCACAGAAATTGGAATCTATCAGAATTTAGTGGAATGAGAGTTTCGAAGCATAGTAAAAGATAGATAGTTTTATATTTAAATTGATGACGTCGACATGTTTTTGTATGCGACAAACATTCCAAGACTTTTACATCAAACAAACAAAGAATAGTGCCATCGTTAGAACATTACTTCCCATATTCTGTCCATTTGTAAACAAAATGTGTTCTGATTGCTTAATGTAATACGTTAAATATGTAATGAAACATACTACAAGTCCACTTCAGATTTTGTGTCAGCTGAGTAACACGCGAGTAAATAGCGCAGTATTCAAGAGGATTTCAATTGAAACAAAATAGCAGTCACGGTTTTTACCATAAAATTAATTTGCTGCTTCTCACCTAAAAGAATCCTTTTTTCATTTCAACACAATGCTCAGGAGGGTACCTCCTAAGCTTCAATATTCAAGTACTTAGATTTGTGGTAAATTTTCCATCAGAATGTTTTATAATATATTAAAGTTGTAAATATTGAAAGTGGTAATTAGAAGAAATTTTATTCATTGTGTGTTAATTAGGGCTTTTTCTTTGGCATTACAAATAGATCTAGGTCGCGATAAAAGGAAGTTATAATTAGGTAAATTCATTTGGAGTAGTGAGTATCAGACGAAAGTTTTGTCTTTATTTTCATCTTAGAGGCAATTTGTGGATAAATATGAGTTATTGATGAGCTCTTTTTTTATCACTGTTGTATATATCTTTAGTTTTTTTTTTTTTTTTTTTTTTTTTTTTTTCACCTGCTCTTGTTAAATTTCGATAAAAATTTACGTCTTAAAATTAGTAGAATTTCGTTGTTAATTTTATTCGTATTTTTTAAATCTCCACAATTCTGAAAATATATTTGCAAATTGATAAGGCAGACTTTTAAAATTATAAACACCTAAAATCGTACTTACCATTGTCCCATTTTGATCCAGATAATCTCCAAAACTTTCTTTTCTGCTTTAGAAGTGACTGGAATGTCGGAATTTGTAAGAATTCAATGAAATTGGGATTTACGGAGTACCAGAAAAGCATTGTAAAAGAACATTTTTTTCGAAATTGATGTCTTCGACAGGCGTGTTTCTGCCACAAAAATTCCAAGTCTTTTGTATCAAATAAAGAATAGTGCCATCGTTAGGATACTACTCCCCATATGCAGTCCATTTCTAAATAGTGTGATGTCTGATTCCTTAATGAAATAAATAAATTAAATTAAACTTTACCCTAACTGAACTCAATTATTACTCTATGTAATTAAATAAGTAACATTAATTAAAAAGCAATGTTAAATATGACATTGTGCATCTATTAATTCAAAGAAGTTTCCGAAATTTATTTCACACAAAAACTTCGTAACTGAAATATATATTTGGTTGACTCAAGAAAATAGAATATTTTTCCGGATTAATAATGGTCGGTGGGAGAAAAAGGGAAGATGGCGCCACCTGCCGAAGTATTGAAAGTAATTTTCTTATCGTAATATTTGATTGAATTTGTTGCTTTCATAATTTTTTAAAAAATAGAAAAATAAACTGATAAGCATCAGGGAGATTATAAAAGCAAAATTCAGGATATTCGAAAAAAAAACCACTCTATTATTAATAAAATTATTATTTACATATATTATACGCGTCCCACGATCACATAAGCATGTCCGGTTTGGAGTTCAGCAGCCAAATCAAATTTAGATGTTGTTCAAAGACTGGAAAATAATGTTCTTCGATTGATTACATATTCGTCTTGGTACTCCAGAAATGAGGATATTAGAAACTCTCTTGGCTTTCCCAGTATTAGACGAGTCATCTGTAATACCTCCAAAAAGTCTTAAGAATCTGTCCCCTTTTACAGGTAATTCTGTTTTTAGTTCCCTCTCAATTTTTGACACTACTCTATTTGAAAACAGAAAGCGACCTAGAGCTGTTCTCAATATCCTCAATTAGTGTTCTCCTTCTGAAGTAGTGTTCTCAATTAGTGTTCTCCTTCTCCTTCTAATCTTCTCTTTCTGAAGTATCACAGAGCATGCGCCGCATGTTGGCAGCTCAATCATCGTTTTCAATGTATTAATTATAATTTCCTATTTTCCCTTTTGTATATATTCGTATATGCTCCTATTGTCTTCCTTACTTTAGATCTTCATATTAATATGAATAAAAACGAAAGAAAAAAACGAGACAAAATTAAGACATAACATTTCAAAGGGCATGGACCAAAGGCAATGCTTTCAATAATCCAGGAGAGTAAGCGTTTAGCTCGGCGACCAAGACTCTTCAATTGATCCGGGTAAAATAAAAAAATAAAAAAACCTTACCTCGTCATTGTATACCCAAATGATTGTTAAATAGACTGGCAGGAACATAGTACTTCTTGGCATACTTAAAAATCATCATAAATTAGTAATAATTAGAGTAAATGGCATTTGTAATATCAATTTTTGGAATAGAGGGCACTGAAATCAGTAAATTGATGAACGAATAGATATTTCTATTTGATTAAGTGTAGTTTAACTGCCACAAACATTAACACGTTATTTTTAGCATTCAATTTAATAACATATATTTAGCAATTACTACCTCTTAAATTTGATAATATTTCATATACCAATGATTTTGTCTTTAAAAATGTTTTCCTATTTTAAAAAGTATGCGAATCAGTTTACGTTGATAACCAAAACTTTGAGGTTTCAATTTTCAACTGTGATTTTAGGAAAAAGAGATGTCCTATATTGTTTTATTATACATATTGTATGTCTATTACAGTTTTTCTATCACCATGAATGCGACATCGAGGACGTGATAGTAGTAGGTTATGCTTCGGAAAATTCATATCGAGTAGTATCAGACGAAAGTTTTGTCTTTATTTTAATCTTAGTTGCAGTTTTGGCCCTTTTTTTTAGCACTAGTCATTTGTAGATGTCGTTACATTTCTCTTTCTATTGTTCTTGTTAAATGTCATTAAAATTTTACGTCTCAAAATTAGTAGAATTTCGTTATTAATTTTTTCATATCCTTTATATCATTCGAATTTTTAAAATAGCCTTTCAGTTTAAAAAGCCAGACGTGTAAAATTATAAAAAAAAAATAGGTAAAATCGTATATGACGTTTGACAGTCTTGGAATAGCTAAAGCTTTAAAAATTTATCTTCTGCTTTTCAAACAACTGAAATGTCGGAATTTAAACATCACAAAAATTGAAATATATCAGAATTTTGCGAAATGGGGGTTTCGAAGCATAGTAAAAGAACTTTATATTGAAATTGATGACCTCGACATGTTTGTGTATGTGACAAACATGCCAAGAGTTTTACATCAAACAAAGAATAGTGCCATCGTTAGAATATTACTTCCCATATTCTGTCCATTTCTAAGCAAAATGTGGTCACATTGCTTAAGAGAATACTGTAAAGATGTAATGAAACATACTACAAGTCCACTTCAGATTTTGTATCAATTGAGTAACACACGAGTAAATAGTCTAATCGTCATTACGATTTCAACGAAAACTAAATAACAGTTACACGGACGTCTGGGAGGAGGAACTGTGCACCCTACGCTTAGGGAAAAAATAGGGAATTTTGCAGACAGGAATGGTGTGCACCATTCCTCCCTGGGAAAGCACTCGCCGCACTCTATTCCTCCCCGCACATTTCTAAGAATTGGTTACTCTGAAGATTTAGGAGGAACGCGCTCTGCACGCTATTCCTGCTGCAATGTTTTTAAGGAGAAAATATCTCGAAAAGATGAATTCTCACAGAAATATCTTAGATGTAAATTTCAAAGAAAGTTTCTGTTAGTAAAATAAGGCAGACTTTATCTTATAAATACATTGAAATTATATATTCCTACGAAATTTATGCTACCAAAATAAATTTATATATGTTGAATGATGCAGTGTAATTAAAAAAAAAAAAAAAAAAAAAAAATAGATAATTAAAATGCATTGGCTTTGAACTTTTGGCTAATTCCTAAGTAACATTTACTT